>LPNX010535228.1:464777-567037 GCA_001517045.1 Pseudotsuga menziesii
TGGACACTCGAATACTTGTGTCCTTCCTGTCCTGTGTCCTCATGTTAGGTGACTTAGTATATCATAAAAATACTTTTTTACACAATAAATTGGAGAGATGATTGCTCAGGGAAAGTTGTTAGTTTGGTTTTCTTAAGCTAAAGAGGTTATTTTAATCAGTGACTCGGAGCCAGAGGTTAACCACCTGATTTTTTTTCATTCTTGCTTCTCACAAGTCAATTGGAATCAAAGATATGCATTACTGCAACAAGTTTATATGTGTTCCCCCATTCAACATTATGGTTTCAAGAGGGACTCCGTGGTATTGAAGATGTTTTTTTGTGAATATACCAGAGTTTTGAACCTTGGGGAACCCAAATCCCTAAACTGCATGGATTTTTCTAGCATTACCCACTCCTTAAGAACATTCCCAAGCCTTTTATTTGTTGGAGGAATCCATGACAGTTGGGAAACTTCATCATGATCAACACTCTTTGGGAACCTCAACTATTAATTTTTGGTCCATTTTTTGTGTTCTTTGAGGCCAAAACCTTCCCTCCATTACTTCGAGCATGGATAGGGGTTCACAGGTGGATCCCTTAATAGTAAAATTTATACCTCTAAACATGGACCATTGGTGCCTTGATTTCTTGGACACATTTTCTTGATTTTGGTTCAATTTTGGACTTTTTTCTTTAGATACATGGGTAAACGCATCGCAACCAAAGTTATGAATATGATAGTAATCGATTGGATTACTACTCTAAACCTCCAATGGAATCTATTCATCCAATGTAGTTTCCAAAGACTTGTTAATAAGGTCGGAAATTGTATTAACAACCTCTACCCATAATCCATTATCCAACTCAAACATGTTAAGCATGCTTCTTGTATGTTCTATGATTGTGTAATTCATCCACTTAGCCATATTGTTTTGTGGTAGATTATATGGAGCAATGTCTTGGTTCTTAATCCCTTTCTATATACAAAATTTATCAATCTTCTTGGAGAAATTTTCACCTTCATTATCCAACTTAAGGCATAAAACAAACTTTCCCAAGATTTATCTACTCACGCCTTAAACTCTTTAAATTTCTAAAAGACTTCTAACTTATTTTTTAGAAAATAAACCCACACTCTTCTAGATTAATCATATATTAAAGTTAAAAAATGCATTCCACCATTCATAGATTGAGTGGGAACTAGTTCAAATATATCAAAATGAAAAATTGCAAAAAACTAGAACTTTTAGCAGAACTTGTAGCAAACCAAGCCCTCTTCTATTTACCAAAAATACAAATCTCACACAAGTATAAATTTCAATACTTAATCATAGAAAGCGTAACTCTACCATGCATAATTTTCAATTTTTTTTAACTCATACGTCCAAAACATCCATGTCATAGCATCATTTCATCTTGAGCATTTCCTAAGTTTTTTGTTGCTACATGGTTTGTCATTGTATCACCACACAAATGACATGGATTCCATAAGATTTTCCTTTTCTACCAATAGTGCTCCTTTCATAACTCTTCAACGATTGTTACCAAAGGTAGTAGAAAAACCTAGTTTACCCATCATTTTGATAGATGGAAAATTCTCTGATATATCATGTATATGTCTTACATCACATAAATTCCTTTCTATATCATTTTCCAACTCGATCCTTATGTCCAATCTTTCCACAATTTCTAAAGGATGAGCATCCATCAAGTAGACCATGCCACCACTATAGAGTTCCTATTTGACAAACCAATCACTATGTGGAGATATGTGGAGATATGCACTTGAGCCCAAAACTAAAGTGTATAAAACATATATCTTTTTACTGAGACAAAAGGCCTCACCTAATACCATCTCTTCTAAATATATTTTGTTGGCTTCAACTAATGGTTAATCCTTCTATTCATTTTTCTTTTCCTTTTTCAAATGTCAACAATCCTTTCTTGAGTTCCCTTGCTTCCCACAAGTCCAAAAATTTCCTTTCAACTTGTGTCCTCTTGACTTTGATATAGATTATGATCTACCTTTCTAACCACTTTCACTATATCGATCTCTTAGAAATAGAGCTTCACTAATAGAGAATTCCAATTGAAAATTTTCACCTCAACTCTTCTAGCAAAGAAACTACCACATCATCAAGTTTTAGAGTTAATAATGATAAGTTAGTGATGGTCATGACCAAATGATACCAAATATCTAAGAGGAAACAAAACAAATTGAATTGTATGTCCTCATCCTCCACCTTTCCATTAACTGATACCAAGTTATTCATTGGGGTATTGAACTCATTCTAAGGTTTGGGGAATATGAACCCTTTCTCATACTCAAATGATATTTTTTTGTTTTGAAGAAAACCTTATATGTGTTACACCATATCTGGTGTAATGTATAGTCTGTATCCGGATTAAGTCAACCTGTATCCAGGTCTAGGGAGGAAGATGTTACATCTTCAAATAATTAAATGTATAAATGTATAATAATTGAATGGATGATAAATTACAATGGATATGGTTTCCTTAAATATGGCTTGACCATCACATATTGAAAAGACACTTCTCTTCATAAACTATAGTTTAATATTATTAATTACTATTAGGAATAGTTTCCTATTTATTACTATTTTATTGTTGTAACATTGCCTTCCCCTTAGGAAAGCTTTGTCCTGAAAGATTATATTATTGTTGTCGTCTTTTTATTCTCATTTTGTGTTGAAACAATGTCTTTATTTCCTTTATGTATTTTTTAGAACTGGTATTAGGTATGTGCTTGGTCTTTACGCAATATTTTTTCATCTTCCTTTCATTTGTAACTTGAATTTGTACTCCGTTATGTTTATTATTGTTATCCCATTTTCCTTGTACATGAATACAAGGAATATTTGTGTGGCTGACCATATCAAGCCTTGTTTTAGAAGTTGATTGTCCTACGATAATTAAGATGTCATCATGTAATGTTTTCATTTTATTATCCTTACGAGTTATCTCGAGAAGTGGTGTTTTGTGAGGCTTCTCACGCTCGAAGTCACCTGATAGTGTTACATTTAGGTTTCTCTAGGGTGGTAGAAGAGTTAAGGTAGAAGATGAATCTATGATATTTCATTCTTTTGAATTGGATTCCTTTGCATATTGTAGGATCCATATTTTGTCATTGTATGGATCGTCCTTATTTTCAATGATACTGGCTTTACTCTCATTATGATCTTGGTCGATCTTGTCTTTATCAAATATATTTTTGGTATTTTGGTCATCCCTATGATATTTAGTCTTCTTGTCTTGTTTATTGTCTTGATCAATTGTGTTACTCTCATTTTTGTTGACATAGTTGTCCAACATATTTGATTTATTGATATGGTTTGTATTAGAACTTAGTTTTTGTAACACTTCCATTATGGTATTCTAGTTCTGTGTCATAATGCTCAAGTTTTGTGCCATGGTGCTTATGTTCTATGTCATCACACACATCTTATCATCTAACTCTTTTTGTTTCTCAAGCATGATGTCTACTTTGTCATCAATTTTTCTTCCTAGTACTAGAAAAACATCTTCTTTGATTTCTTTCTTAAGTACCTTGTTATTTTTCATTTCTTTTCTAAATTTTTCTTGGTTGGTAACGAGGGCCTTGATGTCCTTCTCCATTTTCTCAAGTTTTTCTTTTAATTACGTCATAGATTGGGTCATTTTATACCAATGTGTGTATTTGGAAGTCTATTTTGACTTATGGAGGAATAAAAGACAACTAATGTCTTTGAAATAATTGATGAACTAATAATAATTATTATAATTATTTAATATGTTAAAAAAAATAATAACTATAAAATATTATACTTAAATATTTTATTAAAAGGTGCCAATTAATAAGTTTTAAAATATTATATAATAATATTATTATTATAATAATAATATTTATTTTATTAATATTGTTTTTGTTGATAGGGATACGTGGAATGAGGGGGGGTGCAGCCAAACCATGTGTTGGTTTTACTTTATCTTTTCTTTTTTTACTTTCTTTTTCCTTTCTTTTATTTTTTAACTTTTTTTTCTTTTATCTTTTCTTTTTAACTTTTTTCTTTTTTTTCTTTTCTTTACCTTTTTTTTCTTGTTTTTTACATTTTCTAATAATGGTCAATGGTGGTATAGCTCTTATACCAATGTTACACTGTATCTAGTGTAATGGATAGTCCGTATCTGTATTAAGTATCCAGGTCTAGGGAGGAAGATGTTCCATCTTCAAATAATTAAATGTATAAATGTATAGTAATTGAATGAATGATAAATTAGAATGGATATGGTTTCCTTAAATATGGCTTGGCCATCACATATTGAAGAGACACTTCTCTTCATAAACTATATTTTGATATTATTAAATACTATTAGGAATAGTTACCTATTTATTACTATTTTATTGTTGTAACAATATGTTTACCATTTAGTCTCATACAACTTCTCAAGATTCTCCCAAATCCTTTCCGTAGTCTTTTCTTGAGAAACATTAAACAAGACAAAGTCTACTAGGACAAGACAAGTTGTAGAAACCACCTTCATTCCAATCTTGTTCCACTCCTCATATGTCATGGTACGAAGTTTCTACAAAATCCATTTCAATACTAGGGATTGGTCCTCTTAAACCAAAAAATCCTTTTCCTTCAACTTCCATAGGGACAAAAATGTATTATCAAACTTCTCGGTCTCAAAACTTGGTTAAACCTCTTATCATTATTCGAGTTCCCACTTACAAAAAACCTTGAGATGACATTTTTTTAGAGAACCCAACATCGATACGAAATGTTAGAAACATATAAAATAGAAGCAAACAACAATAATAATATAGCACAAGATTTACGTGGAAACCATGTTGTGTGCAGTTAAATCCACAAGGTAATGGTTGTTTCAAATTTTATTATTACAAGACAAACCTTTTTACAACTTTTTATGTACAAAAATGGTAGGGAGTAATTTCCCTTTTATAATATATACAAGAGGGTTCCAAAAGGGACTTATATACATTGGAAGGTTCCAAAAAAAATTCCCTCAATGGATATGCCCCTGCTCTCATGGGAAAGCGGGCCTCACTACCCCCCTACGACCACATTCACACATATGAATCACACATGCATATAATTGTGCACCATACTATAGGAAAATATCATATATTTTCATATTGATTTCACATTTTAAAAGGTGGACTTTAACAAAATTAAACCCATAATTCAATGGCCATATCTCAAAACCTTGAAAACTCTTCAAGGATTCTTAGGGTTGATAAGCTATTACCGCAAGTTCATCAAGAATTATGGTAAAATAGAAGGACTTATAACAATGTTGTTGAAAAATGATGCATTTTTTTGGAATCAAGAAGCAACCAAATCTTTTGAAAAACTTAAATATTCTATGTATACAAATCCTATATTATCCAAGCCTAAATTGGTAGAGTATTTTTATTATGGAATGTGATGCCTATGGGCATGGAATTGGTGTAGTTTTAAATGCAAGAAGGAAGGTCCTTTCATTTGAAAGTTGAAAACATAAAGTAAAAAAGTTACTCAAACCAATTTATGAAAGGAAAATATTGACCATACTAGATGCATTTATCTTAAGTAATTTTTTGAAGAACGATTATCTTCAAAAGAACAACAATTATATCTTACAAAGATGCTAGGTTATGAATTTGAAAATATATACAAAAAAGAAAAAGAAAATGTGGTGGAAGATTCACTTCCATGGAAATAAGATGAAATAGAAAGCTTACTTTGTGTTATTTCCATTCTACAATCTGATTGGGAGGAAGAAGAAAGGATAGAATGGAAGCAGCATCCTAAGGCATGTAAGATAGTTAAAAAACTACAAGAGGACCCTAGTTCATTAGATAAATTTGCGTGGAAGAATGAGTCACTATGGTACTAGATTGCTTATATTTATGTAATAATTCCCAACTCAAACAAAAGGTCCTTTTGGAATTGCACACTTCTCATATAGGAGGGCATTCAAGTTTCTTGAAAACATCCATAATATCAAAAAGAATTTATTTTTTTTCTTTTTTTTCTTCTTCTGGAAAGTTCTTAAAACTGATGTCCAAAATCTTGTGGCATAATTTTTGGTTTCCAACATAATAAGGAACAAACGATCAAGACACCATGTCTTATTAATCCATTATTCTTAAAAATTCAACGTTAGGAAGAGGTCTCAATAAATTTATCACAAATCTAATAAAGTTTGAAGGAAACAATAATATCAGGGTAGTGGTGGATCAACTCATGAAGTATGATTATTCTTTCTATATTTCGCATCCTTTCAAAGAAATAATAGTAGTTGTGGAATTCATAGAAACAATTCATAAGTTACATGGAATCCCCAAGATTATTGTAAGTAATAAAGATCCAATTTTCATTGGTGATTTTTACAAGGAAATATTTTCTTGTTTTGGTACTCAATTCACTCACAACTCCTCTTACTATCCTCAATCTGGGGGGAAACTAAGATTTTGAACAAATGGAAAGAAGGGTATCTTCATTGCTTTGCATATAATAAACAATCACAATGTGTCAAGTTCTTGCCCTTGGAATAATGGCGGTACAACATATAATTCCATACTTCATTAAAAGCGTACCCACTTATGTCACTTTATGCTATCATCCTACATCCATTACATCATATTTGAAATAAATATAGGGTTAAATTAATCGAGGATCACATAGAGAACCAACAAGATATTCTCCAACAATACAAAGGAAACTTGGCTATAACGTAAAATAGGATGAAGGAAATTTGAAGTATGGGGGATTGGATATGTTTTAGGCTACAACCATACAAGAAAATGTCCCTCAAGCAAGAAAAGGACAACAAATTACCACCTAAGTACTATGGTACCTATAAGGTGTTATATAGGATCATAAGTATGGATTACAAATTGGAGTTATCTCGACCATATACACATCTGCATCCAATGTTCCGTGTTTCTTGCTTAAAAATGGTAATTGGAAACAATATCCCAATTTAGACCATATTATCAAAGATTAATGAAGAATGGAAAATTGTACTAGAACCTAAAAAATACTTGAAACATATAGCAAGCAACTACCAAATCAAGTATTTACTGAGTACCTCATTAAGTGGAATAACCTACCAATACAAGAAGCAACATAGGAAGATGAATTTGTCATGTAGAAACATCCACAATTAATCAAGTGTTGAGGACAACACTTGTTTGAAGGGGAGGGGAATACTAACCCCTAGATATTGTGACAATATATTTTTACTATTATATTAGTATTTTCTTTATTGATCATCTAGGACATTTATTGTAATTGTATGGCCAGATTTGACCTTAATAGTAATTATAACATTTGTCCCATGTATCTACAAATAAGACCTAGTATTAGACATATTCCCATATTGTGCATTTTATACATTGTAAAAGGGTATTGCACCCTTGAATAGGCTTTGTATCATCTCATTATTTCATTCCTAGGGATTTGGATTACTCCCTTTCTAATTTTATGCTAGTTTGGGAATTTGGTCCTTAATAAATCGCAAGCCCATGAAAGAGCACTGTGCTTAAGTCAAAGTGGGGAAAATGGTCAATAACTTGTCTATGTGTTGGGAAGGACATAGTTGTGTACACATTTGTAATTATCATGATGTTTAGCTACAAAAAGAAGGGAATCCAATGATATATTAGTATTGGGTGAGAATTTTTTAATTTTTTAATTTCATTACATGAGAGGGAAATGAATAATCATCACTCCACATGGTTTCCCCTCGAATTGTACACCCCATTATCAAGAAAGAGATGGCCATATTTATGATTGAATACAATGTTACAAAGGGATTTTCTTAGTTAATCAACTCTATTTTGAAATGTTTGATAAATAATCCTCACTCCACTAGGTTTCCCCTCTGATTGTACACCCCCTTGTCAAGAAAGAGATGGACATATTTTTTATTGCATACAATGTTACAAATGAATTTTCCCAATTATTCAACTCCATTTTAAAAAGTTTGACAAACTTATGTATTTAAAGGCCACCCTTCCAATCTAAACCAAATGCTTTCATAAATATTGGTGTAACAAAAATAAAGGAAATATGGATTTATTTTAGCATGTGATGTGGAATATTTTAGATCATATATAGTGTTATTGTTCTTTGTGTGATAATGGATTTGTAAGAAAGTAAATGTTTGGAGAATTAAACTTGAAATTAAATGGATTTTCTCTCTTTTTTTGATATAGTTACTACATAAATAAATTTCAACCCGCAAGTTCAAACCAAGCAACAAACATAATAAGTGTTTTCTAGAAACATGGAAAAGGGTCCACTTAGGTGTCCAACAAAGTCAATGCAGTTTAAAATAAACATATCAATTCCTTGTTATAGGAAAGGTCTCACCCAAGGAAAGGAATAATGGAAGACAAGTATAAGCCTTAACATGAGCTCAACTTATCATCGACAAACAAACATTTAAACAAATATAAATAATAAATAAATGTGTGGAAGTATATATTTGTTTTTTTCCTCAAATAAACAAAATAAATGGTTATGATTATTACCTATAGTCAAATTATGGTTTAACTATGTTTTGTACCTCTGCTCACATGGAATCCTTTAAAGCATTATATGCTTATAACCCATTGTAACTTAAAAACTTGTTATACTTAGACATCAAGGTTCTTATAGTAAGAGAATCTAGATGAAGCTCAAAAGAATACACATAAATTAAATGACAACCTTACTAGTACCCAAACCCATATGAGGAAACAAGTTTATCAAGATAGGTCTAAAAGGGAATTTAAAGGAGGTGATTGGATGTTTGTAAGTTTAGAATTGTATTAAGTAGCTATCCATAAAAACAATAAGAAACAGGACAATGGTTCCAAAGTTGTATGGCCCATATGAAATCAAATAAAAGGTAAGCCAAGTTGCATATACCTTAGACCTACAAAATAAAAGTTATATCCATTACAATGTTCATGTTTGTTTTCTTGATAAGAAGTGAGGGAATCATTGCCCAGTCATGATGGTAGGAAATATTAATCTAATCTAGCAAGAATTAGTAATCCAATCTAGTAGGCAATATTAATCTAATCTAGACCTTTGGGTTTAAAAATGGATTCTTCCTTCATGGAAGGGTGCCTAACAAGTACGTATTTAGAATTATAGGGAAGAAAGGCCTTGAAAACTAATCTTGTGTGAAATGAAGATCTAAAGGAATATTGATTAAACTACATTGACTCTTCCATTCTTGGAGGTAGATTGTTTAAAGTTTGTTAACATATCTACACAAGTCTCATATCGGACATCCAATAGAAAGTATGTTGAAAACTCAATAGATTTGGATATAAAGGTAGTGTATGACCTAGATCTAAGATAAATGTAGTAGAAGGATACCACACCAGTTAAGGTGCCATGGAAAATCCCAAGTTTAATAATGAAAACATAATGGATTTCTATATCTTTCTTTGATGTAATTATTATATAAATAAATTTCAATCAGTGTACTAAAGCCAAGCAACAAAAGGAATAACTGTTCTCTAGAAACACGGACTAGGGTTCATTGATTTATCCAAAAAATCATTGTTGTCTAGTGTCGACATGTTAATTCCTTGTTATAGGGAAGGACTTGTCTAAGGCAAGGAATTATGGAAGGAGAAAAGTATAATTAACATGCGCTCAACATATCATTGACAAGTCGAAAAAAAAACATAACTCACAAATAAGTTTGTGGAATCCTATGTTTGTTGTCTTTCCTTGAATAAACAAAATAAATGGTTCCAATGAGTGCCTCTATTAAAATGGTGGTACAACTTCACTTATTATACCTCTATTATGATGACACCCTTAAAATCATGATATGTTTATGAACCATCACAACTTAAATAATTTTTATAATCAAACATTAAGTTTTATGTAGTGAGAGAGAATCTAAAGCAGGAAGCTCGAAAGACTATTCACATATTAAAGGACAGCCTTAAATAATTCCCAAACCCATACAAAGTAACTAGTTGATCACTATAGGTTTAAAAGGGAATTCGGGGAGCGAGATTAGGTGTTTGTACATATACCACTATATAAGTAGTTATCCTTAAAAAAATAAGGAAATAAGACATTTTCTCTCAAGTTCTATGGCCCATATCAAATCAAGAAAAATATAATTCAAGTAGTATATTCCTTAGACCTACTAAATAAAATGTTATATTCATAACATGTTTTTCCTCAAGAAGAAGTGAGGGAATCATCACCAAGAACAAATTCTATCTTTCATGGAGGGGGGCTTATTCTAGAACCATAGGGAATCTTGGCGACTAGAACCAAATCCTTGCACTACAATATCATCATAGATTATCATAAAAAGTGGAATATCTTATCTAATGAAGATGCACATTGGGAGAGAGAATTTTTAAAAACACCACCTCTCTCTACCAATGTTGAGGCAAAAACATTTTTCTAAGGGAGGGAAGCATGTAATATACATAATTTGTATTACTAAACAACATTATAATATCAAGTATGCAATAATAATAATGTATTCATTTGTTAATGACCTGGCATGGATCAATATATCATTTTTTATATATTTTGGTGCATTCTGGGTAGAAAGATTGGATGAATTGGCTTGAGGGAAAATTTTAAGGGCATGTTGTACTTCGCAAATTTGGTGTCCAAAACCTTTTGAGACCCATTTATGGATTAAAGATGTTTTTTGGGGGTCAAAATATTTCAAATATGGTTCCTACCCCCTTAACTCTATTGTACACTCCGACAATGCAAATATCACCTCAATTTGGGTTCATATGAGGAATTTATGACTCCTACAAGTTGGCCTATCATGTTGACCACCATGGTAACAAGTGGATTATGCGTCAACTCTCATTACCAACACATGTGAAAATAGTGCCTTGTACACTTTCAAGAACATTATATAGGGTCCAAAACCCTAACCCTAATTGAGAGTTGCAGCATGCAAAAACCCTAAAACTAACCATAGATTACTATTAAGACATTGTTAAAAATGAGGCCTGTTATACTATGAAACGACACTTATCTGTCCGATTAATGACACCAAATGTTTCAATAAAAAAAAGGAAAATGTGGATTGAAGTTTCCTAAACACTATAAATTAATTGAATCCTTAATACATTTTCCTTCCTTCATCCTTGCCCGTGTTTATAAAGGATTTTGTCTTTCACTTGCGACTCTTCTTATGACAAGTCTCATGTCACTCGCGGGTATTCCCATATACAACCCATGAGTAAACTATGATATGTTGTAATCATGTCTTTCCTTCATAGAAGACGTGAGTCACTCACGAATTACCTATATATGCACCCGCTAGTCCATTAAGGAAAAATTTAAAAATGAAACATGATTAGTCCAGGGGAAGTTGGGTTCGAAATCATAACTTCCCAAACTCCTCTAACCATCCTAGACCTTGTATATTATCCTCATCAACAAGTATAAAGAGAGGGGAGAGGTAGAGAATATGGGAATAAATTTGAAGAGCAAGGTTATGCTAGAGGAATCCATTGGAAAGAGGAGCAAGAGAACTCATTTTCTTAGTCAGCAAAGAAGCTTGTCTTAGATATGGTTTTAATTTTCCCTGCAACTTCTGAATAAAGAGTGAATTTCTTCCATATTTTCTTTGAACATGTTTTTATTGTTATGAATTGAGAAATGTATTACTATTTATTCTTATATGAAATTATAATATGTTCATATTTCTCTGTATAACAATCAAGATTTTTGTGGAGGAACACCAATATCTTTTGCAGGTACAAAAGGTCATGAGCTTGAGGAGCATTTGAGGAAGAAGGTTAAAGCTTTGATCAACCATCAGTAATAAGGTACACATCTCATTCAACCCCTTTCTCTCATATATGTTTCTGTAATATTTATATGTCTGCAAGCCAAAACCTAGTATGTTGGTGACCCTAGGACCCCAAGTCATAAGGTAGATATCCCTCACAACATAACTAGCAACTCTGTTGGGGACCCTAGTTTGTGTTGGGGCCTTTTCAATTAGGTTTTCAATCCTTTTTTTAGCTCTTTTGTTTCTTTGGTGATTTTATTTTATCTGTGTTTCATGCAGTATGGTTATGTGAGTAGGATCCCTTGTCCTTTTATTTTTTCTTTTGAAAAAATTAAGGGCAACTCGCGGGCTGTTGTGTTAACAATAGCGAGTCTTGAGTTGTAATTGTGGGTTGTCCTTATAACAGTCGCAATTCACTCATGGGTTTTCCACTGGACAATCGCGATTTCTTGTAGGAGGTGTCCAAACTGTAAGGTTTTTCCCTGTTTTGAGTGATTTGGATTTTGAATATTCCTGTAGGGTTGTTTTGTGAGTCAGTATTGCTCTATTACCTGTTGCATTTCACTATAACTTGTCTTACAAATTTGTATTGAATAGGTTAGGTTTGATTTTGTGTGCAATTTTTCTTAGGTAATGCCTCTCGACGTGGTTGGTTGAAGTGGTTCTATGAGTTCTTGATCTCTGTCAGTTAGCTAGTATGCTTATCTGCATCTGATTGCTTTAGTAATAGTTTGAACGTTTCACTTTTCCTAGCCTTTTGATTTACTTATCTTTCAAAGCTAGTAATTCAGTCCAAGTAGGGTTTTAGGTCATATTTTGCAATGCTTGTCAAAGTTGTGATTATAAGGTCTGAACACTCTTTCTTGCATCTATACATATTCATATTTTCTATCTTTCTTAGATGCATTAATTGGCATTAAATTTTGATTTTTGAAAATAAAAATAAAACAAATCATTTGTAGTTGCAATGTAAGTCTCATATAGGCTCTCGGTACACTTGGCTTTCAAGTATTTTTCAAAAAACAAAGTATAAAAAGAAGTCGTGTGTTTTCCAAAGTTCTTAAGCATTTTCATTTGTTTAAAAAAAACGTGTTGAATAACATTTGCTTTTGAGATTTTTTTACATCATCTTTGCTTTAATTTGAGTCAAAACACCATTAATTGCACTTATTCTACCTTGAGTAATATTAACCTTAAAAAGAATGTTATAAATTAAAATTTGTTAGTAACACTTTCTTTCTATGGTCATACATCAACTAGCTTAGGATAGGATCTTGGACTAGGGGGTATTTAACTATCCAAGATCATTTGAACTCAGACTTAGTGGCTTATCATTAGGTAAATCCAATTTTGCAAGAGATCTACCAGAAATATCCTCTAACACAAGAGTCAAGCACGAGGTCATGTGAGCACTTAGTTGCAGATACCCCTCCAATCCTTCATTCAAGAATAAACCAGGATCGTTGTGCATACGGGGGTTATTTTAGTACCACCTTTGGGCCCCGTGAGGTGTCGGTGTTGTCAGAATTTCAGGCTTAGCTACCCTGCCCATACACACCAATAAAACATACGAATGTTCTGCCAAAATCTTGTTGTAATATTGGTAGCCTTAGTATCCAAACTCTTAGGTTATTTCACAGGTGATGGTGGAAAGCTATTTCCATTATGCGTAGGGAATATGAGGGAGGAAACCCCATATAATAATTTGGGAGGGCAGTTTGGTGATTCAAATGCTTGCACCCATAAAAATTATCATGGAACCCTGGGTAACTGGTCTCAGATATTCACTAGTTTGTTTTGGGCCCTAATCATCCCAGGAGATCCTTTGGAAGGTGTATCTTTCACCTTCCTATGTTTGTGATACTTAGTATTTTTAGTAGTGTGCTATGTGGTTTTCCTGTGATCTAGTCTGACCTTTAGGGCTATGATTTCAAATTATTAGATGTGGAGGATCAGCCTCCCCGTAGGTCTCAAAGGTTGCAAAACATTCCTTCTCTCTCAAGAGTGGAGCCTCCACCACCCCCTCAAAGGAGGATATTAGACACACACGGTTCTTTTGAAGTGACTGGAGTTAGTCAAAGTCTAGGAGGATATTAGACACACATGGTTCTTTTGAAGTGACTGGATTTAGTCAAAGTCTAGGAGGATATTAGACACACATGGTTATTTTGAAGTGACTGGAGTTAGTCAAAGTCTTGGAGAACCTGAACTTTGTTATACTGAGTGATCCCTTGTCAGTGGAAATTGAAGATTTTCAAGCTCTAGAGTTTGTAAGAAATTACAATTATCCCCTCAATGAACTTAGAGATCCCATTTTAGTGCACGTTCATCCATTTGGTCCTCTTGTTGCTGGTGTTCCTTTAAGTTTTATAATATCTAGCCCAAGAGAAGATCTGGGGGATATATTTACCCCCACTTCAACCTTGATGGCCAATGGTGTCTCTCCCTCACCAATGAGTGCACTCAGCCCAAGCATATCTACTACACCAGTAGCGTCATTAAACTTTGGTTCATCTACCCCAGTGTCCCCAAGTGGCTGAGTGGTTAGTCCATCGACACCATCACACACTGTTGGTCCATCTTGCATGTTTCTCACAGGGATACCTAGTGTCCCTTTTACTTCTTCTCCCTCATTCCAAAACACTCAAAACGGTCCTAGTATTTTTGCTCCATTTTTCCAAGGATTTTTGTGGTATGGGGGATAGATTCGTCGATTCTCTCCCTATGTAGGTCCATCACCTACTTATAGTAGTGTGCCATTTGGAGTTATGAACCCATTTTCAAGTTTTAACTTCCATACTTTATTCAAATGTAGGTTTCTCCTTTTGGAGGATCTCCCTTCTCACTCTTTAGTGGATGAATCTCAGCTCCTATGTCTACTTCAGCTAGAAATGTTCAAACACAATACCACACACCACAAGCTAGTAATCCTTTGGATTTTGTATGGAATCCATTTCAAAACCTTACTACTTCATCACAGCTAGTGGCTGGGGGAAACCCCAACCTCTCTTTTAGGAGCTCTAGTGTGGGTAATTCCTTGCCTCAGACTCCTCAATATAAAACTCCAGCTCGGCCTCGTTTACCCTTTCTGGCAAATTTAAACTTTCCATACTTATCAAAACTAATGAATGACCATGTGCTCCATAATCTGAGTTGGCCACCGGTCCTAACGAAGGGAAAATTGGTGAGGACCTAGGAGATCATGTCACGACATTCCATTTATGGTTCTATTCCAACTCACTGAACAATGATTTCGGCTAAGGATTTTTCAATGAACACTGACAGTGTAGTGGAAAAGTGGTACATTGAACTCCCATCGGCCACCTACGACAGTTTTCTTGATTTAGAAACCATGTTCTTGAATCACTTTCAACTTCATGTATGGTATGATGTTGGTACATACCTTTTTTCGACCTTTTGACAAAATAAGGCCCCTCATATATATGATCACATTCAGGAGTGGAAAAGAAGAAAGAGGCTTATCAAAGCCAATATTCCTCCCAAGTTCTTACTGGAATGGTTTTTGAAGTCATTATTGCCTTATATTTCAAAATATGTTTCCACATCGGGAGTGACTACGGAGGAAGAGGCCATTCTCAGGTCCCAGCAATTGGATTTGATATATGCCTGGTCTGGGATTCTATACAATATCATCCCTAGGGCACCAAGGTCTAAGACATAATTTTCCAAACCCAACCCTGGACCACATTCTTATGGCATGGTGGGTTCAGTTGACACACTGACTATAGATTCACTGGATAAACAAATCCATAATTGTCAGTGAAGAAATATGCAGCGGAGACAGCTAAGGCTTCCACCCCCTCACCCTAGAGTGCAAATGTATATTTAGCACAATCTAACCATAAGGGCACTCAACAACCCAGTGGGAAAAAGAACAAGGGTAAGAAGGGTGAGGGGAATCAAAACAAGAAAAAACCCACAAACAATGCCGAGGGGGGTTAAAAATATAAACAGAAGGTCAAATTTACTTGCAATATTTTCCAGGAAGACCATTTGACCTATCAATTCCCCTTAATGGATCAAGCATGGAAGTTGCTAAAAAAACAACAACTAATTGTCCAGAAATATCTGTTTCCACGAGGAAAAAATGAAAATTCTAGTTGAAAAGATGTTGGGGGCACACAAAATTCTCCTGCCATTGATCAATCTTATATCAATATGGTCTGATCCCATGCTTTGTTATAAACCATATCTAAGAATTATGAATCAGGGGATCAGCAGAAAGATAAGCAATCTTCCAAGACATCAGCTTCACTTACAATTGAAAAATTGATTGATGTTATTCCCAAGATACCGAAAGGTGTCTTTAAAAAGACATTTCATAACCCTAACGTGAGGGATTCTTCAAACTACTCTGTTGTACAAGATTTAACCCAAACCCCTTGTTCAATGTTGGCCTTATAAGTGCTCTAGAGTTGTCCTTCACAATGAGATGCACTCTTGGCGGCCATAAGAAGTATGGACTCCATGAGCCTCATGGATAAATTTAATATTTCTGAAGTTAAAACATGCATACCTTACCATGCGGCCTTTTCCATTGATGTTGTCCATGACAGAAAAACCATTGGATGAATAGTAATTGATGAAGGTGCATCCACATGTGTGATCATGTTGGAAGGATCTAGGATACCCTGAGTTGGTCCCATCAAACAACTTGTTGACTTCTTTCAGTGGAAGGTCTTTCCTTCCACATGGTATCCTATCATCTTTTGAAATAAAAATGGAAGGGAAAGTAGTCTCCATGGAAATCGAAGTAGTTGATGCTCCTTTGGACTACAATTTACTTTTGGGGAGAAGTTGGAAATCTTCTATGTACACTATTCCATCATTTGTTTTCTAATTCCTTGTGTTCCCACATGAAGGAATGTTGGTTACTGTTGACTGACTAACATATACTTGAAAGGGCCATTTGGAGACTACTGATTCTATTGTACCCTTGATTGATCAGTCACACCTGACCAATGAAAGTATGGGAGATGGGATGTATGCATCGTTGAAGGGCACTTTCAATATGCTTGCTCCCATAAATTGCTTAGGTTTGACGAGTGTTGAGAAGAATATCTCTACAGTTTTGGATAAAAATGACTCATGGGTCCTCCCTTCACAAGAAGAACCTCAAGTTCCCCTATCATCAGTAGAGGTATCTTATCAAGCTATATTTTATGCTACTATTGATTCCATCTCAACTCCTCTAGTCTTAGAAGAGTCGGATGAAGCTTATTTTCCCGCATGGGAAGATAACTCTACGTATTCTTACGACTTCTTAAATGTTATTTTTCCATCTGATGAATCCATTATGGAAGCCATGATAAGACCTGAGAATATTTGTGAAGATCTCCATCACAAGTCCTAATTTCTTCCAAAACTAAACAGGATAGAAACTTCCAAGTTCCATGTGAGACTAGTGGAAGGTATTGATCTTCCCGTTAATCCTTTTCCCAAGGAGGGAATTTTTCTTGAGGGGAACATGGAAAACATTCCACCACTATTATGATCAATATCTCTACAAAACCAGATGTCATGGAAAATGTACATATTGGTGCAAACTATTCTCCTAAAGAGATTGCCAGCTACACTTCCGTATTTAAGGAATCCCATGATGTTTTCTCCTGGTCATATGGGGATATGATAGACATCGATCCATCAATTTTGGAACATGAAATACAAACTTACCCTAATGTCAAATATGTTCAACAAAATATTAGACCTGTAAATATGCAAAAAGCGGAAACCGTCAAGGCTGAATTGGAAAATTTGTTGAAAGCCATTTTCATTTATCCGATCTCTCTAACAGAATGGGTATCCAATCCCATTTTGGTAGATAAGAAACAAGGAACTATGCGTGTCTATATATATTTCCATGATTTAAACAAGTATTTTCCCAAGGACAACTACGCCATATCATTCATTGATCATATCATTGATGCATGTGCGGGTAGAGAAGTGTTCTCATTTATGGATGGTTTTTCAAGCTACAACTAGATTCAAATCAAACCGAAATACCAACACAAAACTACCTTCATTTGTCCATGGGGTACATTTGCATACAAATAGATTCCTTTTGTATTCAAAAATGTTGGAGAAACCTTTCAATGCACTATGAAATTTTCTTTCCATGATATTAAGGACATTGTTGAACCATACTTAGATGATCTCCTAGCCCATTCTCGGAAGAGGAAGGATCATCCAGATCATCTTCGCTTAATTTTTTAGAGATGAAAACACTACAAGATTCACTTAAATCCCCATAAGTGTGTCTTATGTGTTGAATAAGGGTGATTACTTGGTTTCATAGTGTCCAATAGGGGTATACAAGTAGATCCTTTAAAAGTAGAGGCGATTGTTAATTTTCCTCCTCCTCGATCCATTAGACAATTGCAAAGTCTACAAGTAAATTCTAACTTTATTCGATGATTTATTATAAACTATGCAAATATAATTAATTGTTTCATGTGCTTGCTTAAGAACTTTATATTGTATATGGATGTATCTAAGTCAATGATAGGTGTAGTGCTAGTTCATGAAGATGACAAGCTCGAGGAGCATGTTATATATTATCTCAGTTACGCTTAGGCTGGTCCTAAATTGAGATACTCACATGTTGAGAAAATGGCTTTGGCGGCAGTTTATGTCATCCAAAGGTTGAGACACTACATTATGCTAAGGACAACCACTGTGGTTGCGAACATAAATCCACTTTAATAAATTTTATACAGATGAATAATCGATGGAAAATTTAATAAGTGGATTGTCATTCTCCAAGAGTTTGACCTCGACTTTCAGTCCGCTAAATCTAAGAAGTCCCTAGTATTCATGGAATTGATCTCAGAGTTCTCAACCAAAGAAAGCATAGTGATAGAGGATGAACCATTTACAGATGAGTACATTTTCTTGATTTTAACCTTTGATCCTTGGTACGGGCGTATCCTAGTGTATCTCTAGACTTTTAAATGTCTTGTGACATTCTCATGGGAACATTGATGTACGCTAAGAGTAAATGAGAAAAACTACCTCATAATCGGCGATACTTTATATAGATGAAGGGTAGATTCCATTTTGCGTCGATGCCTCACCCATGAGGAGGATGAGATTTTCCTAAATGATTCTTATATCGAAGCGTGTGGGGTTCATTTATGTGGGTTAGGAACAACTAAAAATATCTTAAGTGTTGATTATTTCTGACCCACCATCTTCAAATATTGTGTGGAAGTAGTGACACGATGTCATTCGTGCCAGCTTTAGACCAGGAAAATGTGGTCACACTCTGTTCCTCTTTTCCCCATAATCGTGGTAGGTCCCTTCACCAAGTGGAGGGTTGATTTCATGACCTGCAACCCAATGTCTACTAGGGGGCACAAATATAGCATTATTGTTGTTGAATACTTCACGAAGTGGGAAGAAGAAATGCCTGCGTTTAAATCCAATGGTGAGACAGCAGCGCATTTCATTTTCAATCAGATCATTGTTAGGTTTGACATCATGAAGCAGATTATCACTGACCATGGAAATCACTTCCAAAATAGGGTGATGACAAAATTTACCACAATTTTATGTTTTAGGAAAGACCACTCATCTTCCTTTTACCCGCAAACGAATGGACAAGTAGAAGTAGTCAATAAAACTTTGAAAATCATTCTCAAAGCAAACTATTAATACTAGTAGGTAAAAATGGCACATTATGTTGTATCCAGTGCTTTGGGAATACCAAATCAATGTTAAGACGTCCACATGGTTTTCACCCTTCTAGCTTGTTCACGGGATGGAAGCAGTCATGCCGGTTGAATGTGAGATAACATCCTTGAACATTTCCATTCACATACTTCCAAACACTACTGAGATTGAAGAATGTTTTCTGCATCTAGAACATTTAGATGAACAACGAAAATATGCACTCACTGCAAACAAAGCACACAAAAAACAAGTAAAAAACCAATATGACAAAGTTGTAAAACCTAGGGTTTTCTCTGAAAGAGAGCTTGTTTTGGTCTGGGACCAGGATAAGGAACCCCTAGGGGAAGACAAATTTAAATATATTTGGTTATGCCCATAAATGTTTCCAAACGTTATGAATAAGGGAGCATAAGAATTAATTGATTATGATGGTAATAAGTTGTTGGATCCTCGAAACAGGCTCTATCTAAAAAGGTATTACTCCAAGGCACTATGCTTTTTCTTATATTATTATTGTATAATTTTGTAAATGGCCGTTAGTGGTTAGTGTTTCTTATGTATTGTGGTGTTGTTTTATATGTCTTTGGAGTGGTTCGTAGGTTTTGTTGATGGTGCCATCCATCACACTTGCAATCTAGCTTCAACTGCTTGGGTCATTTATGCACCCATAGGACAACTAGTTTCCTCAGGAGGCGCTTGCTTGGGTCTTGCAACTAACAATGTAGTTGAGTACATTGTTTTCATTGAGCTTCTTTGGTTTTTTATTTCACATTGTATCACCTGAATGGAAGTCAGACTCAACTCCCAGTTAGTGGTCTCTTAGCTCAATGGGGTCTACCAAGTAAGACACCCTACTCTTTTATGTTAGTTTTTACAGATTAGGTTACTTGAAATAATTTTTGAACATATTATATATAGTAACATTTCAATAAATCAAAATACTATTGCTGATTCATTTGCAAACTACATATTATATTGGCATTTGTCACACACTTTGAAAAATTAAAATACACAGATACATTTGAGACACATGTAAATAACCAATATGTGTGTGTGTGTGTGTAGAAAATATGTCCATATACATCAAGTTTCTGGTCTGAAGATCCAGTCAATAAGTACATCCAAAATTAGAAAATAGGATCAAAACCTGTCATGTGCTAAAACTATGGAGCTCCCTCAGTCTCCTCGGCTGCAGTTGCCTCCATGGCCTCCAGATAACACAAAAAATCCTAGGTCACCCTTTAGAGAAGGCGTAACCAGGATGTAGGAACTCCTACGACATGCTCCTGCATGGCCGTTACAATTCTCTCTATCCTCAGTGTTGGTACATCATGGTTCATCCCGGCCAGCTTACCCTCTACAATATGAAGCATAGCTTCATCTCCAGCACCGTCCACTGGGCACATGAAGGTCCTCAGATGTCCATCTGGTTGGATAGGTCCAATATCTGCATATTATTTTAAAATGTAAGAGACTCAAATACATATGTATATACAACATTATGAACAAAAATTCATAAACATTAAAATATTCAAAAAGTAAAATCACCCAGGTTCGGGTCCATAAGCAGTGACAATTGCCCCATGAAGACTCGCTCTCGCTACAGCTACGGTGGGTTCCCTTAACCAAGCCACTGCCTATAAGTCGCCGACTCATTCTTCAATAGGCACGCAGTTAGAGATATAATTTTCCTCCCACTGCTTGGGAGCTTACGGTTTCATGTTCTATTTCACTCCTCGATGGGGGTTCTTTTCACCTTTCCCTCATGGTACTACTTCGCTATCGGTCACCCAAGAATATTTAGCCTTGTAAGGTGGTCCTTGCTGATTCACACAGGATTCCACATGCCCCATTCTACTCAGGTTAGAGCACAATCCAATGATTCTTTTGGCTACTAGACTCTCACCATCTAGGGTGCAGGACTCAACTGCTTCTCCTAGCAACACAGAACTTATATTGTGCCCTCCCACAACCCCATTTTCATGGTTTAGGATGCTCCCATTTCGTTTGCCGCTACTATGGGAATCTCTTTTGCTTTCTATTCCTCTGTCTACTAAGATGTTTCAGTTCACCAGGTTGTCTCTTGCCTGCCCATGGATTCAGTAGCAGTTAAAAAGGTTAAAAGACTTATCCATATATCCCCATGTTTCCCCAAGAGGCAGAGCTAGCTATGGATCACCATGGAAGTCTAATCCTGCATATGGAAACTTCTCCAGTGCAGGCACCTGTCAGATCCACCATGAGTAAAATTCATCATCATAACCTCCTTGGACCTCACCACCACCCTAGCGGATAAATACATTTCCCCACTATGTAAGTATAGGATCACGAGGAGGGGAGGGTGGAAGTTTAACAATGAGGCTCATGGGAGGAACCCTCTCAAAGAAGAATAACACTAGAATACTTCTGTACCTGAATTTTTTATTATTTCTTGTCCTGCAGATGGATAGTTGCCTCTTCATGATTGAGACTAATCATGAACACCAGTCATACATCACACCCCTTAGGAATTCCACTGCTATGCGCATGTGGGTCCATGTAGCCAAGTGTAAAGTGAATGACCCTACCACCCTAACAATAGTGCTCACAAGCACTTTCAATGGGAAACTAATAATCTGTGAGATCGGGATTTGGGTCCTCGATTTTGGAGTCCCAGTTACACAATAGGTGTTGACATAATCCTGTACACTGAGGGGATCACCCCCTTGGTCAATGCTTCCTAGGTTCACAGGTCCCCCCTAATGAGACAAACCCATGATAAATTAGATATCCTCTACGGTAATCTCCAAGGTCTCTCCTTGGAGGTGAAACATGCCAAGTTAATGGTCCCACAAATGCACCAATACCTCTAAAATATGAACTTGTTCCCTAATGTTCTATGTGCAGTAAAATTTGAGCAATCCGCACCTCCATAGAGCATTTAATGTCATCCCATAGCAAGCCATTACATGTATCCATGCTCCCTTTCATGCCACTCCAACACCATTTTCACCTTCCCATTGAGCAATTTCACCATTAGAATTGCCATTTTCAACCTTTGGATTATACGTAAACTCTCATTACCAACACATGTGAAACTAGTCCCTTGTACACTTTCAAGAATATTATATAGGTTCCAAAACCCTAACCTTAATTGATAGTTGCAGCATGCAAAAACCCTAAAACTAACCATAAATTCTTATCAAGACATTGTTAAAAATGAGGCCACTATGAGAATGGGGTTCCATTCTTATGGTATTATATATTATTCCATAGGCGAGAAAGAGACAGAGTGTATATTTGAAAATAATAGACAAAGTAGGAGATCTTGTAGGAGCCATACAAGCCACAATGTCATAGGTGACTCCATAGTTTGTACCACTTACTTTGTATTTGAATTGTGTATTTGAGAAGAAAAGAGCAAGGCATGGTCCTCAATTATTCCCCATAGTGGGGTTTCCCATGGTATATATTGTGTTATTTGTGTGGATGTGTAATGTTTCTTTATCTATTTTCCTTTAAATTTTAGTTTATTTTAGCATTCTGTGAGATTAAGCTGACAACAATGAATCATAAATCTTCAATGAACACTACATATATAAGAGTTTGCCTAAAGTTTTAAGATTTGTTGTAATGAATTATTCTTTGTTGTAATGAATTATTCTAGTGGAATATCCATGACAATTTAAATATCATACTAGTATCGAAGCAATTTTCTTTGGGGTTTTGTTGGAAATTACAGGATCTAGGAGTTGGTGGAATAAAGAAAAAGTATTCAAACCCTATCCATGGCAGATGAGTTCAGTGAATAATTGAGGGGTGAATATGAAGAGCAATTTATGAATATGGAAATACAAGTCATTGATATCTCTCGCAATATTTCAATTCTCATGGCATCTTTTGAGAGAAAGTATGGACCTTTAAGGGGGATGGAAATTAAGGGGCACTAAAGACCCAAAAAAAGAGATGAAAAAAATGATACAGAAAGAGAAACCAAGTTATAACAACAATAGTTCTTCCTAGTCTCTGTTTAAAGTGGAAGAAAAGTGAGCATCAAGCTTATCAAGGTGAGATCGATCCCATTTACTTAAATAAGTGTTTGAAATAGTTAGAATTTTATTTCCATGTCCATAATATAGAAAAAGAGAAAAAACTATCATTTTCCCGAATAAATTTGGAGGTTCATGCCCTAACTTCATGGGAAATACACATAGAGATAGTTAGGTTGGCGGGTGATGACCAAATAACTAACTGGGAGGACCAAAATTTTGGGATTATTATTAATCCTCCGTTTCACCACATAAGTATATTTTTTTATTCACATAGCTTAGGAGGTCTTCATGACTTCACCAGTGCATGGGGGACACATATAGTGAACATGTACCACTTACTACATATGTCTGCATGAATTTTGGTGCTCAATGGATCAATCCCTATAATTTAGGAACCCACTCGGAGTGCCACCAATAGTGTCCAGCAGTTGACTCCAGTAGTTATTTAGTTATGTCCAGTTGTGCTCCAATCCCCCTAAATTAGATCACTCCTAGTGTCTCTAGCACTAGTTTCCATGATTCAAGGGAAGTAGGGTGCCTTTGTTCACCTACCCTCTTCATTTAACTAGTTGTGGGCTCCTTTAGTGATTCATAGTTGCATTAGTGAGCTCTAGTGGTGATTTTACCACACTAAGTTAGCTTCTGATTCAGTCCAGGTTGGTAGATTCAACTTCCTCTTTAGGCATTTGAATTATCCTATATGTATAACCATTGTATTTACAAATTATTTACTGAATATGTGTGGATTAATATTGATCAATGGATTATGATTATTATTCCAATTATTGGTCTCATGAGTGTTTTTATTATTCATGAATTATTGATCTAATTTACTGAGTTTCTTCTTCTCTCTCTTCTACAATTCTTCATTTGAATTCTACAAGTATGATGATCCTATGATTCATTGAATTTTACACTAAACACCCTCATCAAGTCTTATTTTTACCCTATTAGGTATGAAGCATACCAATGGATGATCTGTTGGCATTACTTCTAACAAAGGAAAGGGTAAAGTGTACAAGAGTACACCACTGAATTTAGAAACATGGTCATTATGTTGGGTATATCTCCCAAGAACCCAAATGTACTTGTCAAGTATTTGAGTGGTCTCCACAATCATTTAAGGAGGAAAGTGATGCTCTTTTGTCTTATAATTGTTGATGAGTCATTTATGCAAGCACAATTTTTATAGAATACATATAGGAAGAAATGGAAGCCATGTAGTTCCAAGTAGAAAGAATAGCCTAGATGCTTCCAAGGATGCAAAGAAGAAGGGGAAAGGAAAATATGAAGACTACAACCACGACACATTTGTGCAAATATATGAATAAACATTGCAATCATTCAACATTGATGGTCACACTAAATACAAGTGTTGAAGCTACATCTTGAGTTGAACAGAAAGAATCACAATGACACCAAGAAGAAGAACATGTTGCACATAGATTTAGGCAACCATGTAGAGAGTATCTCATATGTAGATGAGAATATTGTATACACTATGGTGTAGAAGAAGGTGAATCTCAGTAACCTCCATCCCAAGGAATAAAAGGAGATACAAAAACTCATCAACATCAAGTTTCAGGTCAAAAAGACCAAAATGAATGCTCTATTTGATTGTAGTTTGCAATCCATTCTCATAATAAAAGGACTAGTAAGTAAGTTTTTATTGGAAGTTCATGATCATCCTATCCCCTACGCATTGGGATGGGTAAATAAGGATGAAAATCTTAGGGTCACAAAATAGTGCATATTATATTGATGAAGTGGAGGTAGTTGTAGTATCACTCGATGTTTGTGATATAGTGTTTGGAATCCCCTATATGTATACGAGGGATGCAATCTTCATGAGGAGAGGAAACCTATAACTCTTGATCAAGGATGGGAAATATTTCATCATCAATGCCCACAAAGATAAATTGAATATTTCTCTAGTAAGTTCCAACCAAGCCAAGAAGTTGATCAGTTCAAGTTGAAACTTTGTATTGTTTTTCTTAATACATCAACAACAAGAAAGTGAATTTATCAAATTTAAGGAATCTATGGAGGGATGTACTAGAGAGAATAAACACCAATTGGAGAATCTTTTCTAGAAATACAAAGAAGTGTTCCAATAACATAAATGGATACCTCCTATGATGAAAGTAGAGCACAATATACAACTATTGCTCAATTATCCATTGCCAAACATTGGACTAAACAATAAGTTTGTTTTGGAAGTAGAAGTGAATAAGCAGTTACAACAACTGCTGGAGCAAGGAGTAATCTGACCGGGCACTTTACCTTGTGATTCACCTATCATTATAGTACCCAAGAAGGATGGGACTTAAAGGATTTGTATTGACTATAAATATTTGAATAAAATCACCCTCAAGAATCAATACCCTCTACACAAATTGATAGTTTTTTAGCTCAATTGCAACATGTTAGGTACTTCACCAAGTTGGATCTCAAATTAGGATAAAACCAAGTACTAGTTGAGGATGAAAATAGATGGAAGACTTCCTTCAAGGCTAGGAAAGATCTATATGAATGGTTAGTAATGCCTTTTGTTTTGTGTATTTCCATAGTTATATTTATGCATTTGATTAATGATGTATTGCATCATTTTAATAGATTCATTTTCCATAGTGTATTTAGATTATTTATTGCTTTATCATGCTACTTGGGAAGAACGTGTTTCACATATCAATCAAGTGTTAAAGACCTTTAACAAACATCAATTGTTGGCAAACATTACGAAATGTGAACTTTCTCAATAGTCTTTGGTGTATTTGGGGCATGTGATTGGTGGAGAACTTAATATTGATCCTACAAATATGGAGGCCATCACAAAGTGGCCAATCCTAAGAATGTCACTGAAGTTAGGATATTTTAAGGGCAACCACAATAACTTCAAAAATACATATATTCCTTTTCAACTATGGTTGCATCTCTCCATTCCATAAAAATAAACAACAAGGGTTTCCAGTCGGGAAAGAATCAACAAAAATCCTTTGAAGAGCTCAAATGAAAGACCAATCATGCACCAATTCTTGTTTTTTCCAACTTGCAAAAGCCTTTCGAATTGGAGACAAATGCTAGTGGGCATGCTATTGGAGTGGTTTTGATGAAAGGAGGAATCCCAATATGATATTTCTCTAAAATGTTCCATAGTGGAGTCCTGAACTACCCTGCATATGCCAAGCATCTATATGCCTTGGTTTAAGTTGTTAAGAAATGGAAGGACTATATAATAGACACAAAGACCATCATTCACATTGATCACAAACCACAGTAGTATTTGCAATCCCAAACTAAGCTAAAACAAACCTAACACTACAAGTGGATGGGATTTTTACAACAATACCATTTAATCATCAAATACAAGAAGAGAAACACAAACAATATGATAGACATGCTCTCATGGCCACATATATCCAAGATCACAAATTTGCGTACTCTTATGAATATGGATTTTTTCACCTTTGATGCATACAAGGGGGAATGCAAATAAGATGAGGACTGCAAGGAGGTATTTCAACAACTACAAGACCAACTCCTTGTAGAATAACATGACAACAAGTCTAATTATAATATTTGAGATTGGTTACTCTACAAGTTGGACAAGCTCTATGTTCCTAAAGGTGAGAGATCGCAACTTATTAAAGAGGCTCATACCTCCAAAGTCATGGGGTATTTTGGTGTTGGAAAGATAGATTCCAACTTACAAAGGTATGTTTATTAACCTAGAATTCCAGAATATGTAGTTCAATTTATTAGAAGATGCATACTCTAGTGTATAAGAAAGCCCAATAATAGGAAGCAATATCTATGCCATTCCTTGCGTGTACCTACTAGATCATGGGAGAGAATATCCATGGATTTTGTGGGTGGTTTTCCAAAACCAGGAAGGGATATGACTATCTCTTTGTGGTAGTTTATAGGTTTAGTAATATGTGTGTTCTCATGGCTTATAGAAAGACCATAAAATAACAATAAGTGACAAACGTGTTTTTTGAAAAGGTTTGGATGCACTTCGGGATACCAATAAGAATCATCTCATACACATATACTATATTTCTCAATGCCTTTTGGAATATACTTTGCAAGAATATGGACACTAAGTTTAAGAGGCTTAAAACTTTTCATCCACAAACAAATGGGAAAACACAACTGGTGAATAGGACATTGGTTCATCTTTTGAGGGGTTATAATTGAAAGCATACATAGACCAATGCTGAGAATTTGATATTCATCCACTACTCTTATAACAAAGAAAACCACACTTCCATTGATAAGTCACCTTTTGAAACTTGTTTCATATATCTACCACTTTCACCTCTAGATGTTGTATATGGACAACAAGGGAGAGTGGGGGAACACACCACAAGTGAAGCATTAAAAGTGAAAAAATAATTTATAAGATCAAACAAATCCATTTGCAACTACATGAGACATTGAAGCCATAGGAAAATTAGAAGTCCAAACATGACCAACATAGGGTTGAAAAAACATTCAAAATGGGAGACAAAGTTTGGTTGCACTTGAATAAGGAAAGACTACAAGGTATTGGTTAGAATATCAAGGAATTTAGGTATGGTCATTTCGAAGTGTTGGAGAAGGTGAGATATAATTCCTATAAACTTAGTATACCCCTATACATGTGCATTTACTCAATAGTAAATGTCGAAAATATAGAACTTTTTGAACCATCCATGCTGGACTAGGGACCTACAACAATGCCATAAGTAACTCCATAGAGTACCACTTATTTTTGTAGTTACATTGCACATTGAAGAAGAAAAGAGAAATGGATAGTCCTAACTTATGGAAGGGTTTTCTCCTAGGGTGTATTTTCCCAAAGTATATCGTGTGTTATTTTTGTGGATATGTTATTTTTCTCTATTTATTTTCCATTCAGTTTGAGTTTATTTTAGCATTTAATGAGATTAAGCTAAGAAAAATAAATCTTAATTTTTCAGTAAGCATTACATAACTAGAAGTTTACATAAAGTTGTAAGATATGTTTGGATGAATTGTTCCAATGGAATATCCATGACAATTTATAGATCAATCGAATTAAAAGAAATATCATGTATAATCTCAACCAACTTAATCCAATAGTCATGTAATTTCTTTTATCAACTTCCTTTCAAATTTATTAAACTCAAAAGCAAGGTTGGAAGAATAGAAAACACCCTATATTAGAGTCAAGGTTAGAAGCAAGTGAAAAAATAAGGGGTTGTATAATAATGAAATACTCCAACAAAGTGTTGAATTCAAACCACAAAGGACCTACACCCAAAACATGAACATATTGTTGAAATAGTGTAACTTCAAAGGATATTCTAAATGTATTTTACTAATGTAACCCAAGGGAGATGTTATTATTCCTCCGACGGGGTGTTACTATTGTATTTGGTCATCATAGAGTCATGAGGTAAATCCTCCTCTTGTGTAGGTTCTTTAGTACCCTAATAAATAATCTAATATACTGTTTTGAGTATTCCTAGGTGAAGTCGACCCAGACAGTTTAGTGGGTCTGACTTGTCTAGTGCAAAAGTCAAGTTGACACATGTATAAATAGAGGAGACATGGTTCTTATTTGCACACAGACTCACTCACTTGTGTAGCACATAGGAGAGAGAGAGATACATAACAGAAGGAGGATAACACTTGTTTTGGGGGTTGTCTTTTATACATCTTATAGAGAGGAATTTTTGTTGGGTTTTCTTCCCCTTAAGGGTTTCCCAGGATAAATATTGTGTCTATCTTGTGACTGTGTTTCTATAAGTGATTCTTGATATGATACTGCTATGATTTTGAATTGAATACTATTGAATCTAGTCTATCATATGAAAACTTAACATGGTATCAGAGCTAACCTAATTAGAGAAGCTTTCACAAGGTGAAATTCTCCCTCCTCCCTCTCCGAAAGAAATTAGGGTTTTTGCAAAAGTTGGAGTTTTGAATATATTCTTGCATAGAAAGTTGCACCCTCCCAGAGCGCATCTATTGAGCCCTAGATCAAATTTTTTGGGTGGATAGATCTCCGGGAAAGCCAAACCCTAGTTTGGTAGTGAACTAGAAAAACTGCAATGAAACAAAACCAAAAAATATGTAGTGTTGTAACCTTGCAAGTAAGATTTGAATACTAAAGATTAGGGATCTCCAAAAATCATTTGGATCAACCAACTCGCCTCCTCCAAGCGCATCTACTAGTAAGTTCAATCTCCTGTTTTGATCAATTTCAATTTTGACTGACTTATTGGAAAAGATGGCCCCAAGCACTAAGCTTGAGGACAAATTGGAAGGACTAGAAAACTTCTTGGCTTCGAAGTATAAGATTGGCCTCATTCTGAAAGAGAATGGTCTTGAGAAGTACATCAAGAATGAAGTTGCAGAACTTGAATAATTTGAAGCTAAGGAGAAGCATGAACAAGACCTAATCAAGGAAATGAGGATCATTGTTGATTCCATTAAGGATCACTTGATCCCTCAAGTGTCATCTAATAAGACACCTAAGAAAATGTATGATTCACTTTTCAAAATGTATGAAGGAAAGAACATCAACATAAAGATCAATTTGAGAACTCAATTGAAGGGCACTAAGATGAACAAAGGAGAATCTATTCAAGATTACTTCCCAAGGATCTCCCAGATCAAATAGAATCTAAGTGTTATTGAAGATGTCCTTGATGAGTATGAATTGGTTATGAATGCTCTCAATGGCCTCACTAGAACTTGGGACTCATTCATCCAAACTCTATGTGCAAGAAAAGAAAGTATGAATTTTGACATAGTATGGGAAGATTGCACACAAGAAGAAGCTAGAGTAGCCAATAGAGAAGCTCTTCTCAAAGAATATGATCAGGCTCTAGCTTCCCATAATAAAGAAATAAATAAATCAAAGGCTTCAAGAAGAGTAATCATAAGCCTTCAAATAAGAAATTTCAGAAGAAGAAGAAGAAGGATTACTCAAAGTATAAATGATACAACTGTCATAACATAGGACATATTGCTAGAGAATGTCCATAATCAAAGAACAACAACAGCAAAAGTCATCATGCTCATCTAGCTGAAGATAAGAATGAAGAAATGCCTCAAAAGAAAAAATAGAGGTGACGATGTAGAAGAATATGTGTTATTATCTGCACTCTCTGGGTCTGTAACACTTGGAGAAGATACATGGATTATTGATAGTTGTGCCTCTAAGCACATGAGAGGAAAGAAGACAACTCTGTCAAATATTGAAGAGAATAAATTTCCCTATAAGGTATCAATGGGAGATGACTATCAATATCCCATCAAAGGTATTGGAAAATAAAGCTACAAGCTTGAATGTGGGACCTCTATAAAGTTGATGGACATTAGAGGAAATTTCAACTCAAAATGGGCCTCCTAAAATGAATTAATAAAATAATAGTTAAAATAATAAAATAATATTTATTAATTTTGGAGGAAGAAAAGAAAAAAACTACTTTTTGTTTGTATTTTTGACATATCTCCACGTGTTTTTACTCAAATTTCAATCAGAAGAGCTCGTTGGATGCGGAATTAAATTCCGCATCCAACGAGTACCCACTCGGCATACTTTTGACGGACCCCGCTACCCCAAAAACAAGAAATACCTGAAAAAACGGAATGATTTCATTTTTTCAGGTATTTCTTGTTTTTGGGGTAGTGGGGTCCGTCAAAAGTATGCCGAGTGGGTACTCGTTCGATGCGGAATTTAATTCCGCATCCAACGAGCTCTCCTGATTGAAATTTGAGTAAAAACACGGGGAGATATGTCAAAAATACAAACAAAAAAAGTAGTTTTTTTTATGATACCTATCCCCAAATTTATATTAAAAAAGTGTTTAAGACCTATACGGTATTTCAAATTTAAAGAAATTTCATTGGCTAACACATGATGACATGGAATTTGAATAAAAGTTAAAAGGCCCATTTTGAGTTGAAATTTCCTCTAATGATTACTTTATCTACCAGGTTTGAAAAAGAACCTACTCTCCATATCAGCTCTAGATAAGAAAGGATATAGAGTTTCCTTTATAGATGGACAAGTACTTATGTGGTCCAAAGGAAAGACACTTGAATATGTTGTAGTCATTGGAGAACAAGGAGGAGGACTGTACAAGCTCAAAGGACATCCAGAGACAACCCTTTTCCATGAGACTAATAACTCAAGTGAACTATGGAATAGGAGAATTGATAACACCAACTAGAAAGCATTTCCCTATGTGAGCAAGGTGGTTATATGATTACCAGATCTGAATATTGAACATGAGGGAACCTGCAAGGGATGTGCACAGGGAAAGAACATCAAGAATCCCTTTCCAAAAAGTGACACAAAGACTAAAGGTACATTGGAACTAATCCATTCTGATGTATGTGGTCCTATTCCCTCCATATCCTTGAGTGGATATGAGTACTATGTCACATTTATTCATGATTATTGAAGAAAGACTTGGATACACTTCTTGAAGAATAAGAGTGAAGTGTTCAAGAAATTCAAGGAATTCAAAGACTTGATAGAGAACCATTCAGAAAAAAGAATCAAGACACTGAGATCAGATAATGGTGGAGAATACACTTCAAAGGAATTTGAAGCATTATGTAAGGAGGAATGAATCAAGAGGGAACTAACCACTCCCTATGATCCCCAAAAAAATGGTGTTGTGGAAAGAAAGAATAGAACTATCATGGAAGCAGTGAAGACCATGATTCATGACCAATACCTCCCCATGCACCTATGGGCTGAAGCTGCAAGAACAGTCATATATGTGCAAAATATATTATCGCACAGTTCTCTTGGATTCAATACTCCTGAAGAGATTTATACTGAAAAGAAACCTAAAGTAATCCATCTCAAGATATTTGGTTGTCCAGTATATGTACATATTCTAAAAGAGAAGAGAACCAAATTGGATCCTTATGGTAAGAAGGGAATATTTGTATGGTACTGTGATGTCTCCAAATCCTTTAGGCTATACATCTCAGGATTCCATTGTTAGAATAATCAACCCATAGTTACCCATATTTGACATTAATTAAATCATTTTTTTCTTATTCCTAGATTTCTAGATTCCCTCTCTATGCTAGTTGGCTTCTACATGTTCCTAGAAGTCAATACTTGCTAAACTGGATCATGGAGCACTTTGGAATAGTCCTGGAAACATATTTAGCATGTATTCTTTATTCCTGGTTCTTGAAAGCGTATATCTTCTTTTTCTGAAAGTTGCCTTGCTTTACAGCAGTTTTAAGGCATAAAGGAAAATCTACTCTAGGGGAACTTGCCTTGTTTTTTACCACATCATCCTCCTTCCTTTTCTCCAAACACAAGAATGAACGAGTTTTATTTCCACCACTTATTATCTTTCCCACTTGATTTATCTAATTCGTGAGGATCTTCATGGATTTGGAAAGTCCTTTTTGCACTTATGGGGGATTTGACTTGATTTAGTAAGCCTATTTTTTGACCAATTCAAAAAGAAACCTAGTGCTTTCGAATATCTCATGTAATTATATATTTGACCATCCTATTACTTCATATGGTTTTCTTATGTACACTTATTCAATACAGGATTAATTTATGCTCCAATTTTAGTCTCTTTTTGTGTGAATTGTTCATGTTTGATTAGCAATTTTGTGAGTGTAATTGATCTATCACTTGGGTTCAATTTCCACATGGTATAAAAGCCTTTATAGATCGATTTATCTCCTTCCAAATTGTTATTTCAGGTTTGACATCACTGTCTGGGAGTGCATTCTTCCAACTGAAGGGAACAGGAGATGAGATATGGACCAATCTTAAAGGATCATCTTGGCTCCATTCAATTTATTCGAATGGAAACCTGAGATGGAGATATTGTTGAGAGAGAAAGTTCTCTACATGGTTACCATGGATACTGAGGTAGAGCCCAATGCGGCTACAGAGAAAATCAAATGGCACAACAAGAGGGATGAGGCCTATGGTATTTTGTGTCTGAGTATTTCAAGAGACCTCTTCTTTCATATTGATTCATTGACATCTCCTAATGAGGAGTGGAAGAATATTGAAGAGATTTTTGGAAATACAGATGAGATGAGAGGACATAAAATTGAGAATGAATTGATCTCCTTGAGTCCCAATAGCTTCGAATCATGGGATTGAAAAGGAGTAACTAGTTTTGACCATTCTCTCAAAGCTTGGTCCTGACTAATCAGTGTTTTTTTCAACCTTCTATTCCACTAAATTGACAACTCGAACCTGAAAGATGCCTAAGATTTTTGAGTTCATGGAATCCCTCACTCAGGAACAAGATAAATTTGTGATGATGGGCACCATCAAACCTTCCAAAGACCAAGCTTTGGTTGTTGGAGATTCGAAGGTGGATTCAAAAAGAAAGAAAAAAGATAAAAAGCCACCTAAGAAAGAGAGAGACAAGGCAAAGTCTCAACAGGATTCCTTGGTCTCCAAGAATAACCCTCGGAAGAAGAAGAACAAAGGAGAAATGAGCAAGTGCACATACTGCAGTAAGGGCTATCATCCTAAGATCTCTTGAACCAACTCCTGGAGAAGAACAACATCCAACTCCTAGAGAAGAACAACATATCCCTTTATGATTTCTCAAAGAAGAGGGAAGGAGGATCAAACTCAAAAGACAAGGAGAGAGTACATGCCTTGGTTGCTGGCACCTCAAGCTCACCTAGATTCATCATTCATTCTGTAGCTTCCATACATATGGTTTAGACAAGGGAGATATTTTCCTCTCTTGACATGTTGAAAGGTCCACCAATAGTTTTGGGAGATAACTCTCTGACTGGCAGTGTGGGAAAGGGTAGGATTAATCTTGACCATGGTAATTTCAATATGTTCCAGGTCTTGCCTATAATATCTTCTTAGTGTATCAGATGACTCAAACTGGGTCTCCAAATAAATTCATCTTCTCCCCCAATGAAGTTGAAATCACTAAGATTTCAAATGGCAAAGTCATAGCAAAAGGTGTTGTTGATCACACTTTGAAGGTATACAAGTTTTCCCATTTTCTACCCTACTCAAACCCCTCTGCTCTTCTTACTCATGCTAATGAAGCAAGCAAGCTTTGGCATGAAAGATTTGGCCATCTTAACTACAAGTATATTCCTAATTTGAGTGAAAAAGAAATGGTCATAGGGTTACCAAAGATCAAGTTTTCTAAGGGAGTCTGTCAAGTTTGTATCCTAGGAAAACACCCAGAGCACAAGTATGAGAGTGCTAGTCATGAGAGAACATTTGCACCTCTTGAGTTGATCCATAGTGACATTGTTGGTCCATTCCCTCATATATCCATGAGTCAAGCCAAATATGCACTCACCTTCATAGATGACTTTTCCAAGTATTGTTGGGTTTACTTCCTAAAGCATAAGTCTGAAGTTTTTGAAATATTCAAAGTCTCTAGAGCCTTGGTTGAAAACCAGTCTGGGAGGAAACTCAATATCCTCATATCTAAAAATGGTGGTGAGTATTTCATTAAGTCTGAGTTTATCCAGTAGTGCAAAGATGTAGGTATCCAGATGCAACATTCTATTACTTACACACCAAAGCAAAATGGTGTTGCTGAGAGGAAGAACAAATCACTGTCATTTACCCATAGTTACCCATATTTGACATTAATTAAATCATTTTGTCTTGTTCCTAGATTCCCTCTCTATGCTAGTTGACTTCTACATGTTCCTAGAAGTCAATACTTTCTAAAATGGGTCATGGAGCATTTTGGAATCATCCTGGAAACATATTTATCATGTCTTCTTTATTCCTGGTTCCTTAAAGTGCATATCTACTTTTTATGAAAGCTTCCTTGCTTTACAGCAGTTTTAAGGCATAAAGGAAAAGCAAGTCTAGGGGAACTTGCCTTGTTTTTTACCACATCAACCTCCTTCCTTTTCTCCAAAAAAAATCATGAATGAGTTGTATTTCCACCACTTATTATATTTCCCACTTGCTTTAGTTAATTCGTGAGGATCTTCATGGATTTGGAAAGTCCTTTTTGCACCTATGGGGATTTGACTTGATTTAGTAAGCCTACTTTTTGACCAATTCTAATAGCAACCTAGTGCTTTAAAATATCTCATGTAATTATATATTTGAGAAGCCTATTAATTCATATGGTTGGTTTATGTACACTTATTCAATACAGGATTAAGTTATGCTCCAATTTAAATCTCTTTTTGTATGAATTTTGCATGTTTGATTAGCAATTTTGTGAGTGTAATCGATCTATCACTTGGGTTCAATTTCCACATCCATAATATTGAGATTAGTAGGGATGTAACCTTTGATGAAGAGGAATATCTTAAGAAATATAGAAGTTATCAGCTTGAAGAAGTACATAAAGAAGATGTACCTCCCAGAAGGACAAAAGCTGAACCAACTCCTGAAATAGTAGCATCAGAATATCATGACATGCTAGAGCCTCAGGATCTCCCCTACTATGGATATCTCTCAAAATATAAAACCTTCTTGGGTAAGATAAATCATACAAGAAGCAAAAAGATATGGAGCACCAGGAGGCTCCACAAGGACCAGGAAAAGATCAAATACATATTCTAGTTATGTAGCTTTGATGTGTGATCTTGTAGACCAAGAACCCATTGGCTATGAGGAAGTTGCATAGAATAAAGAATGGTTTGAAGCAATGACATAAGAATACCAATCGATCATGGAGAATGATGTTTGGGATATTGTTCCCAAACCAGAAAAAAAGAGTGTTGTATCTTCAAAATGGATCTACAAGATAAAACATGCTGCGGATGGAAGTATTGAAAAGTACAAATAAATATTTGTGGCTAGAGGATTCTCTCAAAAAGAGGGGATCAGTTATGAAAAAACATTTGCTCAACTTGCAAGGCACACTTCCATCAGAACTATCATGGCGCTTACTTCCATGATGAAATGGGACTTACACCAAATGGATGTAAAGAGAACCTTCCTTAATGGTGTGATTGAGGAAGAGGTTTACATCTAAAAACCAAAAGGATTTGAAGTCAAAGACAGAGAAACTCATGTATGTAAGTTGAAAAAGGCTCTGTATGGACTAAAGCAAGCTCCTAGAGCTTGGTATGGCATAATATATAGCTTCTTGACAAGCATGGGCTTCACCAAGAGTAAAGTTGATTCTAATATTTATATAAATATTATGGATGATGGACCATTCATACTATTGTTGTATGTGGATGATCTATTTCTGACTGGAAATGAGAAACAGATCAAGGATTGCAAGAAGAAGCTAGCTGAAGAATTCGAGATTAAAGATCTTGGATTGATGCATTATTTCCTAGGGTTGGAAGTGTGGCAGAGACCAGAAGGAATGTTTTTGAATTAGGGAAAGTATGCAATATAAATCTTGAAAATATTTGATATGTTGGATTGTAAAGTCATGGCCACACCCATGGATACCAACTTAAAGTTGTTGTCTAATGAGACATCTGATCTAGTGGATATGACTCACTATAGACATATTATTGGGTCATTAATGTATCTGACAAACACAAGGCCATATATATGCTTTGTTATGGACAACTTGAGTCAGTATCTAGTTAAACCTAGATGGGTTCTCTTGATAGCTGCAAAGCATGTGATGAGGTACCTAAAAGGTACGATTGATTTGGGACTGTACTATGGGAGAGATCATGACTCAATTTGCATGGGTATACAGATTCAGATTGGGAAGGAAGTGCCACAGACAAAAAGAGCACCTCAGGTGCATGTTACTGTCTGGGATCCTCCACGATATCATGGTTTAGTAATAAATAATCTAGTGTTTCTCTCAGTACATCTAAACTAAAGTACATCACAGCTTGCTCCACTTGTTGTGAAGCGATATGGATTCAAAAGATGATGTTAGGAATATTTGACATGGAGGTGGATACCACAGTAATTTTATGTGACAACCAAAGTTGTATAAAGATGAAGAAAATCTGGTGTTCCATGACAAATCGAAGCATATAGAAATTCGATATTTCTATATAAGGGATATGGTACAAAAGGGAGCCATCAAGCTCTAGTATGTGGGTACCGATGAGAAAGTTGTTGATATACTAACCAAGAATCTATCTCGAGCAAAGTTCAAATATTTCTGCAACAAGCTTGGTGTAGTTTGAAAGGAATTTCCTCGCAAGGAGGAAGACTAATGGGACTACAACTGTTGGACCCTCTTTGAAAAGGAAGAATCAGATCGAAGACATGAACCCTCCTTGGATAAAGGGGGAGCAAGTTGATAATATGAAACTTCCCAACAAAGGGGGAGTAATGATGAGATTGAAATCAATGATGGATGACAGTGATGATGGTATGACATTTATTTGTGGACGATAGTATCCTCTCTTGAGGATAGCAGGTATAACACTCTATGCATGAGAGTGGTTCTTACTAGTTAAAGGATGACACTGCAAGATGTTACTCTCGCATGGAGAATACCAACATTCAGTTGTGAATACCGTAGATTAAACACTTACTCAGGAGTGGTCCTAACCTTAGTGGTCTGCATGCTCTACAATGAGTCCTCATGAATGATAGGACTGACATTTTGTATGTAGTCGAGATCTGCTATGCAGACAATACTCTTGTATGGAGAGTATGCCTACATTAATATGTAGATTCCATAGAATAACACTCGCTTAGGAGTGGCCCTAACCTTTGTGGTATGGATGCTCTATTATTATTCCTCATGGACGTCATAGTATAACACTCACTTGGGAGTGGTCCTAACCTGTTTGGTATGGATGTTCTACGTTGGGCCTACATTTTGAATGCATTCGAGATCTTCTCTGCGGATAATACTCTTACATGGTAGATTATACATACACATGAGTGTAGATACTGTTGAAATATTGTAACTTCGAAGAATATTCTATATGTATCTTTTGTGGTCCTCGAGGGTCCTATCAGGAGAACCACTTGTATTACTTTGTACCCAAATGCTTCTAATCAGAAGAACTAATAAGAGTCATGAGGCAGTCCCCTCTAATTGTAAAGGTGGGTCATTAGCACCCCAGTGTGGTTACTTGAACCTACATGTGTAACTCGAGCCTACATGATTAACTCGAGCCTACATGTCGGATGAGTTAATTAAAGTGAACAGATGAATATAAATAGAGGTGTGGTGCTCCTCATTTGGATCACACACTCTCACTTGTGTAGCGCATTAGTGGAGAAGAGAAGTAGTTGGAGAAGGAGGAGGATCAGGCTGTGATCTCCTTGCTAGTTTTATCTTTTATCTTTTTGGGGCATCTATATTGAGGAAGCTTTTGCTGGGTTTTTCCCTTTAGGGTTTTCCCAGGATAAATCTTTGTGTTCCTTTTGTATGGTTGTGCTTGTCTATCTTTCAGTGATCCTGTTTATATGCTTTTGTTATGAAAATGAAATGAAAAACTGATGTCTTAGCTAAGCATATGAAAAATTAACATGGTATCAGAGCCACCCTGAAAGAAGACATTGTGCAGCTATAGAATCTAGGGCTTCTTACATTTTGGTTCTCTCTCCACAATCGATCAGCAAAATAAGGCTAGGATGACTCTCCATTGAAGGGTGAATCTTTCTATCGAAGCAAAATTAAATTTTAAGCATTTTTAGTTTTCGGTGCGGGAAATTAGGGCTTCTTGCAGAAGAAGAATTTTTGAGTGAGCCCAGCATGGGGTTTCTCTCCTCATAAAAATCGAATTTTAGAGACCTGGATCAAGATTTTTGGTTGGGTGAATCTCCGGGAAAGTCAAACCCTAGTTTGAACCCGAGCTAGAAAAAACCCTAAATACTAAAACTGCTAAGTTTTGGTACATTCGCTATGTAACACCCCGGTTTTGACCTCGTTGCATTAGATGTATATGATGTATATATTGTAAATGATCATGGTGTGGAGCTAAAGGCCAAGGCCCCACCATTGATCGGTCATGTTATGTTTTGGATTTAAATTTGTCATCGATTGTATATCGGGGCATGCGGCTTATATTATGACGGTCATCATGTAAATATGCATCTATAATTAAAATGAACACAACCAGCTATGGTCGCGGCAACTAAATCGAATGGGGGCATGATTTTCACAAGGATAAGGGTGGGGAAATTTGTCAACCTTGGCCAATGAGGGAAAATACCCATGTGTTCTCTTCCTTTTGTCTCACCCAACCACTGCAATTAATAATTTCTGCTGGTAGCTGAGGGAAGTTATGGCAGTTAATTGTTTTGGGAGTGGGGTGGCAGGCTTGTCAGTCCATGCCTCCATGCACACTCCACCCATAGTTGACTTCTGAATGGAAAGGAAAAATGCACTCTTCACCCACGCAGATTTTCTTCTCCTCTCCACGAGTTGCTGAACACCCACGCACTGAAATTTCGCATCCTTCCTGTTGTTTGTTCATCCGCGGGCAAAAACGGAGTTGTTTTTCCTCACGCAGGACCTCCATTGTATGTTCCTTTCCTCACTGGGTCAGATTGCTTCCTCACGCACAGGATTTTTTTTGGTTTCCAGCTGATACGGCGAGCTGAGAGCTGTGCGTTTTCACCCACGATTTCCTGAAAAGAGCCATTCACGTCCTCAGCTGTATGTTCTCCTTACAGACCAGTATGGTTGTGTAATTTCCGTCATTTTAATGCTGATATTGGGACTATTGTTTCCCCCCCATGTTTACTGTTTAGTTGGGACTGTGTAATTCGATTATTGGGAGTCGTTTTGGCCACGAGAGGGCCAAGAACGACTCAGAAATCGTTTTCCCTGTTTAAGTTGTGACAGCTAAATTAATTTCCGGAGTGCAATTTTTGGTCTTCGGACTGTGAGAGGAGCAGATATGTTGGATTAGATTTTCTTGATAAACCTGGTGGCTGGAAACCACACAGACAGAGCTAGAGGGCTGGCCTTCTTCTCCATCACCCCTGAATAGCACTGGAAGGGAATGCAGGGCCTGAGGGACTGTGTAGCAGAGAAGGGACTGATTTCTTGTGTTGGGTGTGTTTGGGTGTTTTAGAGGTCAGGCTAGTTCGGGTGTAGGTGTTCTTGGCTCTGTAATGAGCTCACCAGCTTAGCAATTTTCCTTCTCCAGCTCCTTAATGGCCTGATAAACCAAACTGTGTTGGCTTGGCTGTGTTTTTGTATATCCTTGGCTATGTGTAAGCCTTCTAGTTCCCTTATTCCTTGGAGAATCATGCCCAGCTCGGGGGTGGCAGTGCTGCTGAGAGATTAAGGAGCACGCTGGCCTATGGTTGGGTGGAACATTGCAGCGACGTAGCTGGTTGTGGATCAAGTTCATCATAAGATAAGTGATTTTATCCATTATACTTATGCAATCTTAATTTCTATCAATGAAATTGATGAACACATTAAATGAATACATGCATGTATGAATGTTGTTGTTTTCCGCTGTGTATGAGGATTAAATTGCATCTGTGCATGATAAACAATCCTATGTGTATATTTTAGTTCAATTTTTGTTTAAGCATTATGTTTCAGAAATTTTATACCTGTGCATGTTCATGGGGCTCTTAGCCCGGTTGGTAAATGGTTGGGTCGCGTCCTCTACGCCAGTCGGAGGCTTTTGGACGTGACAGCATGGTATCAGAGCTCTGGGTTGCAGCAATGGGGCCCTATGGGCCAAGAAGATGCAGTGACAGAAGGTAGAATTACCTTCTCTGTTCAGCAGAGCAGCAGCAAGTTTCAAAAAAATCGCCTAAGTGTTTGAACAGTCGGAAGGATTGGCGGAATTGACTTTCACTGTAGCGGAAGGTTTAACCTTTTCCCATCTGCCGTTGCGGACAGCGAAGCAATTCTGCATTCGACGTAAAAGACCGCCGACAGCCGATGCGGTCGAAGAAAGAGGCGGTCTAAGTGTTGGGAAATCGGAGGCGGGAGTGATCTTCAGTTCGCCGTTGCGGAAGGATTCGCGAAGTGAACTTCCGCCAGTCAGAAGGGAAAGTGGTCTGTCAGTCCACCGTTGCGGAAGTGAAATCGCTAAAGCTTCCGACCAGAAAGGCCACCGACGCTCGAAGTTGAAATTTTCTCCAAGTAAGAGCGGACGTCGGAAGGATTCGGACCTTGATGAGCCACCGTTGTGGAAGCCAAAGTCATCTGGCTTCCGATGTAAGAAGTCCGCCGACATTCGACGTTAAAATTGTTCTCCGTAAATGCCAAATCGAAAGAAGTTAAGGTTTGCACGTTCGTCGTTGCGGAAGCCGAAGGCATTTGCCATCCGATCAAAAAGACTGCCAACGCCGCAAGAGAAAGTGCGCCGATCGAAAGAGGAAAGTGAAGGATCGTCCACCATTGCGGAAGCCGAAGGCATTTGCCGGCCGATGTGCAAAGACATCCGACAGCCGATGTGAAGGAAAGGAAAATTTTGAGTTTTCCATGAGATTTCTCAGCCGATTTCAACTGTTTTCAGAGGGATTTTTCAACTGTTTTTCAGGGTTGAAAAAGAGAAATTGGTAGCGATCTAATGCGCCAGATTGCATGAAAACCAATGTTTTACAACAACAAAAAACCCTGTTTTGCGCGCAAGCCCCCTTGACCCTCGTCGTCCCCCTTAGATAGACATTATTTGATGAAGAAATCATGTGTTGGGAAATTTGTTATTTTATGGTTATTCCAAGAGAAGGTAAGTAGTGTTGATTTGTATCAATGTATGCATCTAACAATTGTGTTATTAACATGTTTGCAGAATTATAGTCACCTTCAAGAGAAGTATTCCAGGTAGTGCAGTTTGGTAAGTAAGTGGTGGTTCAGTCATGAGAACACATGATGGGTATGATGCTCGGGATTCCTACGAGCGAGCAGAAGATGCGATGGGAGAAAATGTTCGTAATAGGAATGATGACATAGAGTCTAATGGAAGGAGATTCCAAGAGACCCCGTCAGAGGTTGCAGCTACCATGAGAAGCTTAATTAAAGCCCAGGAAGAGCAGCATCAGTTAAATGCTGCTATGTTGCAGAGCTTGACAGACTTGCAAATAAATATAGACTCTGGGCGAGGTACAGCAAGACCAGAAGGCAGTAGGAGCAGTACTAGGAGAAGGAGAAGAACTTCTAGTGGAACATCTGATTCTGAGGAATCCAGTGGGGATTCCAGTTCTTCTTCTCATAAAAGAAAAAGAAAGAGACACCATAGGGATCGCTCTCAAGATGAATTTAAGAAAGCAAAACCTCCTATGTTTGATGGTGAGGTAAAGACTGGACAAGAGGTTGAAGCTTGGCTTCTTGGTATAAAGAAGTACTTTCAAGTGCATGATTATTCAGGAAACATGAAGGCAAGAGTTGCCATATTCAATATGAATGGAAGAGCATCCATTTGGTGGGAACACTTCAAGCAAGTAAAGAGGATCAATGAAAGGAGACTTAAGTGGAAGCAGTTCAAGAAGTATTTCAAGCAGAAATACCTATCTGACAGGTATTATGATGACAAGATTAAGGAGTTCCATGAGCTGAGATTGGGACAGTAGACCATGGAAGAATATGTGAATAAGTTTTTGGAGCTTTTGAGGTATGTTCGGTACATCAGAGATGAAAAAGTAAAGGTCCAGTGTTTCCTAAGTGGATTACCTCAGTCTTATAAAGATAGAATTGAGTTTTATGAGCCTAGAAATATTGAGGAAGCAATAAGGAAGGCTAAGTATTGCTATGAGAAAAACAAAGGTAAGCCAGATTACCATAAGGCATGGAAGGACAAGAAGAATGAGAAGTTTGACCAAAGGAAGAAAGGTTTCAAACCTTCTAGCTTCAAGAATCAGCAGAAGCAGCCCTCTCAGGCTGCGAGTAAGTCAGTTGGAGTGACGGGAGAAAATCCTAAGGATCCACAACAGAATAGGGGGCCACTTCAATGTTGGAAATGTGGAGGACCCCACATGCGTAGGAATTGTCCACTCGAGAATGAGAGTGCAAGGCCAACTTATAACATTCAAGAGGCAGAAACAATGGGTCAAGTAGCAAGGGCAATGCCCAGGATTTATGCGGCACTGGAGGACCGTCAGGCAGATCACCAATCAGCTGTGGTTGAAGTTGCAGGTAAGATTGCTGAGCAATCTATTTCTATTTTGATTGACCCTGGTTCTACACATAGTTACATTACTCCCAGAGTAGTGGAAATTTGTGCTTTTAAGAAAGTAAAGCATAGGAATTCTTGGTTAGTTTAGCTAGCCACTGGAACTAAGATAAAAGTCAGTGAAGTGGTAGAGAAATGTCCATTGGTCATGAATGGATTGGTCACTTGTGTAGATCTGAATGTTCTACCGCTTGGTTCCTATGATGTTCTCATTGGAATGGATTGGTTAGAAGCTCACAGGGTGAAGCTTGACTGCTACAATAAGACTTTCGAATGCATGGACGAAGGAGGAAACCTAGTAGTTGTGAAAGGTATTCCAAAGGTGATTTCAGTACGGCAGGTCTCAGCAATGCAGTTAAAGAAGTTCTGTAGGAAGGGCTGCCAGTTGTATGCAGCTCAGATTTTGGAGGAAACAAGAGATGAAACTCCGAGGTTGGAAGACTATCAGGTGTTACAGGAATTCGGGGATGTGTTTCTTGATGAGATTCCAGGGCTTCCTCCAAAGCAGGACATTGATTTCACTATTGAACTTGTGCCAGGAGTAGCACCAGTGTCCAAGGCACCCTACAGGATGAGTACACCAGAGATGCTAGAATTGAAAATGCAACTGCAAGAGTTGTTGGAAAAGAAGTAAATCTGGTCGAGTGTGTCTCCTTGGGGAGCACCAGTTCTGTTTGTAAAGAAGAAAGATGGTACACTCAGGTTATGTATTGATTACAGACAGTTGAACAAGGTTACTGTGAAGAATAAGTATCCTCTGCCTAGGATCGATGACCTCTTTGATCAAATGAGAGGAGAAAAGGTATTTTCTAAGATTGACTTGAGGTCTGGTTACCATCAGGTGAGAATCAAGGATAAAGACATTCATAAGACCGCCTTTATGACAAGGTATGGGAATTATGAGTTTGTAGTGGTACCATTTGGTCTCACAAATGCACCAGCTACATTTATGTGCCTTATGAATAGTGTCTTCAGCAAGTATGTGGACAATTTTGTTCTTGTTTTCCTTGATGAAATTCTTGTTTATTCTAAGAATGAGGTGGAGCATGAAGAGCATTTGAGATTGACATTGAAATTGCTCAGGGAGCATCAGCTGTATGCGAAGCTGAGCAAGTGTAATTTCTATAGAGATAGAATTCAATATTTGGGTCACATTATCTCAGAGGAGGGTATATCTGTGGACCCTGAAAATATTGAATCCATTATGAATTGGCCTACTCCAAGAAATGTGACAGATGTAAGATCTTTCATGGGACTTGCAGGAAACTACAGGAGATTCATTGAGGGATTCTCCAAAGTTGCACAGGCTATCACTTATTTGCAAAAGAATGGGATAAAGTTCGAATGGACATCGAGGTGTGAAGAGAGCTTCCAGAGATTGAAGAGTCTTCTCACCAGTGCACCAGTATTGAAAGTTGCAGATCCAGAGAAAGATTTTGTGGTATGTACCGATGCATGTGGACAAGGGCTTGGAGGAGTCCTTATGCAGGACAACCATGTGATATGTTATGAGTCAAGAAAGTTGAAGGAGCATGAGAAGAACTATGCCACTCATGATCTAGAGCTTGCAGCCATAGTACATGCTCTCAAGATGTGGAGACATTACTTGATGGGCAGGAGATTTGAGCTCAGAATAGATCACTATGGATTGAAGTACCTATTTGATCAGCCTACTATGAATGCTAGGCAAGCAAGATGGCTAGATTTTTTATGTGAGTTTGATTTTGAAATCAAGCACATAAAGGGAAAAGAGAATAAGGTAGCTAATGCACTCAACAGGAAAGTGCAGGAAATGCATGTGGCATCTCTTAGTATTTGCCAATCAGATTTGAGGCAGCAAATTGTTGGTCATGTTGCTGGAGATGAATTGTATGAGCAGGTAAAAGACAAATTGCAGCAACAAAGTCTTGAGAAGAGGTATGAGGGATATAAATTGGAAGAAGACGGGATTCTTACTTATAAAGGTAGAATTTATATCCCGAATGTAGCAGATTTGAGGAGAGTTGTTATGGATGAAATCCATCAAGCTCCATATTCTGGTCACCCAGGATATCAGAAGACAATTTCTACAGCTAGAAAGCAGTACTTTTGGCCAGGTATGAAAAAGGACACGGCTGAGTACATTTCAAGGTGTATGAAATGTCAACAGGTGAAGGTTGAGCATCAACACCCTGCAGGTTTGTTGCAACCTTTGCCAGTTCCATAATGGAAATGGGAAGTTATTTCCATGGATTTCATTACAGGATTGCCGATGACTTGGAGACAACATGATTCCATCATGGTTGTGGTAGAAAAGTTGACTAAGGCAGCACATTTTATACCGGTTAAGTCTACATATGAGACTGACGACATTGCCAAGATCTTCATGAAGGAGATATTCAAATTGCATGGATTGCCTAAGGCAATAGTCTCTGACCGAGATGTCAAGTTCACTTCCAACTTTTGGAAGGGGTTCTTTGCAGATTTGGGTACAAAGATAAACTTCAGCACTGCATACCATCCTCAGACAGATGGGCAGACCGAGAGAGTTAATCAGGTGCTTGAAGACATGCTTCGCATGTATGTAATGGACAAACCAACCAAGTGGGAAGATTACTTATACTTGGTAGAGTTTTCTTATAACAATGGACATCAAGCATCTTTGGGGATGAGTCCATATGAAGCTTTGTATGGAAGAAGGTGTAGGACACCAGTGACTTGGGATAATCCAGTGAACCAGATTGTGCTTGGGCCAGAATTGCTCAAGGAAATGGAGCAAGAGGTCGTAAAGATCAGGCAGAAGCTGAAAGCAGCACAAGACAGACAGAAAAGCTATGCAGATAAGCATAGGGTGAACAAAGAGTTCAGTGTTGGGGATCATGTTTACCTCAGAGTGAGGGCAAGGAAGAGTTCCTTGAATCTTGGTAGTTGTGCCAATTTGTCACCGAGATATTGTGGGTCGTTTGAAGTGCTTGAAAGGATAGGGCCAGTTGCATATAGGCTTGCATTGCCTGCTAGCACTAGAGCTCATAATGTTTTTCATGTTTCTTTGCTTAAAAGGTATGTACATGATCCTAACCATGTGATAAATTGGGATGTGATTCAGGTGGAACCCGAGGGAGAGTTTCGAATCGAGCCAATGCGCATCCTCGACAAGAAAGTCATAATGCTCCGGAACCGAGCCATAGGGCAGGTAAAGGTGCCATGGGAGCACTACGGGCCTGAAGAGGCTACATGGGAGCTGGAGGATGCCATGCGATTGGCACATCCATTTTTGTTCAATTCTGCGGAACACTAAGGCGATACCAATGTAGCATTTTGTTCAAATTTTGTAAAGCACTGAGGACAGTGCTATTGAAGGGGGAGGGGAATGTAACACCCTGGTTTTGACCTCGTTGCATTAGATGTATATGATGTATATATTGTAAATGATCATGGTGTGGAGCTAAAGGCCAAGGCCCCACCATTGATCGGTCATGTTATGTTTTGGATTTAAATTTGTCATCGATTGTATATCGGGGCATGCGGCTTATATTATGACGGTCATCATGTAAATATGCATCTATAATTAAAATGAACACAACCAGCTACGGTCGCGGCAACTAAATCGAATGGGGGCATGATTTTCACAAGGATAAGGGTGGGGAAATTTGTCAACCTTGGCCAATGAGGGAAAATACCCATGTGTTCTCTTCCTTTTGTCTCACCCAACCACTGCAATTAATAATTTCTACTGGTAGCTGAGGGAAGTTATGGGAGTTAATTGTTTTGGGAGTGGGATGGCAGGACTATCAATCCATGCCTCCACGCACACTCCACCCATAGTTGACCTCTGAATGGAAATGAAAAATGCACTCTTCACCCACGTAGATTTTCTTCCTCTCTCCATGAGTTGCTGAACACCCACGCACTGAAATTTCGCATCCTTCTTGTTGTTTGTTCATCCGCGGGCAAAAACGGAGTTGTTTTTCCTCACGCAGCACCTCCATTGTCTGTTCCTTTCCTCACTGGGTCGGATTGCTTCCTCACGCACAGGAATTTTCCTGGTTTCCAGCTGATACCGCGAGCTGAGAGCTGTGCGTTTTCACCCACAATTTCCTAAAAAGAGCCATTCACGTCCTCAGCTGTATGTTCTCCTTACAGACCGGTATGGTTGTGTAATTTCCGTCATTTTAATGCTGAGATTGGGACTATTGTTTCCCCTCCCCATGTTTACTGTTTAGTTGGGACTGTGTAATTCGATTATTGGGAGTCGTTTTGGCCACGAGAGGGCCAAGAACGACTCAGAAATCGTTTTCCTTGTTTAAGCTGTGACAACTAAATTAATTATCGGAGTGCAATGTTTGGTCTTCGAACTGTGAGAGGAGCATAGATGTTGGCTTAGATTTGCTTGATACCTGGTGGTTGGAAACCACACAGACAGAGCTAGAGGGCTGGCCTTCTTCTCCATCACCCCTGAATAGCACTGGAAGGGAATGCAGGGCCTGAGGGACTGTGTAGCAGAGAAGGGATTGATTCCTTGTGTTGGGTGTGTTTGGGTGTTTTAGAGGTCAGGCTAGTTCGGGTGTAGGTGTTCTTGGCTCTGTAATGAGCTCACCAGCTTAGCAATTTGCCTTCTCCAGCTCCTTAATGGCCTGATAAACCCAACTGTGTTGGCTTGGCTGTGTTTTTGTATATCCCTGGCTATGTGTAAGCCTGCTAGTTCCCTTATTCCTTGGAGAATCATGCCCAACTCGGGGGTGGCAGCGCTGCTGAGAGATTAAGGAGCACGCTGGCCTATGGTTGGGTGGAACGTTGCAGCGACGTAGCTGGTTGTGGATCAAGTTCATCATAAGATAAGTAGTTTTATCCATTATACTTCTGCAATCTTAATTTATGTCAATGAAATTGATGAACACGTTAAATGAATACATGCATGTATGAATGCTGTTGTTTTCCGCTGTGTATGAGGATTAAATTGCATCTGTGCATGATAAACAATCCTATGTGTATATTTTAGTTCAATTTTTGTTTAAGCATTGTGTTTCAGAAATTTTATACCTGTGCATGTTCATGGGGTTCTTAGCCCGGTTGGTAAATGGTTGGGTCGCGTCCTCTACGCCAGTCGGAGGCTTCGGGACGTGACACGCTATATCCCAATATTGGCAAAGGTTTAGGAGCTAAAAATTTCAGAGGCCGAAGATAAAATCCTGATGTACACTTTGTCCAACATTCAGCCTCAGATACACTATATTCAGGGAGATATGATCCCTCCACGTTAGGGTTCCAGCCTCTTCCAGAATTCATCCCTAAACAGGATACCTAGGGAGAATTGCTATAGATTGGGATACAGAGGTCCAAATAGAATTCCTAAATATTTTACAGAAAGAGCATGGAATTTAATTTCCATGGTCCAAATTTCAGACCCAGAATATGAAACAGTGACACGTGGCAAGCCATACAACTTCACTGTTATGAACAGTCTTGTAACAGTTACCTTGGGAAAAGGATCATAAATCCCAATTGGTGAAACCAATTTTGATGAAACATGTGTTTTTGGATCAAGGAAATGCGAGGTTACCTTAGTGATAAATTTAAGACATAGAGGAGCAGCAATTTCAGAGATATCACAGAAACAGTGACAGGCATTTCTGCATAAGAAATTGGAAAACTAGGGCTTCCTGTTCCTGGAGCTTCCCTCCACTGTTTTTAGAAAAGGAGTACATTGGACATCTCCATTTGAAGAGATATATCTTTCTATCCAATCAAATCTGAAAGATTCCAAGTTTTTAAAATTAGGGTTTCTTTGACAAACTCTAGATTAGCCAACTTCGAAAGCAGGACGGACACCTCAAATCGGTAAGATCTAATCTTTTGCTATTTGAATTTAAGGTTCTCATTTCAAAGTGATCTATCACATAATCTTGTTGATAAGATTGGTGAAGTTGATAACTTCCAAGCATGGAAGTATTTGATCTCTCTGAAGTAAATGAATTGGACACCTACATGAGTAGAGAGATTCCAGTTCTAGAGGAAGATGAGCCTCAAAGCCTCAAAGCCTTACACCAGAAGAACTTGATCAAGGCCAAGAAGATCATTTTTGATTCAACCACGGATCAACTTGTACCACAAGTATCTTCCCTAAAGACACAGAAGATGTTTGTTTCCTTGATTAAGCTATTTGAAGATAAGAACTTAAATCAAAATATGGCTTTGAGAAAACAACTGAAGAATGTGAAGATCCAAAATGTAGAACATCTTGAAGCGGTAGAAGAAGAAGCGGACAATGCAAAAGTGGTGATAGCCACCTTGAATGGTCTCCCAGGATCATATAATTCATTCATTCAAGGAATGAAGTAATTACTTTCAACAGACTCTGGGAAGAAGAAGAAAAAGCTTGTCTCATAAGAAGAGAAGAAGAAAGATGGGAGCAATTGAAGATCAAGCTCTCACCATTCAAAGAAGATCCCTCAAGCAATGAGGGTTATGAAGAACTCAATTCTTGAAGAACCTCTTATCCATCTTATCATTTGGATAAGAAATGATGATGTCATGAATGAAAAAAAGATGATGAAGTAGAAGGATCAAGATGGAGTCTACCCATGAAACAAATAAAGATAAGTATTCAATTGTCATTGTTTTGTTATATTCAATTGATGTATTACGCATGATAGATTGTTTGCATTAATACTACTAATTTGCATGTGATGGGTAAGTAGCTCATGGTCCTATACAACTCTCCATTGCTACTTATCTAGAATGAAACCTCTTTGCTGACATATTGGATTAGTGCACAATCTCAATGATGTCATGGTAGATATGGATGAATGTTGTATTGATTAAACAATTGCATGATGCATAAGAATTTGTTGCTATGCATATGTTTTATGAAATAGTTCTAACCATGCAACTGGTGCATTTGAATTGTAGGAAAGGTCCTGTACAACCTCCTACAAGAAAACAAGGATGAGACTTGTTTTGAAGAACAAGTGATGACAATTCAAGATTCACTCCAATAAACATGAATCTGAAGCTCCTAGGGTCAAAGACACCATGACGGAAGAAAGAGCTTCAGAGAGCCGTAGATCCACCTCGAAGGATGAAGACCACAATGGGTACGAGAGATGACTCAAGATGAAGAAAAGAATACTATGAAAGAAGCTATGATCAAAGAATAATAGTTGATCATGGGGAATGATGTATACGATATGATTTTGAGACATAACAGGAAGTACGTAGTATCTTCCATATGGATCTACAAGAACAAGTGTACGTAGCAAGGTTCATGATTTGCCTCAGAAAGAATAGACTATGACATGACATACTCTATTGACCAGTATATATCAAGCATAGAACCACCTGTATAGAATGAAGAGGGAAGATGATACTCCACTTTAGGGGGAGTGACTACAGAAGATATCTAAGTTTGACATGGTACGACATGATGGACAGCTTCCTCATGGATCGAGACTTTACCAAGAGTAAAGTGGGTTCCAACCTTCAAGGTTGAATGCAGAAGACTAGGATATGTTGATGACCTTACAAGATGAACTCATGGAAGATGTTATGATGAAAGAATAATAGAATGATGTTTGGGATATAGTACTCAAACCAGAAAACAAGAATGTGGTTTCTTCCAAATGGATTTGCAAGATAAATTATGTTGTTGATAGAAGTAAGGAAAGACTTGTGGCTAGAGGTTTCTATCAGAAAGAGGGAATTAATTCTGAAGAGATAGTTACTCCAGGAAGTAAGGTACACTTCCTTCAGAGCTATCATGGTAGTTTCTTCCATGATGAAGTAAAGACAAGCCTTCCTTAATGGTATTATTGAGAAAGAGTTTTACATCGAATAGTCACGAGGATTTGAAGTTGAAGATAGATAGAATCAAGTATGTAAGTTGAAGAAGGCCCTCTATGGCCTGAAGCAAGCTCCCAGAGCTTGGTATGGAAGAATAGATAGTTTCCTGATGAGCATGGGCTTTGCCAAGAGTAAAGTCGATCCTAACCTTTACTACAAGGTTGTAGAAGATGAACCTGTCATCTTGTCATTATATGTGGATGACTTAATCTTGACAGGGAATGAAAAATAGATTATGGAAAGCAATAAGAAACTAGCTGAAGAATTTGAGATCAAAGACCTTGGGTTAATGCATTATTCCTAGGTCTGGAAGTATGGCAAAGTTCAGAAGGAATCTTTCTCAACCAGGGAAAGTATGCGGTAGAGATATTGAAGAGATTCAATATGTTGGAATGCAAAGTCATGGCCACACCCATGGACTCCAACTTGAAGCTGTTAGCTGATGACTCATCAGAGTTAGTGGATGTGACTCATTACAGACAGATCATTGGATCATTGATGTACTTAACAAATTCCAGACCAGACATTTGTTTTTCTATGAACACCTTAAGTCAATATCTTGTTCAACCAAGACGGGTTCACCTAGTAGCTGCAAAACACGCGATGAGATATCTAAAAGGGACTATAGACTTTGATTTATACTATGATGGTAGCCATGAGTATAGACTGTATGGCTACACAGATGCATATTGGGCTGGAAGTATCTCAAACAGGAAAAGCACATCAGGTAGATGCTTTTGGGTCTGCTATGAGTTCATGGTTTAGTAGGAAATAATCCAGTGTTTCTCTTAGCACGGCTGAAGTAGAATACATAGCAGATTGCTCTGCTAAGTTGTGAAGTCAAATGGCTTCAGAAGCTAATATCAGGTCTCTTTGACCTGAAGTTGGATACTACAATGATTCTATGAGATAACCAGAGTTGTGATGATAGAGAACCCTGTGTTCTATTGTAACACATAGAAATCTAGTATTTCTATGTACGAGATAAGATGCAGATGATGATGTTTCAGTATTCCCATACTAAAGATATAGATGATGTTTCAGTATTTACATATTGTAGATGCAGATGATGGTGATTCTGTATTTCTATACTAAATATAGAGATGATGATGCTTTCAGTATTTCTATACTGAAGATATAGATGGTGATAGTTCAGTATTCACATATTGAAGATGTAGATGATGATGTGCTGACGAAGCCTCTGTCTCGAGTAAAGTTCGAACACTTTCGAGACAAGCTTGGTGTGGTTCAGAAGAACCTTCCTCGAAAGGTGGAGTAGTGATGTTGCAGTGGGATTGTATCATCCCTGGGCATCTTCCCTAAAGTGATCCGGTGACCTTGGTCCTTGAGAATGAAGAGGGATTGTATCATCCCGGGACATCTGTCCAAAAGTGATCCGATGACCTCGGTCCTCGAGAATGAAGAGGGATTGTATCATCCTGGGACATCTGTCCAAAATAGATCCAATGACTTCGGTCTTCATGAATGTGGTGGGATTGCATCATCCTTGAACTTCGGTTCAAAATTTATCCAGAGGTCTCAGCCCCCATGAATGTGGTAGGATTGCATCATCCCTGAACTTCGGTTCAAAATGTATCCAGAGGTCTCGGCCCCGTGAAAGTGGTGGATTGCATCATCCCTGAACCTCGGTTCAAAATGTATCCGGAGGTCTCGGCCCCCGTGAAAGTGGTGGATTGCATCATCCCTGAACCTCGGTTCAAAATGTATCCAGAGGTCTTGGACCCCGTGAAAGTGGTGGGATTGCATCATCCCTGAACCTAGGTTCAAAATGTATCCGGAGATCTCGGTCCCTGTGAATGTGGTAGGATTGTATCATCCTTGAACTTCAGTTCAGAATGGATCCGGTGACTTCGGTACTTGAGAACGTGTGTTGATCCTGTAATTCCTAGAGGAAGGATTGTCTGAGTTCCACATATGTGTTGATCCTGTAATTCTGAAAGGAAGGATCTTTAGCAACTCCGTAAAGACCTAAATCCCGTAATTCCGAAAAGAAGGATCATTGACTTGATCCTGTAATTCCAATAGGAAGGATTGTCTGAGTTCCACAGATGTGTTGATCCCGTAATTCCAATAGGAAGGATTGTCTGAGTTTCACATCTGTGTTGATCCTGTAATTCCAAAAGGAAGGATCGTTAGTAACTCCATAAAGACCTAAATCCCATAATTTTGAAAGGAAGGATCATTAAATTGATCCCATAAGTCCAATAGGAAGGATTGTCTGAGTTCCACAAATGTGTTGATCCCATAATTCCAATAGGAAGGATTGTCTGAGTTCCACAAATGTGTTGATCCCATAATTCCGAAAGGAAGGATCGTTAGTAACTCCGTAAAGACCTAAATCTTGTAATTCCAAAAGGAAGGATCGTTAGTAACTCCGTAAAGACCTAAATCCCGTAATTCTGAAAGGAAGGATCATTGGTAACTTCGTAAAGACCTAAATCCCATAATTCCGAAAGGAAGGATCATGTTGATGTTTTGATGATGTTGATGTCTTGATGTTAATGATGCTTTCATGATGATGATGATGATGTACTAATCAAAATATTAGAGTATGATGATGATTGTGATGTATTGATCGAAAGATCAGAGTGTGATGATGATGATGTACTGATCAAAAATATCAGAGCATGATGATGATGTACTGATCGAAAGATAAGAATATGATGATGATGATGTACTGATCAGAGTATGACGATGATGATGTACTAATCGAAATATCATAGTATGATGATGATGATGTACTGATCAAAAGATCAGAATATGATGATGATGATGCTGTTCAAGAATTGAAGTATGATGATGGTGCTGATCACAATGTTACTGATCAAGATATGATGATGTTGCTGATCGAAAGAACAAAATGCTGAAGAAGTTATTGCTGATCGAAAGATCAAAGTGCTGAAGATGTTGCTGATCAAAATGTTGAAGACATTGTTGCTAATCGAAAGGTCAAAATGCTGAAGATGTTGCTGATCGAAAGGTCAAAGTTCTGAAGATGTTGCTGCTGATCGAAAGGTCAAAGTGTTGAAGATGTTGCTGATCAAAAGTTCAAAATATGTTGATGCTGATCCAAAGTTGATGTCGTTGAAAACTGAAGACGAAGACTATATGATGTTGAAAAGCTTCCAAATATTTATATATGTGTTACCCTAATGATGTTGATGTTGTCCTATCTCTCTCTCTCATATTATTGTTGTTGTTGATGTTGTTGTAGAATACCCTTCTCGTTAAGGGGGAGTGTTGAAATATTGTAACTTCAAAGAATATTCTATATGTATCTTTTGTGGTCCTTGAGGGTCCTATCGGGAGAACCACTTGTATTAATTTGTACCCCAATGCTTCTAATCGAAAGAACTAATAAGAGTCATGAGGTAGTCCCCTCTAATTGTAAAGGTGGGTCATTAGCACCCCAGTGTGGTTACTTGAGCCTACATGTGTAACTCGAGCCTACATGTCGGATGAGTTAATTAAAGTGAATGAATGAATATAAATAGAGGTGTGGTGCTCCTCATTTGGATCACACACTCTCACTTGTGTAGCACATTAGTGGAGAAGAGAAGTAGCTGGAGGAGGAGGATCAGGCTTTGATCTCCTTGTTGGTTTTATCTTTTATCTTTTTGGGGCATCTATATTGAGGAAGCTTTTGCTGGGTTTTTCCCTTTAGGGTTTTCCCAGGATAAATATTTGTGTTCCTTTTGTATGGTTGTGCTTGTCTATCTTTCAGTGATCCTATTTATATGCTTTTGTTATGAAAATGAAATGAAATACTGATGTCTTAGCTAAGCATATGAAAAATTAATAGATACCGTAGTATAACACTCACTTGTCAGTGGTCCTAACCTGTGTGGTATGGATGGTCTACAATGAGTCCTCATGGATGATAGGATCGACACTGGGTGTGGTTGAGATATACATTAAGTTGTAGATGATTCAGCTGACCGATTCCATGGATCATGCTCATGAAGGATTGCATCGTCCTTGGACTTATGTCCTAAATTGATCAGGATTGATCATCTCACAAATAGATCATGTGTACTGCAAGTAGCGTGGCAGAAAAGGATCATGTAGATTGAAATACAACACTAAAGGGTCAAGTAGATCGAAGTGCAACTAAAAAGAATCAAGAAGGATCAAAGTATAGCTACAAAGGATCAAAAAGATCGAAGTGGTGTTCTAAAAGGATTGAAAGGATCAAAGTGCTGCTACAAGGGATCGAGAAGATCGAAAGGCTACTGAATAAGATCGAATTGCTACTGCAAAGGATAGAGAATATAAAAGTACTACTGCAAAGGATCAAGAAGATCGAAGTGCTACTGCAAAGGATCTAGAAGATCGAAGTGTTGCTTCAAAGGATCGAGAAGATCAAAGTGTTATTGCAAAGGATCAAAATACTGCAAAGGATCTAGAAGATTGAAGTGTTGCTACAAAGGATCGAAATATCGAAGCGTTGCTACAAACAAAGGATCAAGTGATCATGTGATAAACAAGATAAAGAGTAATTGTTCCAGTTACTGATTTTGGAAAAATTCATGTGACGTATAGATTTATTACCTCGATGTGCTATTGTAACTGTCTCTATGTTATCCTATAGTATATGATGATGTTGTCAGTAGAGTAACCTTCTCGTTAAGGGGGAGTGTTGAAATATTGTAACTTCAAAGAATATTCTAAATGTATTTTACTGATGTAACCCAAGGGAGATGTTATTATTCCTCCGATGGGGTGTTACTATTGTATTTGGTCATCATAGAGTCATTAGGTAAAGCCTCCTCTTGTGTCAGGTCTTTAGTACCCTAATAAATAATATAATATACTATTTTCAGTATTCCTAGGTGAAGACACCCCAGACATTTTAGTGGGGCCGACTTGTCTAGTGAAAAACTCAAGTTGACACATGTGTATAAATAGAGGAGTTGTGTTTCTTATTTTCACATGGACTCATTCACTTGTGTAGCACATATGAGAGAGAGAGAGAGAGAGATAACAAAAGGAGGAGAACACATGTTTTTGGGGTTGTCTTTTATACATGTTATACAAAGGAAGTTTTTCTGGGTCTTCTTCCCCTTGAGGGTTTCCCAGGATAAATGTCGTGTCTATCTTGTGATTGTGTTTCTATCAGTGATTCTTGATATGTTTTTTATGTGATTTTGAATTGAATACTATTGAATCTAGTCCAGCATATGAAAACTTATCAGATATTAAATAGTAACCATGTCAGTTGTAATATGCTAGTCATGGTTGGTTGACCACCAAACGCGAAGACCAAGTCCTCATGATAGAGGAAGAAGGGGAAAATGCAATCGACCATCATGGATATGCTTGCCTGGAATATGCCAATAGTAGATTTCAAACAAAAACCTGCATAGAGGGTGGAAAGAATCTAAGTTTCAATGAAAAATGTGTTCTTATTTTGATACAATACCTTCATGACAAAATATATCAGTACCAAATTAGTTTAGAAGACTTGGTCGTTTTTTGACAGGCTCGACCAGTTTGGACCAGTTAAGTATCAAACCGGTCAGTTCAGGAATCAGGCCAGTCAGTTTGGTACTGAACCAGTCCTTGAGCTGAGTTTTCTCCCGGTTCAATATTGGAGATGATTTGGTCAGTCAACCCAGCCGGTTCTAGTTTCAACCAGACCTATTTTTAAAACATTGCCCTCTACCAAGGCTAGTGTTGGCCAATCCTACCAGCACAACAAATCTAGATCATGCCAATATCGAGAGAGATATGCCTCAATATATTCAAAAAAATGAGTACGCCAAGGGATATACATTGTAATAATTTTATTCTCAATCAAATCTAGGATCTAGAGCGGTATTCACACTCAAAGTGTTTGAAAAAATGTGCAAGAGAATCAACAAAGAGAGAGAAAATAGCTAAAATAACACATGTGAATGGTGCTAATTGATTATTATATTATCATCATACTTCTTGTAGATATTATAGTATACATTTATAATATATTGGACAAAATTCAAGAGGCTCTGGAAGCCAATTGGATTTGTACATGTGTCATGGTGAGATCTGACCTCAATGCCCCCTAGGTGAACCAATGGAGCTCCAAATCAGCCCAAATAGTCATGAAACAAGGTGTGAACATCGGTGAAGTGTGATGGGGCATTAAATACTCCAAGGCATGCATGGGTGAGAAGATAGAGGTGAATGGGAGGCTCAAGGTGGCAATAAATGCTCCTAGGAGAGCCAAAATAGGAAAAATACACCACTAGGGCTCTTAGTCAAACCTGGATCCCCCAAATCAAGGAGGTATCACCCCAAGGAATTAATGAGGGCACACATGGGCTGGGTTGACCAAACTGGAGCATTGTTGCAGATGTGAACAGGCCAAAATAACTAGATATCTTGCTAAATTAGTTATCCTAAGTCTAAACCATAGGATATCATTGCATGTGGAAAAATAAAGTTAGCTTAAGTTAAAAAATATGTACTAAGGACATTTTAATTCTCCTACATCCCCCCTTAATCCAGACTTAGTACAAATTAATCAAAAATATTTATTAAGGCCTTGGAAACTAAGGCACAAGTCACCTTTTACAACAATGTTAATTAATTTATGTAACCGAGGTAAGGAGGAAAACCTCATGGGAAAAAAACTCCCCTGAAAAATGGATATGAGAGAGATCAAAAGGTATTTAGAAAGTTATATTCTTCACTTTAATGAGCTGAAAGAGCAGGTTCTTGGTGATGGACTTGGTGAATATGTTGTGGATGCTAAGATCATTCATCAATGCATCAAAGTGTTGTAAACAAGGATCATGTGGAGATGCCCTTTGATGGTCATAATTTGATGATGGAGGGGAATCATAAGAATTTATTTTTCTGAAAGAATACTCTGATCTAATAGCATAATCAACCATGGAAAAGATATCTCTGCAAACTCTTTCCCAGATAACATCAAAAGATTCAACAAAATCTGCATTATGTGTAGCTTCCATATCATGAATAAAACCATGAATATTTCTCCCAATTTGATAAAGAACCTTATTAAATATGTAAAAAAGCTCATAAGGCTCTGAAATATCAGAATTCATGTCATACACAGTAGAAAATTTCAGAGGTATGGTATCTCGATGAGTGAATGGATCCATAAGAAGAGAAGAGTGAGCAACTAGATCACAATTGCAATTGAGCGAACCTAGAAGGTCTGGAGACTTGAAATTTGAACCATGGGTGGTGAAAGAAAGTCCAGACATATGGAAAAGTATTCCCATGAAGGTCAATTATATTTCTTTCCAACCAATGAAATACATACAAGACATAACAACAACATATACACGAGACATAGCATTGGAAACTAGGCAATTTTCTGAATTTCCAACTAATGAACTTGACGGTTGTTGGGTATTTTGGTCATGAAATTAATGGGGAAATGAGTAAATTAATGTAATAGGATGTATATAATATTCATAATAATAATTTTAAATATCTCATTGGATTTAGAAATATATTTCAGAAGGCACATCAAAAGCCATTGAAAAATGACTAGTTTTGGGAGGAAGCTTTGATGAACTGGCTGGGAATTTTTTTAAGGAATGGATGGAGTTTTCAGGTTATGATATATAAGAATGTAAATAAGAAACATATATATCAGAAACATATAAAATATAATTGGGTTTTACCCATGCACCCAATTCATGGCCATCCTTACCATTTCTGTGCTTGCGCTCCCATCTTTTTACAAATTCTAGAAGAGCAATATGGTTCTCCTGAAGGAGCTTGGTCATGATGTCCATATTCGTTATGAAGAAATATTTCTCAAGATTTGAAACTATGCAATAATAAAATGTGGGTATTTCTCTCCCTATTCTTCTCCTCCTAGATCTCGAGCTCCCATCAGTAGAACTAGAGCTTTCTGAACTTGATTCCTTCTTATCTTTCTCCTTTTGCTTCAAATATTTCTTCTTGCTCTGGGATTGTTTTGATACACCAAAATCAAGGGCTTGATATTTGGATTTGATGATGGTACCCATTTGTATGAGATTTTCATGCTCCTGAGTCAAAGACTCCATGAAATATGCTAGCACAGGTATCTTCCAATTTCTAGTTTTAAGTTTAATAGAGTGAAATGTCAAAACATATACATAATACTCTAGCCCCAACTTCGAAAGGATGGATAAGATAAGATGATCATATGTATTCTCTATGCCAAATTATTTTTTTTGAATTACTAGTGCTTTAAACTTGGTGAAGAAGTATTCAATGGTCTCGTAGTGAGCTAGGCTTAGTGAGTTTAGCTCATTCTCAATCCGATGGCCTCTAATTTAATTTGTCTTCCTGAATAGTGACTCAAACTTGACCCAAACTTCATTTAGTATGCTAAGAATTTCTATATGAAAGAGAAGTTCTCTTGAAGTGCTGATTCATATCATACTAAATGCCTCATCAAGTCTATTAAAAAACTTAGCTTTCTCCACATCAAAATTGGGCTCGTGTTCAATTCCCATGGTGACCTGGTAGAGGCCCTTGGACCTCAACTAGATGACCATCTCGTCCTTCCATTCAAAATAATTGAATGGAGTAAGAATATCTTGAGTTTTCTCCATCCTTCTTGTGCAACCTATGACAAAAAATGTTGTTTAACCTACAAAGAAAACACTCAAGTTTTCTGGAAATATGCCCTAAACAACAACTCAAAACTCACAATATTTGTTTGCAGATCCTACTAGATTTGATACCATGTAATAATTTTTTTCTCAATCAGATCTAGGAGCTAGAACAATATTCACACTCAAAGTGTTTGACAAAATGTGCAAGAGAATCAACAAAGAGACAGAAAATAGCTGGAATAACACATGTGGATGGTGCTAATTGCTGATAATATTATTATCATACATCTTGTAGATGTTATAGTATACATTTATAATACATTGGAAAAAATTCATGAGGCTATGGAAGCCAATTGGAGTTGTACATGTGTCATGGTGAGATTTGACCTCAACCCCCCTTAGGTGGACCAATGGAACTCCAAATCATCCCAAATGGTCACGAACCAAAGTGTGAACATTGGTGAAGTGTTCTAGGGAATTAAAGACTCCAAGGCATGCATGGGTGAGAAGATAGAGGTGAATGGGATGCTCAAGGTGGCAATAAATTCTCGTAAGAGAGCCAAAATAGGAAAAATACACCACTAGCGCCATTAGTCAAACCTGGATCCCCCAAATCAAGGAGGTAGCACCCCAAGTCATTAATGAGGGTGCACATGGGTTGGGTTGACCAAAATGGAGCACTGTTGTAGGTGTGAACATGCCAAAATAACCAGATATCTTGCAGAATTAGTTCTCCTAAGTCTAAACCATAGGATTTCATTGCATGTGGGAAAATAAAGTTAGCCTAAGGTCAAAAATATGTACTAAGCATGCATTACTACTCCTACATACATTAACCAGTTCTAGAGGCACACTTCTCATGAAAATGGGGCTCTTTGTGTGTAATCCAATTTTGGAGAGGCTTAGAGTCCATAATTCAAAACGTTGTATCATTTTGTATTCTACAAATGGCATGTTGCTTCCTTACATGGAATTTATCCAACGATGATTATGTTGGAATATTCACCAATATTGAGAGTGGGGTGAATTAGTGTCGGGCACTTTTTACCAATTTTTACTTCAAACATTAAATCGCAGCAACTTTAAATTACAATCACATCATTAACCATAGTACATTATCAAAGATTATCCTTAACACATAAAATCATACATAGTGCATAGAGATTTTACGTGGAAACCAAAATAAGAGAAAATCATATAATGTTGTTCTTATGTTCATAAAGAGTACATTCAATTTTATTTTCACCAACATCATGAAAGCACCAACTTCCTAATTTATCTATAACCAACTAGAAGGAGGCATTTTCTTCCTTGTGAGCACCAACCCACACTTCCCAAGCACCAACATGAAGGAGACTACAATCTCATGTCATTGATCCTACCACCCTGATATGAATAAGGGTATCAACCTACCACTGTCACTATGTTCACACTGTCACTATCACTATCAACCTTAAAATATATAGCAAACTATCCCAAAACATGTCTGCAATACAACCTGCATATCTGTAGCAAACTAACCTAAAACATGTCTACAATATAACCTTCAAATTTGCAATAAACTATCCCAAAACATGTCGACAATATAACCTTCAAATATGAAACAAACTACACCTTCAAAGATGCAATAAAACCTTCATAAAGTAGTCATACATAAACTTCATTTGTTTTCTTCAGTATTCCCTTGACATCAAAACTTGGGCCATTCCAAGAGAGGAACCCTATATCGTGCGATAAGAACCCTAATTCATACACAAATATTTTCATAGATAAACCCTAGTCCATACTAAGAGCATCACCAAGAGAGAGACCATAATACATGCTAATAAACTTGCCAAGAGAAACCCTAATCCATGTGCAATATATTCAACAAAAGAGAAACCCTGAAACATACCTTTTCCAATACAAAGAAACAAGAGAGAAACCCTAACTCATCCTTCAACTTCTTCACAAGATGATCCTCTTGTACCTTCGCTTCACTTGTTGACGAGAAGAGATGTGCAACTATAAAATGGGAAATGAAAATGTTTCAACCTTTATTTATATGAGTCTAAGTCAATCTTTTAGTTCACTTAATGTTAGGTAAGACCTAACCAAATCTTGGCCTCATGTTAGGTCGTCCCTAACCAAATTCTGGCCCAATACAAAGAAAACTTCATTTCTCCTCAACCATGGGGAGTTAGGAATTAAGCCACCTATTCTTGGAAATGTCTCGAAATAGGATATATGATTATAGAACTTTTTATTTCATTTGGTCTACCTTTATGGGGATAAAATTTCCCTTTTATCTTTAACATCATTCTCATGAGACTTCCCCTGGCTTTGTCTTCGTGGCCTCTTGCTTTACTTATTCAATGGGAATTGACTTTTCTTCTTGACCACATAATGTATTCATTAAGGGGATTATTTACACTTCACATCATCATGGTTATGTGGACACATCAACATCACTTTAGGGTATTCTTCACTTGCTCCATTTGTGTACAACTCAAAGTGGGCATGTGGAAACAACCACATGTTATCTCATCACGTAAGGGCCATTCTTAACAACTACGCCATAAGGGGACCACTTTGTATTTATATACACTTATGTCAAGGATCCTTCAAGGCTATTTAAGGATCCTTATTGTCTTAACTTCATGTATTGACCACATCTAATGTCACATAAATATTCTTTAAAGGCTTCTTTATTTGGCTAGTGGGTGTCTTTACTTAGAAAGGGGATTCTTCATTTGGCTTCATGGACTCAAGTTGACATCAATGAAAACAAAGTTTCCAACAATTCCCCTTTATCATAGGATGGAAACCATTACATTCCCCTTGGTACCATTATCCCCCTTTCGTCATGCTTCATATCTTAATCTCCTCCTTTGACATCAATGGCAAAGGCTAACTGCCCCTGACAATATCTCTCCCCCTTTGCTCTCGTTCTGCTTCTCACAATTATTTTTCTGCTGAAGATTATGTTGATCAATTTGGAGCATAAATTACTCCCATTCTTTGTTGGATACTTAAAAGTATCCCTCGGAAGAGGATTCATGAATATACCTACAATTTGTTCCTTTCTCCCAATGTATTCCAACTTGATTTTCTTTTGTGTGACTTGTTCCCATATAAAGTGAAACCTGATAGTAATATGTTTGGTCTTGGAATGTATCACTATATTCTTGGAGATGTTTATAGCATTAATATTTTTGCATAGTATCAAAATAGGCTCATTATATTGTAACATACAAAATGTATATAATCTTAAGGATTAATAATCATAAATAATAATAATAATAAACAGTTATTAATTGTTTAAGGGATGCATCCTTTCATGGATGGTCACCATATGTTGGTGTTCTAAATGTAACTTCGGAAGATATTTATTGTATTATTATTATTATTATTATTATTATTATTATTATGTACTTTTGTTATTCATCTTTTCGGGCCCATTTTCCCTCCGATCGAATATGTCATTAATGTTTGTCGAGGTAAATCCTCCATTGTAAATTAGGGAAATAGTCCCCAAAATAAGAAGTGTAAAATGTATTTTTGAGTCTCCCTAGGAGAATACAACCCATTCAAGTTAGGAATTCATCCCTAATGGGGTCTTAGGTCACCCAACTGAAGAATATAAATAGGGAGGAGTCGTCCCTCATTTAAACATGCATCAATCATAAGCAAGTTCACTCCAAGAGAGAGAAAGAGAAGTTCATTGGGGTAGAAGAAGAAGAAGAGGCATAAGACATCTTACCTTTGGGTGTTTTATCTTTCCAACATTGTACTAAGTGACGAATCTATACATAAGAAGTTGTCGGGTTTTCTCCCTTGTGGTTTCCTAGGATAAAATCCTTGTGTCTTTATTTATGTTGTGCTTGTCTATATTTTAGTGATACTATTACATTAGATTAAATATCTAACATATATGAATTAAATTGAAAACTCTAACATGATATCAGAGCCACCCTAAAAGAAGGAATTGTGCAGCTGCGGAAACTAGGGATTCCAAGATCCAACACTTTTCTCCACACTTTATCCAGAAAAGAAGGCCAAGATAACTTGCCCCAAGGAGGTGCATCTTTTGATGGAAGCAAATTCCAAATCATAGAAGTTTCATTTTTGACCTCATCACTACAGTCCGGAGAAACTAGGACATCATCCTTTTGGAGCTTCCCTCCACCAATCCATAAAAAGGGAATCACTAAACAAATTGCCTCGAGGCATATATTTATATCCATGTAGAATTTCAAGAGTCCCAGTTTGAAAATTAGGGTTTCTCTGTCAAACCCTAGGTTAGTTAGTTCAAGAAACAATTGGGCACCTCAATTGGTAAGATCTATTTATTTTCTATTTCCATTTGAATTTCTCATTTCAAGATGTTGAATCATACCAATCTTGAGGACAAGCTTGAAGGATATTACAACTTCCAAGCATGGAAGTATAAAATTTATCTTATACTAGAAGAGATTGATTTGGACACTGGTATGTAATCGAGGATGTTCCAGAACTAGAATAAGAATATGCCAAGACTTCTCACAAGAAGAAAATGATTAGAGAAAAGAGTATTATTGTGGACTCCATCAAAGATCATCTCATTCCTCATGTCTCTTCAATGAAGAACCCCAAGAACATGTTTAATGTTTCAACCAAGTTGTATGAAGCGAAGAACATCAATCAACAGATGACCTTGAGGAATCAACTCAAGAATGTGAATATCCAAGACTAAGAGACCATTCAATCCTACTTCTCAAGGGTCTCACAAATCAAGGAGAAAATTGAATCCATTGAAGAGAATGTTGAATAAGGAAATATAGTAATGATCACATTGAATGGCCTCATGGGACTCTTTCATTTGTGGAATATGCACTCAGAAGAAAATTATCAAGTTCAGTAAATTGGGGGAGGAGTGCACCCAAAAATAAACTTGACTTGTATCAATATAAGAGAAGGTGGGAGCTAATGATGATGAAGCCATAACAATCCATACAAAGAAGGATAGAAGTAAGAGGGAATATCTACCTCACAGAAGACCTAAAAGTTTCCAAAAGAATCATAGACCTAAACATGAATTCTCCAGTCTAATATGTTATACATGTGATGAGAAAGGACACTTTGCAAGAGATTGTCCCAGAAACAAGGGATCCTCAAGAAAAATAAAGAGAAGGAAGCATCATGCTCACGTTGTTGAAGAAGGTGAACCAGGAAGGAAAAGGATCAGAGACAATTCTTCAAGTGATGAAGAATATGTTGTGATTTCATCTCCTACATGTATTGTTACCCATGGAAGAAATGATTGGCTTGTATACAGTTCCAAGCACATGAAAGGGTACAAATAATCATTTACCATCTTGTCAAGACATGAGTCACCTCACAAGGTGAAACTTTGAGATGACTACTAGTATCATATCAAAGGAAGTGTAGAATCTTATTACAAGTTATATTCATGCAAATCAATGAATATGAAGGATGTTCTCTATGTACCAGGTTTGGAAAAGAATCTCCTCTCCATCTCATCTGTAGATGATAAAGGATTTCTTGTTTCATTTTTTGATATCCAAGTACTCATGTGGCCAAGAGGCAAGACAATAGATGATACAACAGTAATTGGGGACAAAGAGGGAGGCCTATACAAGTTGAAGGGATAACCATAATAGGCCTTAGTTCATGACAATATGGAACCAAGTGAACTATGGCACCAAAGGATTGCACATGTACACTATAGAGCACTACCAGTTGCAAGAAAAGTAGTATCAGGTCTACATGAGATTCAAGCAAAACATGAAGGAATTTGAAAAGGATGTAATCAAGGGAAGAATGTAAAGAAACCATTTTCAAGTAGTGAAACAAGGGAAAATGAAAATTTGGAGATAGTCCACTTAGGCATATGTGACTCCATGTCATCCAACACCTTAAGAAGGTATGCATATTATGTTTCTTTCACAGATGATTATTATTTTAAAACATGGATTTATTTCTTAAAAATCAAAGATGAATTTTTTAGTAAGTTCAAACAATTCAAAGATCTGGTAGAGAACCACACTGAAAGGAATATCAAGACCTTATGATCAGACAATGGTGGTGAATTCACTTTCGAATATTTCAAATATCTATGTAGAGAATATAGGATTAAGAGGGATATGAGCACTCCCTACAATCCTCAACAAAGTGACATTGCAAAAATGAAGAACAAAACGATAATAGAAGCAGCAAAGACGATGATTCATGACCAAGAGCTTCCAATGCACCTATGGGAAAAAAGAAGAAAGAACAATCATGTATGTACAAAAATAAACACATCAACCTACAACAGATCAAGACATTTATGTACCAAATAAACTGAAGAACCTAAAGTTCCCAAAATCAAAGATACAATTATGAAAGAAGTGATCCAAGAAGACCATGAAGACTATGACTTGACAGAACCACAGAGACTTATAGATCCACCTCGTGAGCAGAAATTATATAAGAGAATACCAACATGGGAACAAGAATCAATACAATATTCAGAGAGATATGGTGCTCCAAATGGTACTTCCAGAGAGAGAAAGAGACCGAGACCATACTCGAGCTATGTGGCGGTACCTTGTGACATCATTGATGAAGAACCTTTCAAGTATGAGGAAGGAGCATAAAAGAAGGAATTGAAGGATTCCATGATTGAAGAGTATCAATCGATCATGAAGAATGATGTCTAGGAGGAGCACCTATAATTGCTTTCTGATGACTCAGTTTGGCTCGTTTCTCCTTCTGCTTCTAACTTTTATGCTCATTCTATGTTCAATGTTCACGTTTTGTTTGTATTCACAACTGGTAGGAAGGTTTATTATCCTTCTGTGTTTGGATTTCTGTCCAATGGCTATATTTCTTGGTAACACTGTTGTTTGAGCATACCTGGAGAAGATAGCCCCATTTATTGACAGTGCTAAATCCTAGATGGGATTATCATTATTGTCTGCTTCTTCCACAGGGATGGAAACTCTCCTACTGGCTATGCCAATGCAACACCTCCTTGGACTTGTCATCACCTCCATTGGAGTTAATAATTTGCGTCAAGGACAATGATGACAAAGACCTTCCACCCTTTTTCTCACTGTCCGGACATTCGATCAGACCAACCGTCCCTAGCAATGGATACTATGTATTGTGGTGGTGGATTCCACGTCCTGGTCTGGAGGTTTAAGCAGAATACTCTTTGGCGGTAAATCTAAGAACTGTTCCCATAGAGGTGTTGCAATTTATTAGGACATCATGGTCTTTATCTGCATCCAAAAATATTTCTAGTGTGTTGAACATCTTTACCTCGATGGTTGGAGTTGTTAATGCGTGAAGGCCCTGTAGGGGATGGATTACTGAGCAACTCCTAGCGACCAATAAAATGCACCAAATAGCAGGTTTCCCAAGTGTAAAAGGCGTAGTAGGTCCCCAATGGGGACCCCCAGGCCCCTGAGTAGAGAAATAGCTAGCCATCTCCATTCTTCACCTTCATTCATTCCATATCTTCGAACGAATCTGATTGTGGAATTATAATGAGCTAGGTGGTTGAGTTCAACTATGAGCCCATTATACCTTCACACACGCCATCCTCAAGTTACATGATGACAACATGCATGGTCATGTGGGATTCTGATTCGATTTCTTATGTGGAAACGCCAACTACATTGTCCCATGTTTTTGTGACCTCGTGATATCATTTGTGGAAGTGACCTTCAACCTCACTTGTAATCAGCCTTAGGATCTATCAGGGTGGGTGGACTTGACATTTGGCACTACATCGATCCCTCCTTATGATGAAACTAATACGCCTTGGTTTTTAGTGCCCCATGCTTCTCTGTTGTATGATGTGAAAAGGCAATACCCATCCTAATCACTAGGGAGTTCCTCATCATTATGCGCATCAAGAGGTGGATCTTGAAATTCCAGGCTATGACCTACACTATCAATACTTCCTGTCATGGCCTCCATTTCATAATCCCTTTCCTCCTTATCTCCCATGGCATCTTTGGACAACGAAACAGACCCTGAACGTAGATATTCTCTACGAGAGGCCTCAACCGTCCAACTATGTGGCCCCTATCCCACTTCACGATCCATCTACTTACGAATCTTCATGCATGTTTCCCTTGCACAACTGATCAAGACCGCTTGTTAATTATCCCATCAAATCTATGTCGTCGAAGGTGTGGGTCCCTTCAAGATTTCACATCGTTTTATTCCCCTAACCGTCATTTGCCTTCTGGCTATTAAATCAGCCAGGACCGTTGATTGGACCCTGGTCAGATCACCACCATCTAAAAATGCAGGGTCCTACAATGCTTCACAGCCCCACCATGTCCTCTCTATCGTGCAATTTTGGATGACGAAATGATTTCTCCTCCGTAGATCTTCCTCGTCTAGTATCTTGATGGTTAAACTGTGCAGGCCCCTCTAGCCATCACATCCTCGACATGCCTTTATCTCTCCAGCCTCCTTCACCATGAGGATGTATCTCCACTGTATATTTGGTCCTCTCAGAGTCGTGACTGTTGGGATATGGAGTGAACAACGGATTTCGCACACCTTCATAATTTAACCTTCTACGCATATTTTCCATTGTGAAATCCTCGGTATCTGTTGATCTGTCCTACCTTCCCATGTGGAGACTGAATTTTCTCATAGTTCAGCCTTTCCCCACCCATGCCAATCTTACACACCATGAGATGACCCAATTTGACGCTCAGGCTTAAGATAAGCCTCCCTTGCAACCTCACACTCATTAGACATAGAAAGCTTCCACTATACCCCCTTTCTATAAGGAAAACCTTGTAAGAGCCTATTCAAAAATTAGCACAAGTGATAATAGAGGATTCCACTTGGGGATGCTATCATCCCTATGAGGCAGTAATGAACCACGTAGATCATGTGCCTGATCCATTAGGTTGATCCCCTCATTCCCTGAGAACCCCACAGCAGGTTCTGAAAACAAAATATGAACAGATACTTGAAAATAAACTGAAAATAAATGCTCGTCATGCCGAGACTATTCATATATACCTACCCTACCTGCTGACCATCAATTACCATTCAATTCACTTCTGACTTCTATTGGAGACAATCAAGCAAATGACACCATATGCGAATTTTCTCTTCATGCTTGATCAAAAATAGTAATGAAAAGCTGGATGGTGAATAGTTATAATAGGGCATTTGGCCTTTGTTGAAAAACCATAACCAACCATTATTGCTACATATATTCCCCACATATCTAGCCAGTGGGTCATTATGTCCTCCAGAAAATATCGCCATGCCTCTGTCATGACAAGGATGCTCCATGTATTCGGCCTCTGGGTCATAAAATCCAGGGCAGTTTTCAAGTATGTCATCCATCGACTTTCCCCCGTAATGCTTCTCAAATCGTAACCTCCCATGCATACTGTCCAACTACTCTTTAAAATAACCATGCAAGGGAAGCTCGTGACCACCTATATATGAGACATCAGTTGCTTCACTCCAAGTTCCAGAACCCAAAACTTGATTTCTCTCATGCATTTCACAAGGATCGTTTTCAATGAAGTCAAGTGAGCTAAGCTCTTCTTGATATAATTGTTATACACGGTAAGAACAAGAAGATCCATCCCACACAGCACCCTCATCCTTCGAGTAATCATCCTCATATTTATCATACATCGAAGGACTGCAAATTTCTTCAAAACCCCCATAGATAGGACTTGCAATAGGAAGGTTTCTTTCTTCGTTAAACACATCATAATATTCCTCATGTATGGCCCTAGGCCATTCATATGTGTGCTCATAAATAGGAAGGATAGAATCCACATTAGATTCTACTTGTTTACCCCCTTCATTATCCATCCCTAAAAATTCCATGACATCATTCCTAACCTCCATTTTCTTCGCTCGATTGGAAGCCTTTAATTCTTGTTTCAGAAAATCAAATGAGGTGAAGCATAGTGGAAAACAGTTTCCCTCCTCCTGCTGATTGTATTCTTCATTATAGGTAGGACTAGGAAGCATATAAGACCTTTTTTTTATCCTCTTCCTCTTCCATTAGTAGAGAAGGCCCTATATGCTCCTGTAGCTTTTCAAGTGCAGTTCTAGCTTGCTCAGCGCACAGGGGCCCTTTGAATTATTTCTTTCTCATGGGAGGTGGGTTATGGTTTACAATAGATAGCTCCATCAACCTTTCCATGGCCTCCATTATCATGTCCATTCTGGCGTCTAGAGTTCTAGGGGGAGAAATTTGGGTGAGATCTTCATTTTTTCTTCTTTCTCCCTCTTCCCTCCCCTTTTCTCTAGCAGTAGTCATGTTTATCTATACCTCCATGGAATCATTCATCATGTCTACTAGGAATACTGGTCTTCTTTCACTCAACCATAATGCAAAATCACATCAAAATATTATGCATACTAGATTTGATCGGTGCTATGAGGAGGCTTGAATTGGGTAGGGATAGCATTATAAACCTTTCTAAATATGTCAGAAAAATCCTGGATAGATTCACTCTCCTCCCTCCTTATGGAATGGAATTGGGACAAGCACTTCCTGGGGTCTTTCCTTTCTGCCCATCAGTTCCTGAAAACCTATTCAAAATCTTGATAGCTCAAAATGGAGTTGTATGGAATACTAATAAACCACCTTCTTGCTCCTCTGATGAGGATTTGAGCGAGCAGACTGAATTTGACATCCTCATGGTCCATCTATTCTAATTCAATCTAGTCTGCAACCCACCCTAAGTGTTCTTCAACTAGATAACCCTTTTCCCAACGAATTGCTTGAGTCTTTGGGTGTACCCCTAGGGGAATTTTTGCAGCACTACTGGGAGGAGTAGAGGGGAAAACCACTTAGCCTTTGTTGGGGTTATATCAGAGCCCCCAAGAGGGATTGTGGAACTGAATGATAAGGGTTGTTTAAGTTTTGAAGTGGGGGGAGATAAGGCCATAGAACTAGACGAGGGTTGGGGACCCCTGTCTAGGGACTCAGAAAAAGGCATAGGGTCAACAATAGGATCACGAGTCTCACAAGGATGTCCATCTATCTTATAGGGCTCAAATGAAGGGTTTGGGTCCAAATAATATGTACAGGGTGAAGGGGTATTTTTATTTCTCAAAGAAATATATACATAGGAAGGCCTTTGGTCTTGTTCGGAAGGAAATAAAAAATGGAAAGATGCTTTGACCAGCCCAAGAAAGGACAGGAGAAAACCTGCTAGAAAAGATAAGATATCTTAGAGGAAAACAGCAGAGTACCTAATTTTTCACCATGCCCTCCCAAGCCTTGCTATATTGGGCTCATTTTCCCCAGTAGAGTCGCCATGGAACCTTTGAAATTCTTTGCATATCCTGGGTAGTCGGTGTTCCCAGTGGAGTCACCTTCAAAGGCTTTGAAGCGGAGTCGTTAGAGCATATACAACCAATATGTGTCTATGATAGGCTTCTCGACCAGGTCGTCGAATTGAAAAATGTCGTTATTCTAAGGAAATAATAGTGATTATGTCCCCGACAACGATGCCAAGATGTTAACACCCTGTAATTTTCCTATGGTTGCGGTAGGAAGTCACAGGGGTAACCATTTCAAACCAACATTTAGACTACATTCTAGTCAATGCAGTCAGAAAGGGATCTCTCATGTCACGAGGTGTATCACATATACATATGGATTTAAACAAGCATGCAAACGACTATATTTCCTCTAGTAACGAAGTTGTTTATGAATTAAAAGATTGAAGACAAACAGATAATAAAACCATTGGGCGATGGAGTCACAGTCTGAAACATTCAAGGACATTACAGCATATGATGAATGATGATTTTCTCTTTGTATTATGATGTAAAGTAAGTGCAGTATCCAACAAAATATCTTTAAGTGATGGTAGAAGAAAAGGAGAAAATCCCAATACGACAAGGGGCACCTATCTATGGATGAATCCCTTGCAACACCTTTAGCAGAATAACATGATGAGGGAAATGGAAGAGATGGAGCATCTAACTAGGATGAATTCCATAACAACCATAACAGACACATAAGAGATTCTAGATGTGACAAAAAGAGTGCTTAGTGAAATGAATTATTCCCGTACAACTAGAAAGCATTTAGCATAAATCAACACATATGGAAAATGGCATAAACAGAAAACACAAACTAAATACAAACACAGTGATGAATCTGATAACCGCGGAGAAGCATTTCATTACCGCTCCCAAAAATGTTTGTAGAGCTACAATTCTGGCGCTGAGGCCTCAAAAATATGAAATTCAATCCAACCCTTATTCTCCTCTAAGGATGCTATATTTATAATGTGAGGGCTCTGAAGACTATCCTTGAAACAGAACCCCAATTATGTTACAAAATTTAGAAATCGAATGCTGAATCACCATATCGAATCCTAACAAACTTCCAGAAATGGTAGACTCGCCATGATTGATGCCTACAAAGGGAAGTACATTGTGACATCGATATTTAATCAAAATAGCAATGTGGCATCTGGGGTGCAAGCTTGTTTGACGTGACAATGATGGATCAGAGCACCTATAACCACTTTCTGCTAACTCAACTTGGCTCGTTTCTCCTTTGGACTTTTATACTCATTTTGTGCTTGATGTTCACATTCTTCCTGTGTTCACAGCTGGAAGGAAGTTTTATGCTTCTTCTGTGTTTGGATTTCTTTCCAGTGGCTATATTTCCTTGTAACACTATTGTTTGAGCAGACCTAGAGATGATAGCCCCATTTATCGATAGTGATAAATCCTAGATGGGATTATCATTCTTGTCTGCTTCTGCCACAAGGACAAAAACCTTTCTACCGACTATGCCAGTGTATCACCTCCTTGGACTTGTCATCAACTCCATTGGGGTTAGCAATTTGTTTCAAGGACAATGATGACAAATACCTTCCACCCTTATTCTCACTGTCCAAACATTCATTCAGACCGACCGTCCCTAGCAATGGATACTATGTATCGCGGCGATGGATTCCACTGCCTCGTCTCGAGGTTTCATCAAAATTCTCTTGGGATCGGGAACTCCAAGCACTGCTCTTGTAGAGGTGTTGCAATTTATCATGACAGCATGGTCTTTATCTGCATCAGAAAATATTTCTAGTGTTGAACATCTTTACCTCGATGGTTGGATTTGTTAATGCATGAAGGCCTTGTAGAGGCTGGATTACTGAGGAACACCTAGCAACCAATAAAATGCACTAGATAGCAGGTTTCTCAAGTGTAAAAGGTGTAACAGGTCCCCCATGGGGAACCCCATGCCCCTAAGCCTAAGAAATAGCTAGCCATTTTTGTTATTCACCTTTATTAATTCCCTCAGTATCTTCGAACAACTCTGACTGTGGAATTATAAAGAGTTGGGTGATTGAGTTCAACTATGAGCCCATCAGATCTTCACACACGCCATCCTCAAGTGGCATGACGATAACATGGATTGTCACACAGGATTTTTATTTGATTTCTTATGTGGTGACACCAGCTACACTGCACCTTGTTGTTGTGACCTCATGATATCATTTGCGGAAGTGACCTTCATCCTCACTTTTAATCAGCCTCAGGATCTCCCAAGGTGGGTGGACTTGACATTTGGCACTTCATTGATCCCTCCTTATGATGACACTAATACGCCCTGGTTTTTTAGTTCCCCCTTCTTCCCTATTGTACAATGTGAAAAGGACATACCCATCCTAATCTATATGGATTTCCTCATCATTATGTGCATCAGGCAGCAGATCTCAAGATTCCAAGCTCTGACCTACGCCATAGATACTTCTTGTCTTGGCCTCCATTTCGCAATCCCTTTCCTCCTTATCTCCTATGGCAAATTTGGACATCAAAACATACCCTAAATGAACATATTCTCTACAAGAGGCCTCGACCATTCATGTTTCCCTTGTCCCCTACCCCGTTTCGTGATCTTTCCACTTTCTAACCTTTGTGCATGTTTCCCTTGCGCAACGGATTAGGACCGCTAGTTAATTATCCTGTCGAATCTTCGTCATTGAAGGTGTGGGTATTTGTTCCCCTAACCATCATGCACCTTCTAGCTATGAAATAATCCAGGGCCATTGATCGAACCCTCGTCACATCACCACCATCTAAACACATGGGGCCCTCCACCACTTTGCATCCCCACCCCATCCTATCTATCTTGCAAGTTTGGATGACAAAATAATTTCTCCTCCGCAAATATTCCTCATCCAGTATCCTGATCGTTAAACTGTGTGGGCCCCTCTAGCCATGGTAGCCTTTACACGCCTTTATCTCTCTGGTATCCTTCAACATGAATACGCATCTCCACCGTAGATCTGGTTCGCTCAAAGTCATAACCATTGGGATACGGAGCGAACAACAAATTTCACACACCTTCATAGTTTAACCTTCTGTGCATATTTTCCATTGTGAAATCCTCAGTATATGTTGATCTACGCTACCTTCCCATGCAAACGCTGAATTTGCTCATCGTTTAGCCTTTCCCCACCCGTGCCAAGCTTACGCACCATGGGATGACCCAATTTGATGCTCGAAATTAGGATAAGCCTCTCTGGAAACCTCACACTCAGCAGACATAGAAAGCTTCGGTTGTACCCCCTTTCTGCAAGGAAAACCTTGCAGGAGCCTATTCAAAAATTAGCACAAGTGCTAACAAGTCTGTAAGGATGTAATGAATTTGGGGTGCTCTTGGGCTGCATCCACATGTCTGAAGATGTAGGTTGACCAAGAGAGAGTGGTAACATATCTAGGATGTATCCATTGGGTGGAAGACGCAAATGTTCCTAGATGCATCCATTGGGTGGAAGACGCAGGTTGATTCAGAGAGATACATAATACATATGGGTCGTATCCACTAGGTGGAAGACGCAGATTTTTCGGGGTTGTATCCACTGGGTGGAAGGCATAGGTTGTCTGGTGGACATGATATATGCACCTGGTATGCTCTCCACATGAAGAAAGACGCATATGCTCCTGGGATGATCTCCACGGGGTGGAAGACACAGGTTGTTTGCATGGATGTAATGTAGGCATACAGGTTGTTCTCCATGAGATGATGAGATGATCTGGATATGACGGGAGGATAGTAGCAAACGCATGTTATTTCTTCTATAATGTGTAATGAGGAACTAGGTCGTACCTACTTGATGGCTTGCTCATAGAGATGATGATGAAGTCCTAAGCCTACATTCAACATGAAAAAGGGATAGCTCTGTAGAAATTCTAAGGACTTATAGATTCGATAAATATCACTATTCAATGGTCAATGAGATGATAATTGATGCAGTAGTGATGATCATCCAGTGATGATGACGATGTCCAAAGGTTATGTCCAGTTGTGGTGTTGACCGGGTCGGAAGAATACATCCCTTGTTAAGAGGGAGTGTTGTTGTAAATGTAACTTCGAAAGATATTATTATTATTATTTACTTTTGTTATTCCTCCTTTTAGGGATGTTTTCCCTCCGATTTGAGATTTCATTAATGTAATTGGTCATGTAATTGTCAAGGTAAAACCTCTGTTGTAAGTCGGGGAAATAGTCCCCAAAAGAATAAGTGTAAAATGTATTTTTGAGTATCCCTATGTTATGCAACCAAGTCCCAAAAATAGCATAAAAAGAGAAAAAATAGACAATAAGAGAGTAATCCACGCCTTAACAATGAAGAACAAAGATAAATATCAATATTCTTCAAGGGAGGAACCTCCTTACACAATTAACTGAGTACACAAGACAAGACAATATACAATTATGACTAAAATGAAAATATCTCCTTCATGTATATAGGAGACTAGGTGTACAATAACAACTAATAGACCCATTAATAGACCCATGTTGACATGAATAATATGTAATACAGCACAATATAAGGGGTAATGCGCCACCCTATACGAGGAAATGTGATGAATATGGTTTTCATTGATGACAACACATTGATGACAACACATTAATGACAAGGACAAGGACCTGGATTGAATATGTCATGGAGCCCTTAAAATCATTAAATTTGAAGTTGAAGCTCTTAATGAAAAATTCCTAGTTATGTTGAAGAAGACCTTAAAACAAAGAGAAGTGCATTTGCATTTAAATCCTAACAGAGATGCATTATAGCCATGAAATTCAAGTCAAATCGACTCAGCTATAAGTTAATAAATAAATAAAGAGTTGTCACCACAAGCTTTAAAAAAAAAAATTAAAAATAGAAATGATAGGTCAGCTCCATAATTTTTTATGAGAAACTAGTATAAATAACAGGCTGACGTTTTTCAAAATGGTGTGGAGAATTGGGTGAAAAAAGAGCTCTGAAATTCATGACTTTTTCTAAGGAATTTTTTTTTGGAGGAGTAGAGAACTCATTGACTCTTTGGAAGGAGCAGGCATGCAATTTTTGCAGCAAAGGAATAGTAATGCAACAACAAACATGGTTTTTTGGAAGTCTGATATTTTTTCTTAAGTCTGAGTTTTCTCTGATTTTTCATGTAGATAAATGTCTGTAAACTGAGGCAGCCCTAATTTCCATAGACCGCACTATACACCAGTCCAAAAAATTGCAGGCGTATATAGTTCGGATTTGGGAAATAGCTAAAGGTATTTTACAGTTCGCAGACCTTAATAAAGAAGAAAGTCTGAAACCTTGCAGTTGTCACAGTGTTACTAAGGAAGCAGTGTGCATGGTTAAAGTTTGAAGAGATCCCTTCATATCTACACCTCTGGCCTATATGGAATAAGGCCCTAACAGTCCAAGCTTGTAACAACATTGGTGGCCTTTTGTACACTTGAAACAGTCATTGTTTTGATGGTCACTTAAGTGAAGTTGATGGTGCTTGAAGCAGATCTGAATTTTTTATTTGGATTGAATGACGGTCACCGTCATCTGAGTGCTCTTCCAATATTCCAATAAATAGTCCTAATACGAAATGCATCATACAGTGAGGAGTTGTTGATTCCTGGAAAATCCCAGGTACTGACAGTAGGGATTCTCCCCAATAACTGTTCCCAATCAGCTCATTTATTGTTTGGTATGGGGAATCCTTCTGATTAACGGTCTGACTACCATATAGTTTAGTAACGGTTTAAAATCTATTTTACCGATTGCGTCCTGGTCCATCATTTATGTGTATTTTATTTTATGTTTTATAATGATGTGCAAGTGCCTAAAATCTAAATGCAGCTGATCAAGAAGAAAAGGGTTCACAATGTGATGAGTAGGTTCTTACCTCCCATCTCATATCCTTTGTTCCTGAATCATAGAAAGAAAATAGCAACTAAGTTAAACCTACCTAATGATATCCTATCCCTAGGAAGCAAATTATTATTTATGTGAGCAATGTACTATAAAATATGCATAAAGAATATTACAGGTAGCTGATATAATTAAAAACACATGAATACAGTAGAAAGATAAACATAGAGATAGCTCAATGTTGATTAAAACATTCATTACTCAATTTGTTGCATAAGCTTCATCAAAATAACAAGAAATCATTCATAACATAGAAGTAATTCACAAGTTAGAACGATCTCACAAGTTCGCAAAGTAAGATGAAACAAGAATAATTCTACATTCAACCATCCACACAACATGCATTTGAAACTTGAATAGCTCCTTCTCCAACAAAAAAAATCAATCCTTCTTTATTATAAAAAGGAAATAGTTCTTCTTACATAAAGCCTTTCACATAAGAGAACATGGAAAAGTAATTTCTCTCTTCGACTTCAACAATATTTATAAATATCAAAAGACTCTTAACCTTCCTTCCCATTGGGCTCCTTTTACATTCGATTACACAAAATTTGTCTTTTAGTACATTCACTAATTAGAAGATAAAAAACAAAATTTATTACAATTATATTCCTATGTGTACAAAATACAAAACACTTTACATGGGCCCATTCAAATCAGCAATGGATTGCTTCCATGCCTTAGCATCAGATGAAATTATTTCAAACTCGGCTAACTCCAAAAATCTGACTGTCACTTCATGTTTTGAAATATGAGCTCTTATGCCTGCCATCCTAGTTGGGAGTATTCGAAGCTGATATTCTAGAAGGAAATTACTCACTGCAGCTTGAGCAATTACATTTTTAATCACCCTTTCATCTAAATTCTTTATCGACTATATGTTGTGCTCATCTTCCTGAAACCTAGTATGTAATTGCTGCAAATATTCTTCATGAGATGGAAGATCATCCAGCCTCTTCTTTGATGATGTTTAACATTTGTTATAGGTAGTAAGTAATTTCTTAAAAACTCCTTGCATTTATCCACTGTCTTCTGGACGGCCTCTAACAACTTTTCAGCAGCTCTATTGCTGAAACCTATCAGCTCATATTCAAACTACATCCTTTCTGGAGCTTTAATTGGCATGGTGGGGGTGCAAGTGGAATAGGTGGGTGGCCACCAATATCCTCCTAAATTAGATCTGTACCTGCATTTGATAAATCTTATTTCTGAGAAATAGTGCATGCTTGGTCAGAGATGCAATATCTCCCTTTTGTTCATTTGCTGCCTTTAAAAGCACCTCCAAAGAACCCTTTTGAGCTTCTAATCCTGTTGCTTGGTCTTCATATTGCTTTTCTCTCTAATCAGCTATAGAATTTTGTGCTTCCAGCTCTACAATTTTATTTTCCAACTTCATCTTTTCTTTAATCAAGTTCATGTTGGACTGCTTCAAAGTGTCATGTTCTTCTCCCAGAATTTGGTAGTCTCGCTGCAACTTTCATAGTCTGAGAGAGTATCTTCATACTTTCTCTTGGATTCTCTGCATACTCTTTCCTCTTTCTTCAAAATAGCTTTCATCTCGGCCATTTTTCCCTTGAACTGCTCAAGGGTCTCTGTGAGTTTATCAATATTGTGAGCATTTTCATATGCAGATGCAATGCCCATGGAAGCCATTTTCTTCAGATTATCTTCAACATTTTTTACAAATCTTCTCTCTTTGATTGTGGTGACCAGGGGTCAATCTCCTATTTTCAGAGTCTTTTCTGTTCTCCAAACGATTGACTTTGTTTTGGGATCGAACTGTATGTCCTGTAGACATTCCACATCATATTCTTTGGATGAGGTAAATGGTACTAGTCCCATTTCAACTATGGTAAGATGGCCTCCTATAAGTATGGTTCCTGAGGTGGATGGGGGGTTCTCTGGGTGATCCCAGGTAGGGATCTTCTCTTGGTCTTCACCACCTATATTTTCTTCATTTTTTTTACTTTGTTCTTGAGTACAGTCTTCTAGGTCTTGTCCTTCTAGTACTGGATTCAAAAATTCTTGAGCTATGGCCTTTTCTAGCTCAGCAATCTTACCTTGGATGGATTCCTCCTTCTTTCTCTTTTCTTCCCTAGTAGTTTTTTCTTCTTCTTCTCGCTGCTTTTCCTCAACTAAGAGCTTTCTAGCCCCTTCTGCCATTCTTCGGGCAGTCTCTTCTTTTACTTTCTTAGCAGCTTCCTCTTCTTGACTCTTTGATACTAAAGTGTTGCTTCCATTGCTGTTATCCCCAACTACTGTTGTCTTCAACTTAAGCTTCTTGTTCATAGCGGTCAAGCTGTAAATTTTCATGTACCTCTCTTCCTCTTTGTCTACATAATCAGTATACTCAAAATTTACTTTGAGTGTTTCCTTATATGTAGCATCGTTTCCTTGAGATTCATTTCGATGAAAATATTTTTCCCCAAAATGGAAATTTTCAAGATCTTTGACAAATTCAGGGGCATTCTTCACCTTGGTAAACTTGTAACTACCCACATAGAAAGGTAAGGGTGGGTAAACAACCTTCTTGAAATCGAACAGGTGGCTCCTGAATCCATTCAGAAAGAGTTGTCTGACAACTTCTTTGTGGGCTATATAATCTGTTGCGTATTTAGGTAGTAATAAGGGAGCTTTCGTTCCCCCATACATCCTTAAATACGTGCCTTCTTCTGTGCAAAAGTAATCTCCATATTCTCTAATAGACTCTAAATCTCCTTCAGATAAGCACAGGCATTCTTCCAGAAATATCAACTTATACAAGGGCATCAAGAACTCCTCACAGATCACCTGATAATGATTATGATACTTGTGAGACCCCAACATATAGTAAGCTGTATATATGGGGGCGTTCCCTCCCTTCCATGTACACTTTAGTCCTTCGAACCAATGACGGTATAGTATGCAGTCTACTAGAAAAGAAGGCATGTAAAATTCAGATTTGCTAAGGTGCAGACCTTCCTGGGCTGCCTTGATAGTGATGGACAAATTCTTAGCTATAATGTCGGCCCAGTTGAAAATTGTTCCTTTCATAGCTATGTGGTATATCAGTGCAATCCATCCAAATTTGTAGAACCTCCCATCAGCTCTGCCATAAATATTATTCAACAGCGGCACTATTAATCTATATGGGGTTTTTAGGTGATTTGTCTCGTATTCTCCTGACTGCTTGTTTCTAAAAAATTTCCCGTCAATTCTAAAAAATTTCCCGTCAATCATCATCATCCTAGCCTTGGCAGTGTAATCAAACTTCAAACCTTTCACCCATTCTATGGTGACGCTAACTTCCTTTTCGGGCAAGTTGTAAGTTGCTAATAAAAATGTGGGGGAGAAAGATGCAAAAGCTTTATTCTTAGTATCATTCATAAACATCCATGTTGTGTCTACCCTAGGCAGAATCCATCCAATGACTTCTACAAAAGGGAACATTCCAGGTCTAGTGGTCACTTTAGTTATCCCGGATCTTAGCACATTATCATACATGGACATATCCTCCAACCCCGCTTCCGGAACTTTCTTTTCAACTACCCAAAGATAAATCTGGCCCCATTTGAACTCGGGCTCATCTCCAGTTACTGCCTTCGTGTCTTCATAGACAATTTCTATCCTCGGTGGGGGTTCTTCTACTACCTCTTCATCCGAGTCATAATCAATAATATTAGCTTTCTTTTTACCCTTTTTTTTCATACTGTCGGATGTGGGCGTTGATTGCAAACAAAACCATAGCAGGTCTTAGCATTTATAATAATAAGAAAAACATATTGATTATAAAAACTTCTCAACATAATTATTAGCATTTGTATTACCCCGATTTCTTCATCCATTAGGTCAAGATAACAATACAGATCAATGGGTCAAAGCTCGGCACTAAAATCTGGGCCTAGGAAACCTTGGCCTCTGTACTCTAGCAGGGAAAATGCGATCTTAATCATTGCGGAGCCTCTCCGCACTATGTCCGCAAACTCTGAAGGTTCATGACCCAACACCCCCTTCAATGCTCAGAGCGGCGATGCCCTAAATATACCATCTCTGTGTTTAACATCCTACGGCCAAAAAATAAAGCGTTGAAACCCCCAAGGTTTTCTTAAGATGAGGTGACTACTAACGCCCGAAAACAAGCAACGGATCTGCTCCATGCCGATGAGAAGCTTGGGCTTCTGGAGATTCATCAAATTCTAATAGGTCTCGTGGTAAAATGCCTTTGACTGGACTGGTGAGTCTCTGTGGGCAGGTAGGGAAACTAGGGTGAGCTAAAAAAATGGACTAGATTAAATCTAAAAAGATGCACGCAGAAAAACACCTTTTAAACATAGCAGAGGCCAAAAACATAACCTACCCCTGCACAACGTACCAACAAAAGGTAGCTCGTAGCTCAAGTAAACCAACCAATAGAAGCAAGTGAGTGAAACCTACCTGGCAGGCGGGAGGCTAGACATGCGGTCGAAGAATGCTAGGTGAATATGCCACGAGAACTCCACAGGTGACGTAGACACTCCTAACGAGGTAAAATTGTTCTAACAGCTTCCAACCCTCATCGTAAAACAAATGGTAAAACTCTTTCCACTCAGTGAATAAATAGGTTTTCGAGTGTTAAACCCTTGGAGCAACATTAAAAACCCATACAAGTGAGAAAACGACGTTGGTGCCAAAGCTAAGCACGTCAGGCCAGAAATGATAAGTTCACATGGGAACGGCTTCGACAACAACGGCCCAATCAATACAACTCATCCACAACCACTGGGTCAAAACTTAACAATGTGTCTGCATTCTCACATCGATTCTACCGTCGAAATCAAATTGGTGAGGAAATAGGTTACCAGCCGCCATAGCGGCTTCGAGACTAAAATACCTTCGTCGAAATGAGACTCACAAAAATCGATCCACTGACGAGGAAATTCCTCCACCGTAGAGGCAACACATAGGGAACAACTTTCGCTACGACTGGTCTTAAAGAAACAAAAACATTCTGAAAACAAAACCATAAGTGCCCATGTCATTGCAAAAAGGAACTAAACTCTCCTTCGACACGGCAGACGAACTCGACCCGACAAAAGTTAAAAATCAGAGAACCCCGTCGTTGCGGCTCCTGACAGTTAAAAAAAATGAAAACATGAAAAGACAGTTGTTGTAAAGGGCTTAGACTTGAGAACCCTTCTGCTGTAGTAGAACCAAAAGATCAGGAACTTCCCCGTCAATCAAAACAAAGCTCCATCCCCCATTGCGACATGGAATATAAAAAAATATATCTGCCATAGCAGCTTGAAAAATCAGAGACCATCTTCTGTAGCAGGATGAAAAGAGATCGGAAACCTTTCCAATATGCAAATTAGAAATCATCCACTGTAATGGTTCACACATGAAAAGATAACCGTTGTAGCGGCTTGAAACAAGAGAGTGCACCCGCCATTGCGGCTCAGAAATTGATAATTTTCTGTCGTGGCGGCTCTGGACTTGGAAAACATCCGCTATAGCAAATCAAAAAATAACTTTTCTCCTTGGTGAAAAACCAAAATCTTGAGACCTTCATATGATCAAAACAAACCATAAAATGCTGGATTTCAAAATCAAAGTGTCTAAGGCATAGAACTATGATTTAAAAAGGGGGGTCCTAAAAAAATATTAAAAAAAATTGGGGATATGTTGCAGTAGCAACAAGAGTATACAAGCCCAATTTTTATAGTGACATGGTATGAACAGTGCATTAAGCAGAGATGACATAGTGCAGTGTGAACTTCTAGATGATGATAGTGCAGTGAAGTAAACAACATTAAAAATGATATTTATTCAGTGATGTATGAGGATATGATGTTGTATGGAGATGCATTCTTACCGCATGATGATGATGATACAATATACCTTGTGCACTCCATGATAACTTGATGATGATGATGATGATCAGGGATTAATGATCAGAGTTGATGAACAGCGAGAAGATTAACAAGGCAGAGGATAGTGATGAGTGTACAAATTATGGGCAGAATGAGGATAAGGTGATTGTGATGATTGTGATGATGTAATGTGATAGATATGTACTTATGATACAATCTGGGTCTTGTAATTATTTTCTTAGTAGGATCTAAGAAAATACCAAGCAGAGTCTTGGATAGAAGTAGGTGCTTCTGTATCAGTAGGTGTTGATTTACCTCACAGTTGCAGCTGTTGAAATACAAAAATATTACAAACATTATATCTTGTGTCTCTTGTGCAATGTGTTGATGATTATGCTTTTTATTTGATGAATGAATTGATTATTGATGCATAGTATATTGATGAATATGATGTTGAATTGAATGTAAAATGATGACTTAATTTTTAGAGCTTGAAGAAGTGAAAATTGAAGTAAGTCCAAACTCACCAATTCACCCCCCTCCCCTCTCGGTGAGCCAGTGTGTCTAATAAAATGTGCCCAACATTTATGGATTAATATGCTCCTCCCCTTTAGACAAGCGTTGTACTCAACACTTGGATGCATCTCTATGAAGGAATCATCTTCCCATGTCGAATCCGCAACTGGTAAGTTCTTCCAATTGATGAAGTACGCATTAATAACATGATTTCACAGTTCTTTGGTCCTTGTTTTGATTATTTTCTCGGGTTCCCATATGATTTGTGCTTCTTCAAAACTCCTTTTACGGCGATGTTGATATTCATGTAGTTTCATCTTGTTTTCTGACATCGTTGGGATTTGGAGAAATGCTTGTTGGTGCTCTATGCAATCTGCCACTGCTTGAACTGTAGAATCCCAAATCACTGCTTCAACCATCTATTCCATTTCATTCTTTTGTCCATAGGGGTATTTATAGGTTATGATGCTAGAAGGAACACTTCCCATATTTAAGTTAATAGAATTGTACAAATCCTGAATAGGTGGATGACTTATTGGAATATATTCAAATACCTTGGAAGGATTTTTACGGACCCTTTGGATATTTAGCAAAATAGGAACCTTACATGTTCAAACATATAGTGAGTATAACTATGTAATTACACCTTGTTTTGATTTCTTTAACAATGTTGTCATGCCATTAGAGTTGATCTCGTTGTTTAGTTTCCCTGTGATGCCATTTAACAAAAAATATTTTCCTTCACAAGAAAATTTCATGAAAAGATTCTAAAAATTAAAAGTAGTTGTTCCCAATGAGTGTAACCATTGAACTCCTAATACAATATCAACACCCCCCATTGGGATAACAATCATGGGAGTATTCAATACATATTCCCCCATATTAAGATTGATATTATGGAATTTTCTTGAACAATTGATGGTTCCTCCATCTGCAATCATTACTTGAAATTCTAGTGCTAGAAATATAAAGCAATTGAGATCTTTGGCTACTTTACAGTGAATGAAATTATGAGTACTACCAAAATCAATCAACATCATTGCCTTTTTATTTTTGATATATCCTTCGATCTTAAGAGTTTGAGGAGTGTTAATTCCATCCAAATCATGACAAGATATGGTGGGAGTAATCACTTCCAGTTCATCCCCTTGTGGTGGTTCATGTTCTTTTTGTTATTCATCTTTACATTTTATGTAGAAGAGTTTATTTTCTCCACTTATGTCCCGTATTGTACTTTCTGTCACAATTAAAGCATAGACCTTTCGGTATTTTTTCCTCTAGTTGTTGAGGCGTCAACCTTTGAGTTTGGTTATAAGGAACATCATTCTCTTTGTATGTGTTGGAAGTGGTATTTCTAGTAGTCATTGCCATATTTTTACTTTCAACCTTCCTTGCCATCATGAAAGCATTTTCTAGGGATGATGGTTCAAAGAGACACACCTCATGTTGAATGTTATCCTTCAAGGTTACAATAAAGAGATCTAACAAATTATCTTCTGAAATATTCTTCACTCTAAGACTCAGCTGCTTACATTGCTTGATGTGCTCTGTAACTGGACCTTTTTGCTTGAGATTTACTAATTGGATAAAGAACATGTTGTTATTTATATCCCCATAATGTGCAATAAATGCTTCTGTGCATATAGACCAATATATAATAGAGTCCTTTTTACAGTCACAAAGCAATTGATACCATACAAATTGATCAGGCTCTAAATATAAGGATGTAATAGTTACCTTTTGCAAAGTTGGCACCTGGCTTAGATCAAAGAATTGCTCCATCTGAAAAATCCATGTGATTGGATCCTTGCCATCAAAGTTTCTCATGTCAATATTGGGGATAAAGTAGGTCCATGGACCTGAATTAAGCCCATGATGTTGTAGTGAATCATCAAATTTTGAGGACTCAAACTTTCTATTCTCCAATTGTTTTTCAATTTTCTCCATACATGATTGGAATAAGTCCCCCTTTTCCTCATCCTCTTCTTGAGTAGATACATGAGAAATAAAGATATGTTTTATATCCTTCATCAATTCCTTGAAGACTTGAAGATATTATTTTCGTGTTATTTTCTAACCATCCCTTTGAGATCCTCCTTACTATCCATATTACTTTTCAATTTAACTAAGTCATCAATTTTCACATTTCCTTTAATCGTATCTTCCAACTTGGACACTCTAAAAGATGTCTTCCATTTCATCATATGTCGAGGGTGAATCCTCTAGGGATTTTAGTGGAGTGTGATTTTCTCCACTTCCTTTTGGTGTAATTTTGAACAATAAATATATATCACACCCTAGTTTTTACCCCAAATAGATCATTCTACTCAAAGCTATTCAAATTCAAAATGATGTACCTTTTTCAAACCCTAATTAGAAGATTATTTTATTGTTGAATTGTAACTAAGGTAAAATTTGAATTTTGACTCCTATGGATCTGAAACTTCGGCGTGTTGTACCCTGAGGTGTCAACTTTCCAATGTTGTAGATCTTACCTAATTTGGATGTGCCCAAAAATTTTATTCTGAATCTCTTAAGCTTCTTATTTTTTTCCTATCTAGAAAAGAAAACTTGTACGATATGCCACATGTCCAATATTTTGTTTCTGCAGCTGAAAATCATACCACAGATACCCTGGTTCATCTTCTTTTGGATGCAACTAGTCTCACTCAATTTGGATCTCAGATGTCTCAAATACATTTTTCCCTAGAACACCTGTTTTAGACTAGGTTTTGGACTAGTCCGAAACCCTAGATTCCTCTGCAATTATCTTTGAAAATGTACTAGATCGAAATGAATTTTGGATTAGAGATAGTTAAACCTATTTTGGAAATGGGTTTTTAACCTCGATCTCTGAATCCTTGTATAAAAATCATTTTAGCGCAAATTCCAAGATGGATCATTTTGCAGAAGTCAGTCCCAAGGAAAGAGCTCTGATACCAAATGCTATGCAACCAAATAAAAAATAGCATAAAAAAGAGAAGAAATAGACAATAAGAGAGTAATCAATTCCTTAACAATAAAGAATAGAGATAAATATAAATTCTCTTTGACGGAGAAACCTCCTTACACAATGTACTAAGTACACAAGACAAGACAAGATACAATGATGACTAAAATGAAAATATATCATTCATATATATAGGAGACCAAGGTGTACAATAACAACTAATAGACCCCACTAATAGAACCAAATTGAAAGGAATATTATGTAATACACCACAACATAGGGGGTAATGCAACACCCTATAGGGGGAATGTGTCCAACATTTAGGGCTTAACACCTTAGGAGAATTCAACCTAGTCAAGTTATGAAGTTGGCCCTATTAGGGTCTTAGGTCACCCAACTGAAGAATATAAATAGGGAGGATCCCTCCCTCATTTGAACACACAATAATCACAATAAAATCAGCTCCAAGAGAGAGAAAGACAAGTTCATTATGGTAAAAGAAGAAGAAATTACAAAAGATATATTATCTTTGGGTTTTCCATCTTTTTGACATTGTACTAAGTGACGGATCTATACAGAACAAGTTGTTGGGTTTTCTCCCTTGTTGTTTCCAAGGAAAAAATATTTGTGCCTTTGTTTAAGTTTTGCTTGTCTATCTAACAATATCCTAGTACATTAGATTAAAGATCTAACATATTTGAATTAAAGTGCAAACTCTAACATATGTTCCTCTAGGTTCTATATATATTTGGCACACACTCATTGTAAAATACATTGCATTAGTTCCTTTCTTAGTAAGACTATTTCAGCTTCCATATTCTCTTGCATCTTCTACTTTTATTCAAGTTGTCTTTTGAGTGTTTCTTTAACCACCTTGGCTTATTCCAACTGAAACCTTAGGTCTGTTTAAATCTGCTTAGTTACTTCAAGATTTCTACTAGAGATTTGAGATTCTTCCTTTAGTTTGCTTATCTCTTCCTTGAGTGGCTTGTTTTTCTTCCTTTATTTTCTTACATCACTTAAGGCACTAAGCAATTCTGCCTAAAGATTCACTTCTCCTTCTTCTTCATTTCCTTATTCATTATTCTTAGTAGTTTCCTCTAATTCCACGAAGAGAACTCTTCCTGATTCATTGTCACTATCATCATATCATCATCTTCATCAGATGAGGAACTATTCTCTTTTGAATATAAACTTTTATTTTTCAAAAATATTCTTTTATTTATTTCCTTGTCTCTCTTCTTATATTTCTTTTCTTTCTTGGAAACTTCATCATCGTCATTATCTGATCCCTTTGCATAAAAAAATTTGGAAGCAAGGTGACCATTTTACCACAATTAAGACATTTGAAATGAAGCTTACCTTTGTACTTGACAGTTCCCCTTTTTAACATTTTCACAAAGTTGGTTTCTTCTTTATTGTTTGAATCATCAAAGTAGCTAGAGTACGGCCATGATTTTGAATTTTGCTTGTTCATCATCGTCTTCTTAGAGGCCTTGAAATTTGCTTCCCTTATGGATGTATTTTTCTATTCTATTCGAATTTCGTATGTTGTAAGAATTCAGTGTGATTCATCCATGCTCAGTTTATCTAGATCTTGTATTTCCTCTAGAGATGAGAGTTTAGAGTCAAACCTCATAGAGAAAGATCTCAGTATATTATGAACAATTACTGGACTTCCCAGTCCTCTCATGGCATTCACAATTTCAACAACCCAGAGAAAAAAAGCTGCAATATATTCCTCTTCCTTCATTTTCAAGTGTTCAAATTGTCTTATGTAAGTTTGAAGATTATCCCCTTTGACCTTACCATCTCATTCATACACATTCATGAGTTTGTCTCAAATTTCTTCTACTGAGTTACAATTCATAACCTTGACAAATTTTGATCCCAGTAGACCACCCAAAATGGCATACATAGCTTTTGCATTACATTCAAAGAGTCTTATTTTAGTTGTATATGTTGTACATCAAGTCCCTGTGACTGCAAAATCAATTTCATCCTTATGCTCCAGAAATCATAGTACAAAGAAAACTTTGTTTCTCCTCAACCACGAGGATTTATAAATCATGCAACTTATCACCAGAAAGGTCTCGAGATAGACTATATGATTATAGGATTTGTTTTTATTTGGACTACCTATATGGGATAAAAGTCCATGTTGGCCCTAGGGAAGGATAGGTAGAATTCAACTAGAATTCTACTCGGGAATATGAAGATTATGGTCGCATGAAGGAGGAAGTTACGACATAGGAGAAGATGCAATAGAAGCAGTCGTGAGGGAAGAGTTCGCGACAGAAGGGAAGCTTCAACGAAAGAATTTGCGATGGAAGGAACTGTAATAGAAGAATACGTGCAACGGTTGAAAAGGACAGCCCAAGAAATCATGGGTAAGAAGTCAGTTAGGATAACACATGATTTGGGGAATAAAGCATCTTTGTATTTTTGGGCCAATTGTGCATACTAACAATTGTAGTCGAATGTACGAGAATAGGAATGATAGCCTATCGGTTAACTACAGCGTGTAAAAGCCTATAAAAAGGAAAACCCAAGATGTGTGCGAGTTAGACACATGCACTCCATGTTGGTCTCTGTTACTCTCTATTTTTGTCTGTTGCATGTTTATACAGTTGTAAAGTTGTGGAGAAGAGAGAGTCGATCCAGGTTGTGTGCATATCGAGAGTAGGGTGAAGGAGAGGAAACTTCAGAGACCTAATACTAAAGAATATGAGAGGAGATAGAAGTGTGTATATATTGTAGAGAAGATCTAGAGCAGAGTCTACAAGCTGAGTGTGCAGACGAATGGTTCCATATATTTCTCATGCCATATGAAGAGCACCTTTATGGTTTTTTTCGAACTGGTTTCCACGTTAAATGTTGTCTATGTCTATATTTTATGAATGTTCTTATGTCGAATGAATGTATGTTGTGAATAAGTGTATGTGTATTTTCTTATGAATGAGTCCTTATATGCATATGTCACACTCTTGTTAGTTGGAATCGCTAATAAGGAATTATATTAATTGTTGTAATCTTTGTCGACGGATAAGTAGAGTAATATCTTGAATGCACACAATAAGAGTAAGTAATATAACCACAGGCTTCAATCGATCAATCTAGTAGGGTTCCAAGGAAGAGGAAATGCCCACACAACTACAGAAACCTGGTTCTGGCAGTTACCCAATAGAGATATCTCGGGTGAGACTACATCTGGGTCGGAGGTGCTGTCGACTGAGCCCTGCTCTGTCGGGTCGATATCTTGGGCTTTGTTGACAAACAAAGTCTAAGGGTTTGAACTTGGGTCGAAGGGAGAAACGCCAACAAATGGTTTTGTTTCTGGGACCATGAATCATTTTGTGAGGGATATGCATTGGCACCCGATGAAGATGAAAATTCAAGAGTGGGTGGATTCTAAAGAATTAGAGTTTTCACATGAGAAGAAAGTGAAGGATCGCGGTTGAATCTGACAAAGTGGTTGAAGCGATACCTCTATACATATATTCATGAAATTTTCTTTTGCGAGTTTCCTATGTTGTTGTATAAGTGGTTGTGAAGCAAACAACCCAACGAAAACACTTCCAAGAAGGAAAACCGATAGAGTGGAGTCTTCAACTGATTCAACAGTTGAAAAGAACTAGCAACCCCATATCTATGGTTGTTGATTTCTGGGTTGATAGCATTTTGGGCGGATATATCATATAAATCGTCGTCGACACTATAAGGTCATATAGTGAAGTAGAAAGATAATTTTTCCAAGGACCCATAGGAAGGTAATTGACATCTTTGAAAATATGGATCAAAATGCTCAGATGTGAGAAAGGGATCCTAAGAATGGAATCCAACGAGTAAAGAACTATCTATAAAGACCTGGGTTATGTCGCAGAAGAAGTGCAAGAAAAATGGAGAAAAGTAATTTGAGATGTTCCTTGGTGATAGCGGAACAACACTAGAGGGTGGATGTTTAAGAAGTTGAAGGAGATTTCAGTCGAAAAAATCAAGAAAAACTATCACAAGAAGAGGAAGTTGCAGTACGACCAGAGGAGAAGACTACGAGTTGATGTCACACTTTAACGGAGGTTCTTGCAATGAGGAAGAGGAATGCCAACCTGTCCCTGAAAGGGAAGAAGAAGAAGAAACTCCAGATCCATAGTACAAATACGGCACACCTACGACCCCGCGTACGTCTCTAGAGGTAAGGTCCATAAACTCATCTCCTAGTGGGTTGTCAATACAAGTAGTATTAACTATGGGAATAGTGAACAAGGGAGTCATGATAGAAAAAAAATTATCCAGGAGTACCAAGGACCAATATAATGGCTGGGAATGATATTAAGTTGTCAATATTCAATGAAAATGGGTTAGAAGAACCAGAGAAACATTGGTTTCTATGTGAATCTCTATAGACCATGCGATAGGTCCAAGATGAAGTAACAAAGAAGGCGTAATGATCACAACCCTGAGGGGTCATGCTCTGGACTGGTATATGAATTTCTATGTGGTTATGACAGGACTCGCATAGAAAACACTCGATCAAATTCAAGCAGGACTAATAGATGAATTTAAAAATCCCAAATCTGAATCTCAGTGTGTTACAGAGATTAAAGAGATTAAGTAATTGTCTACGGAGTTTTTGTGGGACTTGGACTAAATATTTAAGACGTTGATGGCTAAAGTAAGCTTCCAGATGTCAGATGTACACCACAAAGAGTGGTTTATTGCAATGTTGTTACCGCACATCTGAATTCTCCTGATGCAATAAAAGGTTGTGTCGCAGACTGAAGTGCTGGAGTTGGCCATGAATCTTGAATCCTCACCTGTAGGAGAGAATGGTGTAGGAATGATGCAAATTCAGTCGCAGCTAGCCAATCTTATGCTCTAACTTCAAGTTATTAAGAAAGGGGAGGAAGCCCAAGAAGAACTGTGGTGTATGAAAAAGCAGAACTGAAGGACACCACAAGGACAATTTCCCTACGTTCATGAACCATGTCGCATCAGGAGCGTCAAATCCAATAAATACACACGGGATGCCTTGGTGTAGAATATACTAGACTAGAGACCATCGCTCGAAAAACCACTTATACTATGAAACGAGAAGTCGTCATAGTTCTCATTTTTCTCCCTCCTAATTTTAGTAGCTATTATTACCTGTGTTTCAAAAAGAGTTGATACCAATATCACACATTTTCATTTTGAGGCATTTTTCTGGGCCTTTGAATAATCTTTGTCTTAAAATATTTTTAATTATATTTTCAAGTCTGTTTTTTAGAAATTTAACAAAATAACATACATTTAGAAGCAAGCTATAATGAAAAACATATGTATTTTGCAATTTTTCTTTAAAATAAGACATTTTTATTGACAAAATTGTAAAAAATTCCAGAAAATAAAGAGATTTAAAACCATTTTCAATGGATTTTCAGAGATATTTTGTATAAAATTGATACTATTTTATATTATTTTTCAAAAAGTGATGATGTATCTCTTAAAAAGAAACATCCATAAATAAATTGATGTATCAAAATTGAAATGCATATATCCGATTTACCATTCATAAATAAATTAAATTTTCTCTAAATACTTTAATAAGAATTGTGATATCTATTTTCCTTAGAAATAGATGTATCAAAATCCAAGTATATTCATAAATAAATTAACATTATAAATCCAAGTACATGTATTAATCAAAAGTAAGTTATGATAAAAGACCAAATTTGTTTTTTTCAGAAAGAAAAAAGCCTGTCCTTATTCATAGAATCAAAGGGCATCTTACATAGCCAGCCCAAGAGATGGGTTACAATCAAAGAGGACTCAGTAATGTAATGTCATATCATCAGAAAGATACACAACTCAATGAGTGCTGAGGGGGAGAGTCTAATGCCAACAATGAAGTAAAAATACACCCATCAGTAATAACTGTCAAGTCCATCCATATCTACCGTGTACATGAAGAGCGTTGGAGCAGCAATCTAAAGGAGCCGGCTCACTACAAGAAGATAAGGTGCATAAAAGAAAGGGCACATAGTCCCGCACCGACTCAAAAGAATTTAAACTTTCCATGGGAGGTCAATTGACCCTCAAAAAATTCATAGTATTTTCCAATACCCGGAGCCAAAGAGAGAGCAGCTTTAGAGAGACGGTCAGCTTGCTGATTATGTTCACGGTAGATATGGTGAAATGACAGAGCTAGGAAGTGTGTGCAAAGCTTCCTAGTTTCCCTACACCAATATAGAAGCTCAGGTGGAGACAGGGAAGACTTGCCCTTTGCCCAGTTAATGACAACTGAGGAGTCCCCAAACACCTGGAGTGAGGGAATGCCCATCATATGGGTGGAAAGCAGAAGGGCCCAAAGCCCCACCAGTTCTGCTTTAGTGTTAGTGCAATGACCGACCCCCACAGCAAACTCAAAGGAATGTGTTTCATTTAGGAGCAGGCAGTATCCAATGCCACCACATTTTGCTGAAGCTCCATAAAAAAAATCGCATGGATAGACAAGACTTGGACCCGAGCCCAATATTCTGGGATTTTTCCTCTTTTCTGAAGGTTGGCAGTACATCTGTGCGAGGTGATTCACCTGCTGAAGCAAGCCTAGCACTGACATCTTATATCCCTCGAAGATAGATTTATTTCTAGCATTCCACAGAACCCACATAGTAAAGAAAGGAAGGTAACAACAGATATTATACTTTGAAAAGCTATCAATCCACTTCTCCAGGAGATCCACAAGAGACACAGACTGAATAGTAGGTTCCAAGTGATACTGTTCACTCAGTATCAAGAGCAAGTTCAACCAGACTGGGCAGAAGTTGAAGAGGTGCCCTGTGTAATCCTGATCTGATAAGCAGAGAGCACATACTGAGGGTCCTATCCATCCCCTCCTTTGAAGGTTATCCCAGGTAAGCAGTTTATTTGATACAGCCAGCCATACAAAGCAACTGATCTTTTTTGGCAATGTACCATTCCAAATAAAATCAAAGAGTTTGCTTCCAAGAGGGGGACAAGATGATGAGACAATGGATTCATATACCGCACTAGCAATAACAGTACCCTTCTACGAGTTTAGAGACCAAACAAGTGAGTCCATTCCTGAAACCAAACGAAGGCCACACCTTTCCATACTGATAGTAAAGTTCTCCCATGCAGTTTTCCATTCGCCACCAATACCTAGATTAGCAGCAGAGTACCAGTAGTCATGAGGGCCCAGAAGAGTGTTGCAGGCACTGGCAAGGGAAGAAATATCCATGTCAGCAAGGAAATCGAGAAGATTCGATGGGAGTGATAGAGACTTATCAACACCCACGATCGGGTCAATGCCCAGACAGATGTTGTGGCCATCACCCTCAATCCATGCAAGTCCGTGACCCAAAACAAGAAGTGTTTGCAGAAAACCCCTCCAGAAAACAGAGCCACCGCGAGAACAGAAGTTTTTTCCACGTAGCCAATCCACCACCGATCTCTGCTTCAGGTATTTGTGACTGAGCACTTGATGCCATATACCATCATGCTGAAGGGCCCACCAAAAGTTTTTCAATCTTAATGCAATACAGAACCAGGACAGATTCTTAATGCCCCGTCCTCCATACTTTTTTGGCCATGAGAGTTGTTGCCAGTTAGCAAGATGGTATTTATGCTTATTGCCAGCCGAGCCCCAAAGGAAAGCAAAAATAAGACTTCTGAGCTTGTTGATGACAGAGACAGGTATGGGGGCAAGCACCAGCCAATAGACAGGGATGCAAGTAAGTACAGCTTGTACCAGGACCAAACGACCTCCAAGGGAGAGCAACCTGTGCGACCAGTGATGAATTCTACTTTCGAATTTCTGAATGAGCCAGAGCCAGTCATTACTTTTATATCCCAATGGCTTGATATGATAACCCAAGTACTTGAATCCAATAGTGATTAGGTCCATTTTATAAGGCATAAATCGAGCAATATCCGTACCCACATCAACATCCAGGTTGCTGAAGAGAAAGCTAGATTTTTCCAAGCTAATACGCATGCCAGAAGCCTTGCAAAAGGTACTCAGAATGACATCGAATGCCATCCACTCAGATAGTGTACCCGAGCCCAAAAGTATAACATCATCAACAAAGAGGAGGTGGGTAAGGGCAAGTGAAGGAGAAATCTTGATACCCCTAATGAGACCATGTGACCTAGCATTCGCAATCAAGAGGTTGAGGCCTTCAATGACCAGTATGAAGAGCAAGGGCGAGAGGGGACAGCCCTGTCTGATGCCTCTTGAGGCTTTAAAGAATTTTGAGGTTGTGTCATTGACCAGAACAACGAAATTTGTAGAAGTGATGCAGGCCATAATCCAGTTAACCCCAAGAAGAGGAATGCCAATCTGGATAAGGATGAGCCTGATGAAAGACCAGTTTACCCTATCAAATGCTTTAACCAAGACCAACTTTAAGATGAGGGCACACATATTCCTAGTTTTCACAGTGTGAAGGGTCTCCTGTATAATGCCAATGGGCTCGACAATCTGCCTGTCTTTAGGAAAACCATACTGTTCTTTGGAAATATGTGTATCCAGGTGTGGCTTCAACCGAACAGCAATAACCTTTGAAATTTAAAACTTTAAAATATATAATATATTTTAGAGTAACATGTATTTATTAAAATAGGTTGTTGTTGAACCTAATCGATGTAAGTGTTATAAAATGTGTAAGTGTTATAAAATGGGTTGTATGCTTGGAAGTGGTGTACTTTTTACTTCAATACCAGTACTTTATGAACTTTGTGCAAAAGGACACCTGAATATTATCAAATAAATTAATTACCCTAACAAAAACATAAAATAACAATCTATTTATATAAAACTTAAAAAACAAATTATGCTTACAATGAGTGTTGATCTCTTGCATTGTTGTGTCTTCAAAGTCGTGAGCCAATGTAATGGACTAGGCCATGTCAGCTAGAAAAAGTTTAAGTTTGTTTTTATGAGTAGAGTAAGAGATAACATGCTCCATTGAATTACTAAAGTCAAAGGCCATTGAAGAATTCACGCAACTTGAGCAAAGTAACAAAGTACAATGAGAAAGATATTACTTGGTCAACTTGTAATTGATCCTAATTGTTAACCAGAGTTTATGGTGTGCCAAATGCCTTGGTCTGTCACATAAGTGATCTAAGTTTAAAAGGGAAGTTTATAGGGTAAAACGTAAATGGTATTAAGCCCACATCTATCAAAAAAAAACCATGCATGATCCATTAATCGATGGATGAGCGTAATTACTGGCCACGAATGTGCACGGACAATGAATTGGAAGGTTTCTCCCAGATGTGGTTTCCCTCCATTACACACGTCACTTCTAGAAATATTAATGATGCATCTTCAATCATTAAAAGCTTGTTCTATTCAATGATGCATCTTCAACAAACTCGGGTCCCTTTTCAATGCTAGAAAAGTGATAAACAACTTTTTCTCACGAAATTAATTCTCTTAATATTTATGGGTACCCTTAGATCCTTCGTTTCATTATGACAAGTTTGATATAGATCCTTAGGGTGATTATGACAAGTTTGATTATGGTTTTCGGTGTGGGATATAAGGTATTGATAATGAGATATAAGGTAAATATATCCCTTCGTATTTCAATATTGATTTAAATTAGACTCCATGAAAACATATTTCGAACAACCATTAACATTAAAAACAACCTAACCTTTGAAATGAAATTAGAGATGCAAAATTCTAATTGTTAAATTTTTAATACTCAAGATTCAGGTACTTCTATTACTCCCATCATTACGTGAAAACGACACAGCTCTATTGGCTATTGTTACATTAAGTTACAACAAAATAGACCAAACTTGCAAAAAAATGACTGGAAATTCCCACATTTGCTGAGTATTTGATGTTAGCGAACGGTATTGCCCGGACTATGCTTCCTCTCGAGTCTTAGAATCACGTCGCTTGTGAAGGGCGGCCCTTTTGTGGCCAAGCGAGCTCAACCATGGCGGAGGAGGGGCAGAGATATATCTATCATCGGTCAGGAAGCATAGTCGCGCCGCTTGTGAAGGGCGGCCCTTTGGTGGCCAAGCGAGTTCAACCGCGGTGGAGGAGCTTGCTTGGCCACCGAAGGGTCGCCCTTCACAACCGGCGCGATTCTGAGAATCGCGACGCTTGTTAAGGGAGGCCCTTTGGTGGCCAAGTGAGCTCAACTGCGGCAGAGGAGGGGAGGGCTTGTTTGACTGCCGAAGGGACAGACAGGAGGCATCTCAACATGAAACTTACGTCCGTAGCACGAAAATCACTTTCCAACTTGCTCGGTTCAGTGGCTAACAAAGATTGATTAGCTTGGAGGCTTGGATTTTATATTCACAAGCTTGTTTGCATCGGATAGCCTGCTACACTAGGGTCAATTGCATGCATTCGGGTTTTTCCTAGATATCAATTCTTGACTTGGCTCACCTTGAATTTTATATTCATAAGCTTGCTTCCATCGATTTGTCGGCTACAATACAGCTAATTCCATGCATTCTAGTTCTTCTTAGGTATAATTTCTTGACTGAGAACTTAACTTCATGTTATCCCTAAAGTTGAACCTAGACTACTAGAGTTCAAGCTCAAAGAAATCTTTAAAGATAATTCAATATTATAAAATCAAAATCAAAGTAGAATTGGTATGTAATCAAAGATACTGGAAAATCACATAACCATTAAAGAGTTGTATGACATAAAATAAAATACAAAATTCAATAACAGGAGGAATACGAGCATGAATTTATGGAATGGGCTAGACTCTGTCACTAAATATAAGATGGTAACTATATTTTATCATAAGAATCATGTAATGGATTGTAATTGACCATACATAGGATAAATCATAAAAAATACAATTCATAAAAAGAACAAGACCAGCTCATAACCATAATCATATCAAAGTATAACCTATATTAAAGATGCAAAGAGTTTTATGTCTTACACACATCAAAATTGGATTCCCATCTCCGATTGCCACACCTTCATATCTAGCTACTATCCCTTATATACAAAACTTCTGAGTTTTTGAGATAATTATCAGATCCTATTTTTATAGATCGAATTTCTTCAAAAATAGCAACGTCGATCTTTTTAAAACAGTCTTAATACAAGTGTAATACAAATAGAAATAGAAATAGACATCTGTCAAACCCTAATTGCTTTCAAAAGCCAACTATCATTCTAAGTCTAAAGACTCTTAGAAGCCTCTGCTAAAACAGTCAGATCACTTAAAACTTGGGATCTTTTTTGCGATCTGGCAAACTTAGCATCTTTGTTCTCCATTTGATTGTGCGCCTCCTTACTCTGGGTCTTCATGTGTTCATACTGCTTCTGGATGGATCTCTTCTCTTTCAAGATGTCTTTAGATATTGAAAGTAACTTTTGGTAATCTGCTTCTTTTTCCTCCAAGTCCTCTCGTAACCTTTTATTTGCAGTCACTAACTTCTCATTGATACTCTGTCCTTGGTTTGCTCCTTATATGCCTGCAGAAACATTTTAATCTGGTTCAATTCTGGAGCTATTTCAATAGTTTTTTCTTTCATAAGAACCTCATCTTCTTGTGGAAACTTTGAGACTAAACAGTCTTCCGAACACATCTGTTTATTTGTGCAAAATATTTCAGGTATAGATCCTGCAACACCCTGAATATCAATGAAATTTTCATTATCTAAATAGTATTGATCCTTTGATGCATGTATAGTTTCCTTACTGAAAGAATCATTTACCATTACAATCTCTCCACAATCTTCATTTCTATTCTTTGGAATATGCACTAATTCTATTTCTGCCTGCATCTTACTCCTTAGCCTTAGTCCTCGGCTTCAAACCAATGGCTTCTGGATTCAAAACCTGAACTCGTTCTTCATTCTTTGAAGTTATATTCTTTAAAATCATACTATATGTTTCAGGGTTTTCATCTGTAACTGAAGCTTCAGGAAACAAGTTATTTTGGTTTGGCTCTTCTACAAAACCCTTTCCTTCTGTTGCAACATGCTCAGTTTGTTCTTCATGATTTTTCATTTGCTGGTTCAAGTCTTCTGTTACCCTTTTTCCCTTTTCTTTGGTATTTTATTCAAACCCTATCTCTGACAGAAAACTTTCCCATGTTCGTCCTTCTTTATTCAATTGTGAAATCAGCAATAATTTTATTAAACCCTGGTGGTATACAGAATGAGCAGTGTGTTCTGGATGGGCTTGAACCCATGTAACCATCTTTTGCAGTATTTTCAACAGATAAAATGGGAGATTAAGTTTTAAACTTCCATTGAGATGCATTAACAACCTTAAATGACATTTGAGGACCCTATCATAGCGACCTTCGCATGTAATATAATTTTGAACCATTTCCAAAGGAATTTGCCAATTGGGTTTTATCTTACTTACATGAATACCATTCTTCCAGTCCAACTTTTCAAACCCTGGCAGCAAGAACTCACTATAGTTGCCCTGAAAATCCTACTGCTTAAACCATCTTTCTCCTTGTGCTGGAACCCCTATTGCTTCTGCAAAAGATTCTTCATTCACCATAGTCTTCAAACTCTTGAGCTAAACCACTCTCTCTTTGTAATTTTTTATGAAGGCCCTAGTCACCTGTGTATGATAACCCTGCAACTTTTCACGAAAGGAAAACCAACCCGCATTTCTCATCAACTAGGCTGACCTTGGAAATTGCAATATCCATTGTGTATTATTGGTTTCCAGTCTACAAATCAAACCTCATGGTCTTCTTTTCACCAAAATATCTGTGTCTTCCTCTATTGCTACTTTCAGCATTCTGCAAACTCTTCAAAATACGAACTACACAGAGCTAATGGAATTTGAAACAGTAGCATAAAATAGGTTTTAGAAAAATCTGGAATATATCACTGTCAACACTGTTACATTGGTACCATTGTTCATCATATCAAATGCCTCGACTTCATACAAAGAACAATTGTGAAAGAAAATGAGTGACACGATCTATAAATTCATCATTTAGACATGCCTGCCTTCAAGGAATAATAATGATGATTTAAACCATAGTACCAAGCCTGTCAAATGTATAATCTTTATCATGTGTTTGAATATATCCATATACCATCATTTCATTATCAAATTTTAAAACGATATTTATAAATAAAACCATCTGGCAGCGATGCAATATTCTAAGAAATGCTGTCAGTTTATATAACCCACTTTATAATTGATTTTATCATAAAGTCTCTTGCTCTTAATACAAGTCCATAACTTTAAATAATAAATGATTTGAGCGTTCAAAAGAAATCATAATAAAATATAAAAATCATGACACAAAGGTATAAAAAATAAGGTAATACTAAATATATGAACTCAAAATAAACAAAAAATATAAAACCCTAGGATAAAAATGAAGAAACAACCATAGAGATAACATCTGCCTCTGACCGGGGCTAAAGCTTTTCCTGTGAAGCCTTAAGAACATCTTGACCTGTGCCTTCAGAAATCTGCTAAAGTCATAATTTTTGTCTTATTGGGCTGGAGTCTTATTCATAAAACTTAAAATGATATATACAGTGAATATGTACAATGATCTTTTGCCCCTCAATATGTGTAAAAATACTTTAGAAAACGTCCATTGACTGGACCTGCAATCTCTTCACCATTCAAATTTTGCAAAAAAAAAGTATTATTTCCTTGAATCTTGATCACTGTAAAAGGCCCTATCCATAAATTATCGAACTTTCCATGCTTACCTTTTTCATCCTTTCGTGCATCCCACCTAAGAACAAGGTCACCCACTGCAAAAACATCTTTTTAACTTTCTTATCAAAGCTTTCCTTCATCCTTTTTTATGCATCTCAGCTGTATTTTCAATAGTTTCTCTCTCCTGTTGCAATTGAATTATCTGAAACATTCTTCTTCTTATATCATCAAGTTCTTCCTTTGTTTCTTGCAGAAAGTTAATTACTGGAGCAGCTAATTGAACAAGAAACAAAGCATCAATTCCATATACCAATTGGCAAGGGGATGTCCCAATTGACTTTTTTATAGTTACTCTATCAGCCCAAAGAGCAAATTTTAATTTGGTATCCCAGCTCCTTTTATTTTCAAATAACATTTTCTTGATACTGTTCACAATATTTTTATTACTGGATTATTCTAATCCATTACCTTGTGGGTAATATGGTGTGGATTGTTTCAAGTTAATATTATTTTCTTCACAAAATTTCATCATCTTTTTTTTATTTAAAAGTAGGAGCATTATCAGTAATTAATTTCCTAGGGCATCCAAATCTGTTAAGAATATTTTCCTGAAGGAAATTAATTATGAATTGTTCAGTTGCTCTCCTTGTGGGGATTGCCTCCACCTACTTAGTGAAAAAATCAGTGGCAGTTAAAATCCATTTGTGCCGACCACTAGAAGGAGGATGAATTTCACCTATAAAATCTAAACCCCACTGCTAAAATGGACAATTTACTGTTAAAGGCTACAAAGGTAATGATTGAAGTTTATGCTTACCTGCAAACTTTTGACACTCCACACATGATCTGACCTGATGATACACATCTAAGAAAAGAGTAGGCCAATAATATCCTTCTCTTAGGATTTTAAAAGCAGTTGCCTTCCAATACTTGTGCCCACCACATACTCCACTGTGTAATTCAGAAGTAACAACATCAACCTCTGATTTCTCCAAACACTTCAACAATATTCCTCGAGGATCCTTCCAGCACAAGACCTGATCTATTAAAACATACTTCATTGCTTTAATTTTTAATGATCTGCATTCATTTCTATTCAATTCTAGAGGGCATTGTAAGTATAAAAGGAAATATACAATGTCTTTATACCAAGCAGACTTACCATACCTGCTATAAATCTGTTGCTTACTGTATTATGTTGCCATATCTTGTTCTGAATGTTCTGCCATCAAATGAAGATTTAATACCTGACAATTTGATTATGTTAGAAGCTTAGCTAATCCCTAGCCTTTTACTAATTTTGTTGGTTTAATATCCACATCATACTCCATAACCTATGCTATCCATCTTCCTCTTTTTTCCTCACTGTCAGGTTGTGCTAAAATCTCCTTGATTGCTGAACTTGGAACATATGCCAAAATCTTGGAATGTAAAACATATATTCTGAAAAATTTGAGAGCTTTAACTAATGCATATGCTTGTTTTATTATATTTAAGCTCTAAATCTCTTAATGTTTTACTAAAAAAAGAAATTGGTTGTTCCAAGCCATCTGAATTCTTTTGCAATAACACAACAGCTATAGTATCTTTAGATGCAAATGAAAAAATTGCAAAATCCTTTGTATAATCTAGAGCTATCAATACTGGTGCTTCTATTAATGCATGATTTATGGATTCAAATGACTGTTTATCCTGATCTGACCATTTAACTTCCCTATCCTTCTTGAGCATCTCAGTGATATGTTTGATAATTTCTGCGAAATTAGGAATAAACCATCTTAAAAAATTGATTTTTCCAATGAAAGATTGAATCTCCTTTTTATTTCTAGGAATACTAATTTTTAAGATGGCTTTTACTCTCTCTGGATCTATTTTAATTCCTTCAGCAGAAACAATATGCCCTAACAACTTACCTTCTGTCATAGCAAAGTGAGACTTTTTTGGGTTTAATGATAAACCAAATTTTCGACACTTAATAAAAATCTGTCTTAAATGTTTCAGATGTTCTTCATCAGACTTGGAGAAAACTGTAATATCATCTTGGTATATTACTACAATTTTTTCTTTCTCCCCCACAAAGGCTATATCCATAGCCCTCTGAAAAGTGGCACCTGTGTTCATAAGCCCAAAAGGCATTTTATCATACATAAAAGTCCCCCATGGAGTTGTGA
>LPNX010535228.1:567545-584160 GCA_001517045.1 Pseudotsuga menziesii
AAAACCAATATATTTTTTCTTTTCCTTCTCTGACAGTGATTTTGACATTTTTATCATTTTAGGCTGATCTTCAGAACCAATGTTATAATCTATAACATTCTCTTCAGTGGTCTACAAGGTGGGCTTCAACAACGTATCATCCTTTGAAAACAACCTCTCAAGTGGAAAAAGTCCCTTAGGAATGAATTTCCTTTTAATTCAAGAATCTTATGATAAGCTATCGAATCATTTCTACAAGGTTCATTTTCCATTAATTCAAAATCTTGTTCTTGATCAACTAAGTCATCTGAAAATTCACCTACTAACTCCAGAAATTATTTTATCTCCTGATCATCATGAAAAACTTTCCAGTGTTTGATGTCATCTAGAACAGATGGTCTGTATCTCACATCAATTGGATACTTCAAATGTGTTACTTTTGGAACCTTAAAATAGGCTACTGCTAAGGATAGGGAATTAGCTGTTTCATTATATTCTCTTGGAAGAAAAGTTATATTGAAAGCTATAAAGAAATTTTCAATTAAATCCCAAGCCTCATTTCTATAAACTTTCAATAAATACTGCTTTACCTGGTAAACACTCTTTACTTGCTGAATTACTAATTCAGAGTCGCCAAACACAGCAAGCTCTTTAATACCCAGGTCTTTTGCTGCTCTTAATCCAAGAATCAAAGCCTCATACTCAGCAGTATTATTGGTTGTTTTAAGTTCCAATTTCTACATAAGAGAAATGACCTCACCTCTAGCTGAAATCAATAACACTCCTGCTCCTGCTCCCTCCTTACTTGATGCACCATCAAAATACATCTGCCATAAACCATCTGGCTCTTCTTTTTTTATCTGAACCGGAATATCTTTATGTACTTGTAAAACTCCTTCAAATTCATCACTTAATTGCAACATACAAGAACCAAGGTTCTCATCAATTGAATAAATTGGATGATTATTAGGGTGTTTACTATCACTTATCAAATATGCCATCTGTACTTCTCTGTAAAGTCTTCTGAATTCTCCTCCAAATACTGGAATTGTAGCATATGAAAGATCCATTTGTAGAGTTACTCCCACTCTCTTTTCCCAAGATCTAGACAATAGCATACCAAATTTAGGTGAAATATCTGCTACAACTATATCCATCAATACACTCTTCATAGGTACTTGAGTTAAATTCACCACTAGATCTTTAATAACCCCAATACACTTCACTACCCTAGAATCAAATGCATACAAATCATGATATGGTCTAGTAACACTCATCCCTAAAGCTTCCATGAATTCTTTTGGCATGAGGTTATGTGAAGCTCCTGAATCTATAAGACAATTGTGTAGTAGTTGCTCATGCACTGAAAGAGTCACATAAAAAGGAGGGGGATATTCTGAATTATCATCAGGTTGATCAAAAGTTTTTGACCCCACAGTGATAGTAGGTTTTTCATCTTGCAAATTAATCTCATCAGATGGGATAGGAATCACTGCATTTTTAAAAGTTTTAAAAGCTGCTTCCTTGTAAGCTTTGTTTTTAATCAATTCTGTTAAAGGAACAGGGATTTTAACCTTATTAAGTTCATGCTCCAAATTGAAACCACCTATGGCTTTGTTCACCTCCTCGAGACTTACCACTTCATCTCTTTTCTCTTTTACAATTTGTTTCTGATTTGAAGACATATTTTGTTTAATAGGACGATCTTTCACAATATTTTTAGCATGTGCTGCATGTGTTTATCCCTGATTTAAGACCATATGATTTTTGTGGTATTTCCTGACAAATTTCAGGCATGGACATTTGATTATTATTTTCTTCATAATGATCTAGTTTTGTAGCATAATGATAATCAGCTTTAATAAAAAAATGAGAAGAAGAATCATCATCAAACTGACTAATGTTGTGTTCATGTTCTTCCAAATCATCTAACTCTCCTTCATCTATCTCATATGACTCATCATCTCTCACATTATTATTTTGAAAAGGAGGTTGAATCATCTGTTCTTGATTTTCTCGCCTGTCCCTCTGAATATCATTATTTCGTCTTTCTCTTGGCAAAAACCTAGGGGCAAAAGGTCTTTCAAACTGATTTTGATTTCTTTCTCCTTCAGGTGTAGGTTTGTTCTGATTTTTATTTCCTAACTCCAACCTATCAATCTTAATAGACAAATTTTTAATGATTTTATTCATTTCATCCATTTTATTGTCTGAAGATCTTCCTGTAGGATTGGATGTAATGATTTCTTTTTTAGCTTTTTTATCTACAGTTTGATATTATGTTTCTTCTTTGAGTTTGTTTGAAGCCAAAATATAAGACTCTACTTCCAATGCTGCATCTTGCATATTTTGAAGTGACACAGACTTTCTTTCCCTCAACAACAAAGAAAACCCATGATCAAACGAGTTTGCATAAGTTAACTTTGCTGATGTCTCGGAGGGTTTTATTTCAGCTGTTATTCTACTGTACATTTTATTGAACCTTTTAGAAAAATCCCCCACAGCTTCATCTTTCTTTCTTTTCAATGATCCAAACTCTGTAATGTAGTATAAACAATCTTTAGTATCTCCCCATTGTCTCATGAATACTTCTTCTAAAGCATCTATACCATCTATAGAGTTTGGTGGTAATTCTCTAAACCATTTTCTCACTTCACCATCTAAACTTTGAACAAAAACCCTCATCCAAACATCTTCATTTTCAAAATTTTGATTATCTGCATAACTCAAGTATGTATTCCAGTTCTCTTCTGCAGTAACATCTCCTTGACCATTAAATCTCGGAAGATATTTCTGGTAATATCCAGGTGGGAGAGCATTGAGAGGCTAGGGAAAAACTAGTGGGGCATATCTCGCTGCTACCATAGCAGCCATCCTATTTTGAGGGTGAGCCATTCTAGGGCTGGAAATATTTGAACTTGAATTAGACTGATTGGTGCTTGAATGTTGTGATGAAGGAGGCAAATTACTGGGATTTGGCCGATTCACTGGGATGGCCTTAACAAAAGGTATGTGAGTTGAAAACGAAGAAGAAGCTCCTGTCTGCAATGCTTCAAGTTTAACCTCCTCAGACAACAAAGGATTTGTGAAGACTTGGAAATTGTCAATTTGAGAAGGGGTAAATAGCAGATCTAATTCTTCTTTTCCTTTCTCAGAATGTGGATCAAAAGAAGGAACTGGGAAAGATGAAGATTCATGAATCTCCAAGGCTGAAGGATGTTTAAATTTTTCTAATGAGGTAGAGCTTAACCTTCTCCTAGCCTCTTTTAATATATGTTCAGGATCTGAGACTCCTGGATTTAAAGGTGATGAGGGATTTTCTCGAGTTCCTATCCTTTTTGAAGCCACTGTAACTTTCTGTAGGTGACTGATGTATTCTATAACAGGTCTCACTGATTTTCTTCACCTTCCAAAATCAGATACATAAGGATGTCGAATACCCAGGGAAGATGTACTTTTGTTTCTCCGTCCTCGGCAACAACGCTAGAAGATGTTATCCCTAAAGTTGAACCTAGACTACTGGAGTTCAAGCTCAGAGAAATATTTAAAGATAGTTCAATATTATAAAATCAAAATCAAAGTAGAATTGGTATGTAATCAAAGATACTGGAAAATCACATAACCATTTAAGAGCTGTATGGCATAAAATAAAATACAAAATTCAATAACAGGAGGAATACGAGCATGAATTTATGGAATGGGCTTGACTCTGTCACTAAATATAAAATGGTAACTGTATTTTATCATAAGAATCATGTAATGGATTGTAATTGACCATACACAGGATAAATCATAAAAAATACAATTCATAAAAAGAACAAGACCAGGTCAATAACCATAATCATATCAAAGTATAACCTGCATTAAAGATGCAAAGAGTTTTATGTCTTACAGTACACATCAAAATTGGATTCCCATCTCCGATTGCCACACCTTCATATCTAGCTACTATCCCTTATATACAAAACTTCTAAGTTTTTGAGATAATTATCAGATCCTATTTTTATGGATCGAATTTCTTCAAAAATAACAACGTCGATATTTTTAAAACAGTTTTAATACAAGTGTAATACAAATAGAAATAGAAATAGACATCTGTCAAACCCTAATTGCTTTCAAAAGCCAACTATCATTCTAAGTCTAAAGACTCTTAGAAGCCTCTGCTAAAATAGTCAGATCACTTAAAACCTGGGATCTTTTTTGCAATCTGGCAAACTCAGCATCTTTGTTCTCCATTTGATTGTGTGCCTCCTTACTCTGGGTCTTCATGTGTTCATATTGCTTCTAGATGGCTCTCTTCTCTTTCAAGATGTCTTTAGATATTGAAAGTAATTTTTGGCAATCTGCTTCTTTTTCCTCCAAGTCCTCTCGTAACCTTTTATTTGCAGTCATTAACTTCTCATTGATACTCTGTAAAAACTTGGTTTTCTCCTTATGTGTGTACAGAAACTTTTTAATCTGGTTCAATTTTGGAGCTATTTCAATAGCTTTTTCTTTCATAAGAACCTCATCTTCTTGTGGAAACTTTGAGACTGAACATTCTTCCGAACACACCTGTTTATTTGTGCAAAATATTTCAGGTATAGATCCCGCAACACCCTGAATATCAATGAAATTTTCATTATCTAAACAGTATTGATCCTTGGATGCGTGTATAGTTTCCTCACTGAAAGAATCATTTACCATTACAATCTCTCCACAGACTTCATTTCTATTCTTTGGAATATGCACTAATTCCATTTCTGCCTGCATCTTACTCCTTAGCCTAGTCCTCGGCTTCAAACTAATGGCTTCTGGATTCAAAACCTGAACTCGTTCTTCATTCTTTGAAGTTATATTCTTTAAAATCATACTCAATGTTTCAGGGTTTTCATTTGTAACTGAAGCTTCAGGAAACAAGTTATTTTGGTTTGGCTCTTATACAAAACCCTTTCCTTCTGCTGCAACATGCTCAGTTTATTCTTCATGATTTTTCGTTTGCTGGTTCAAGTCTTCTGTTACCCTTTTTCCCTTTTCTTTGGTCTTTTCTTCAAACCCTAACTCTGACAGAAAACTTTCCCAAGTTTGTCCTTCTTTATTCAATTGTGAAATCAACAATAATTTTATTAAACCCTGGTGGTATACAGAACGAGCAGTGTGTTCTGGATGGGCTTGAACCCATGTAACCATCTTTTGTAGGCTTTTCAATAGATAAAATGGGAGATTAAGTTTTAAACTTCCATTGAGATGCATTAACAACTTTAAATGACATTTGAGGACACTATCATAGAGACCTTCGCATGTAATATAATTTTGAACCATTTCCAAGGGAATCTGCCAATTGGGTTTTATCTTACTTACATGAATACCATTCTTACAGTCCAACTTTTCAAACCCTGGCAGCAAGAACTCACCATAGTTTCCCTGAAAATCCTGTTGCTTAAACCATCTTTCTCCTTGTGCTGGAACTCTTATTGCTTCTGCAATAGATTCTTTATTCACCATAGTCTTCAAACTCTTGAGCTGAACCACTCCCTCTTTGTAATTTTTTATGAAGGCCCTAGTCACCTGTGTATGATAACCCTGCAACTTTTCACAGAAGGAAAACCAACCTGCATTTTTCATCAACTGGGCTGACCTTGGAAATTGCAATATCCATTGTGTATTATCGGGTTTTAGTCTACAAATCAAACCTCTTGGTCTTCTTTTCACCAAAATATCTGCGTCTTCCTCTATTGCTACTTTCAGCATTCTGCAAACTCTTCAAAATACGAACTACACAGAGCTAATGGAATTTGAAATAGTAGCATAAAACAGGTTTTAGAGAAATCTGGAATATATCGCTGTCAACACTGTTACATTGGTACCATTGTTCATCATATCAAATGCCTCGACTTCATACAAAGAACACTTGTGAAAGCAAATGAGTGTCACGATCTATAAATTCATCATTTAGACATGCCTGCCTTCAAGGAATAATAATGATGCTTTAAACCATAGTACCAAGCCTGTCAAATGTATAATCTTTATCATGTGTTTGAATATATCCATATACCATCATTTCATTATCAAATTTTAAAACGATATTTATGAATAAAACCATCTAGTAGCGATGCAATATTCTAAGAAATGCTGCCAGTTTATATAACCCACTTTATAATTGATTTTATCATAAAGTCTCTTGCTCTTAATACAATTCCATAACTTTAATAATAAATGACTTGAGCCTTCAAAAGAAATCATAATAAAATATAAAAATCATGACACACAAAGGTATAAAAAATAAGGTAATACTAAAGATATGAACTCAAAATAAACAAAAAATATCAAACCCTATGATAAAAATGAAAAAACAACCATAGAGATAACACTTCCTTTCATTCAAAGGTTGTCTCGAGTATTTATGGTAACTTATGCCAATCGAGGATGAAACTTTGAGTGATAATCGGTGCTTTGCCCGCGTCTTCAATTTCGATACGCTCTTTCGACGCCTGAAACCGTTAGGTTAGATACGTGGCTAAATTGTTGAGGGACTCGAGGAGGTGGGTCATTAATATTGTGCACGGAGTGGGCGTGACTTTGAATTTTTTTCTACGGTTTTCAAATTTGTTGATGGATTCTCTGGAATCTGATATGCTAAAATTATGATTTTAATTATATTTTAGATTTTTTAAATTGCTTAATGGGTTCTTTGGAATCGAATATTTTGATTATTTGTTGAAATTTTGATTGTCCAAATAGATTTGGTTTCTTTAATTACCCATAAAACATTTAATTTTAACAATCCAAAACTATTATTTCAAATATTCATGTATTGAGCTTACTAAAAAAATGTTTTTTTAATAATTTTGGACAGTAAAATTTGTTTTTTTATAATTTTGGACCGACTCAACTTGGCATCACTGGCCATTAAACAATGTCATGATAGGATTTTCCTTGGAGCCACGGAGGCCAGTCTTTTTATCCATTTAAAGAATACACCATATTGATTGATTTTTTTGAATTTTGCAAAAGGTATTATGAAAAATGAAATGATTCTAAATAGAACCAATGTTAAAGATAAAAGAACTTTATTACATTTATTGGTTTGAAATTTATGTTAAAAACATTTATAAAGTTAAGTTATAAATATTTATAATTAAACCTTCTTTATTGTCATGTTCTTCAATTCGAGTGTGAGATATCTATCTTATGGTGAAAATAATAGTTCATGTTTGGATTTATTTTAATTTTAAGGAAAATACATAAGTTATTAATATCAAATGATTTTGGAAGTAATTATTATTAATAGTTAATATAAGATTTATATGAGAATTAATAATTTAAGGTGATTTAGTTTAAAGATAAATATAAAAATATTATAAATAACCACCTTAATGCTTATAAAAGGATCATTTAAATGATCTTTTAAACATATATGTCAAAAGTTATTGATGAAGATCATTATTATATGAACACTAAGTGAAAGAATCAAAAGCAAAAGACCAAGCATGTGAGGGAAATAAAAGCATCAAATTATTTTCTAAAACTAAGCAAGCAAAACAACAATATTTACAAAATCAAAATGTGGGGATCGTAAAATTTTATGAATATTTTAAGGGGGTTGTTGGGGTGCCAACACTGAAAAATATTTTAGCACTCTTGTTTATATTCAAAATAGAAGGCCTCGTGCTATCCCGAGAGAAAAGACTCCAAAACAAGCTTTCACTAGTTAAAAACCAGATGTTGGACACTTGAATATTTTCGGTTGTCTTGTCTACATTCATGTACCAAAAGAGAAGAGGACAAAGATGGATCCATCTAGAAATAAAGAAGAATATGGACCATCTACATATTCATCCAGTCCTTTATCTGTAGAGAAATGTAGATTCTGATGGGGTGTCAGAATCCATGGATGATTTTGAATAATTTCACATGAAACATTTTCAATGTTTTTTTATTAGTATGATGTTTGTAATTGAAACTTTAAAACAATTTTTGAATATTTATATGAATAATTTGTTCTTGAATGATATAATATACGATTAATTATGAATCACATCACAAATTCTTTGATTTTCTATGGTTAGAGTGGTGAAATTATTTATGAATTTTTTTTTTGTTTAATATGCAAGTTTCAAAAAAGTTGTAATTTATCTCTTGAAGAAAAAATATTTTTCCAATTTAGGGGTTAATTTTAAAGTTTGTGTAAACAATAGTATGGGATGTTTAGGCCATGGCTCTATTTTTTACCCCGAAAAAAAGCAAGTATGTTGGTATCAACACTTTTCTATTTGGGGGGTGTTTTTGGTGTTTTTTTGCAAAAATCATCATTTTTATGGGTAGAGTTCTCATTCTTAGTATAAAGTTCTCGTTTCATAGTATAAGTGGTTGGAAGAGTTTTTGTACTTACAGAAGATTGTAAGTGCACCAACTAGTTTATATTGTAAATTTTGTAAATCAATAGGCCATGATGAGAAGGACTGCAAAGCATTCCAGTTGTTGCAAGAGAAAACGATCGACACCTATTTAATGAAAAATGAAGAGCAGATGCAAGCTGAGCGGGCTCAATCTCAATATCCACAACTATAGTATCCTCAACCATAGTATCCATATAATCAATCAACAACAATACCCTCAAACCAGAGGGGCTGGAAGTTTTCGAGGACAAGGACAAGGAGGAGAAATTTGTCGTGGAAGAGGCCAAATCATATGTTATAATTGTGGGAAACTAGGAATTTTTTCCAAGGACCGTGAGAGCCCTACAAAAACATGTTCGTATTGAAAATATTTTGATCATATTGTTGAATAGTGTCTGCAATTGATTGCGAAGTGACAAGCTATAAATATGGGAAATCCAAACCCTCTGCAGAATCCCAATCCGAACCCCAACCAAAATATTCAAAAGATATTTGTTGAGCTGAGGGAAGCAGATATTGTTGTCGTAACAAGGGGAGGTGTTGCGACTGGAGCAGACCATGACACACATCATGAATAACCGTAGGTGTGACCATCAACACAAAAGAAAGTGTGATTCGATGTCCAAAATGAAAAGGAAGTATTCTTGGATAAGTGACCAGAATCAAGTGTAGATGTCTACTACTACATTACCAAGAAGACAAATAATGGAGATGAATGAAAGGTTTGACCAGCTGTTTCGAAAGAAACCAATGGGAAAGGTTAGTAAGCTTAAAGAATTTTTTTAAGTTGATTATCGCTAATACAAGACAAAGATGTTGTCACAGAATTGACAGATCTAATAGAGGATCCTCAAGAAGAGATGCAAACAGACATAAGAGTTAACCATGTGGGAAAAAAAATTAAAGACCGATCGTGAGTTAAGGATTACTTCCTAGATAGGAGATTATGATATGGACTATATTATCCTAGACTTGGGATCTGATGTCAACATTCTGACAAGACAAACATGTGAAATCATGGGGAAATCGCGACTGGAGTGGTCTTTTATTCAGCTCAAATTAGAAAATCATTCGAAAGTCCTACCTATCGGTCGAGTGACTCAAGTGTTTGTTGAGGTAGAATACTTGAGAATGTATGTCAACTTTGAATTAATTGACATTGTCGATGGCACAAACCTCTAGCTTACACTTTTGGGGATCAACTAGGCGATTGATAATCAAACCATCATCAATTTCAAGAAAATAATATTAACGTTTGAAGATTCATAGCTAAGGGTGGTCACACCAATTGATCCGCTAGAAGGTCAGAGATACGTTGAGCTAGTAAATAGTGAAGGACAAGGCGATTATCTTGACCATATTTATAACATCACATCTGCAAGGGACAATTATGTAAATTCAACGACCGACGAAAATATTAGTTGGCGGAGTATTAATTCCTGTACATCATTATCTGGCGAAGCATTGGAAAACTAGAAGAATCAGATGCATGAAGTATCCAAGAGAAGATGCTCAAGAATTACACGATCTGTGCGACATGTAGGAATCGAGGTAAGTGATCTACCCACCTATGAAGGTCTACCTAACCTTGCACATTTTTGGTGGAGTTTGAAGAAAAATTCACAAAACATCAACGCTTTTCTGCCCTAGACTTTGCACTGAAAGAGACACCCTTTAGATGGTGGGTGACACATAAAGAATATATCTATGAATGGCCACAATGTCGAAGATCGATGGAGATAAGATTCGGAGAAGAGATCAGCTATACTGGTCGAAAATATACCGGATTGATTAATCATATTGAACATATAGAGTATTGTCGTGCGACATGGGAGGCATGTCTACGATAGGAATGGGTTCATTAGTTCATACACACATTCGACTTGATACCAAGGAACTGGTATACATCAGTTGAACTGAGATGAGGGGCTATTGAATGGGATGAATTAGCTACTAGATTCATACACACATTTACGTTTGTCGATGATCATCCGTCGATTGATGTTGCATTGCAAGTAATCAAGACAAAGATATTTGAAGATATCCCTGTCGCAATGACAAACTTCAATCAACGCAGTGCAACAATCGAGCATTGGATGGAGTGCTATAATGTGATAGGAGAACCTAATGATGATAACCCACTCGACGTAAACATACCTGAGTTTGAAGGTACGTGCGCAATGGAAGGATTTGGTATTTCTAGTGACCAATTTTTGAATACGCTAAAAGTCCAGAAAACCAACATTGGCTCCCTGAAGAATCCAAAATTTGTCAATATTGGATATTATTGGGATGACAAGACTGCCGGGAAGATTATAAACCTATTGCATGAGTTTCAATATTTGTTCCCTACGAAATTCTCAGAGATGAAAGGGATTGTCAAAGACCTTAGAGAAATGAAGATACCTTTAAAGCCCGACGCAAAACCTGTCAATGAGTGGCCATACCGATTGAACCCGTGGTATAAAGAAAAATTCAAGGAAGAGTTGGACCGAATGTTGGATGCAAGTAGCATAGAACATGTAGAAGAATCAGAGCAGACCAGTCTGACAGTAGTGCAAGATAGAAAAACTGTTGCTGAAGTGTGAATTTGCATCAACCTAAGAAAATTGAACGACGCTTGTTTACATGACCAATTTTCAACTCCATTTACATATGAGGTACTGGATACTATTGGGGGTCAAGAGATTTACTCATTCATCGATGGATTCTTTGGCTACCATCATATTAGAATCGTAAAGGAAGACTGATACATGACCACCTTCGGGATGGAGGGGTTGTTTACAAGATACGGTAATTCGCTTTGGACTCAAGAATGCTCCTGCTATTTTTTCTAGGATAATAGTGGTTGCCTTCAAAGATTTTATTCATAAATTTCTTGAGGTCTACTTCGATGATTAGATAGGTAAGGCTCATTAAGGATCATATTGAGAGCCTCAAGATGATGCTCGAACGTTGTCGCTAGTATCAAATTTCACTGAAATTAAATAAATGTATCTTTTGTGCCCCATTTGGAATTCTGTTAGGCCATGTGGTTTGTCGAGATAGAATCTTGGTTGACCCTGCCAAAATTGTGATTATCGTCCACCTACCACTGCCTACCACAATTAAGCAATTGAGAGAAACATTGGGACATATAGGATACTATCGAAAATTAATAAAAGGATATGCAGAGGTGACTGCTCCAATGGAGAATTTCTTGAAGAAAGATGTTAAGTTCTAATGGACAGAAATTTTCCAAGAAAGTTTGGACATTTTAAAGAACAATATGGTTACAATGCCCATACTTGCATTTCTAGACTGGAAAAATGAGTTTAATGTACATGGCAATGTGTCGTCTATCGCGCTCGGCATGGTACTGGGACAACCTGGAAAAGTGTCGATTGATCATCCTATTTCTTTCGCTAGCAAAAAATTATCAACAGTAGAGAAGAACTATACCATGATGGAAAGAGAAGGACTAGTTATGGTATATGCTCTGCATAAATTTAGACACCATTTGCTGGGTGGACATTTCAAAATGTACACAGATCATTCAACATTGAAATATCTGGTTAATAAGCCGGTGTTGAGGGGGAATATTTTCCGGTGGCTTCTCCTTTTTTCAGGAATTAGACTTTGAAGTCATTGTTAAACTGGGTCGAATTAATTCAGGACCAGACCATCTCTCGAGGACTGAGAGTGGAAAAGAACCTGGTAACCTCAATGATAGTGTCTCTAACGCACAATTATTTTCGATAACAATGTTTGATGATCATTACAGAGACATCATATAATTTTTTAGTATGGGCTATCCACCAGTTAAATTTACTACTGCACAGAAGAAGCAGTTAGTTGTGTGAGCTACAAACTTCTAGTTGATCGCTGAACAATTATATAAAATGGGCCCTGATGAGCTTCTTCGTCGATGCATCTTGGAACACAAGCAACCAATGATACTAACTGAAGCGCATGTTGGTGTCCAAGGAGAACATTTTCCTGGAAAAACTACAATGCAAAAGATATTGCAAGACCTGTAAAAAATTTCTACAATACTGTGGGCATATCGCATGACCTGTAAAAAATTGACAGGAGGAACTCCATTTCACTTGCTGTATGGACAAGAAGATGTAATGTCGGTGGAATACATTGTACCCAGCTTAAGGAGTGTTGCAGTCACAAAGATGACAGATGTTGGTGACGTCGATAAAAGACTGGCGCAGCTGATACAGTTGAAAGAATAGCGTTTTGTTGTAGGATATCATCAAAACGTTGAGAAAGAACAAAAAGTGTGGCATGATCGCCACATCAAGAATAAGCAATTTCAAGTCGGAGGACTTGTTCTTCTATATGATAGTAAATTTTTAAAGCATCTAGGAAAACTAAAAACACACTAGCTAGGACCGTATAATGTAACACATATCATAGATGAAGGATCGACACAATTGCAAAAAGTGGATGGAACACCTATCAGAGGATTGGTGAATGGAAGTCAGCTAAAGCCTTATCAAGATAGAAACGACTTGGTCGATTGAATTAAATTAAAAAAAAAACTATGAAATTTTTTCTTTTGATGGAAAGATACGAGTTGTCACAAGAAACAAAAAAAGTCGCAGACTGCTAGTATGTCAAAGAGAGGAAAACCGTCACAGACTCTTTATCTGTCACAAGAGGAGAAATGATGGAAAAGACAATCCGTCTGTCGCACCAAAAGAAATCCGTCAAAGGTTGAATACAGATCACAGGAAGAGCGTTGATGTCGCAAGTTAAACTGGAGTCAAAGAAATGACAACTGGTCGTAATTAATTCAGAGGTCCAACAGATTTTGGCGATGTGCTTTTTGGTCACTTTTGTCTTTATTGCACAATAACTACGACTGATGTGACAGGTGAGTGACAACATGCGTAGAAGTTTCCTAATAATCATCCCATGTGACGGAAGCGACAAATACCTTTCCATTAATTGTTCGCTCGTGTGGAGCACTGATTGAATGAACGACTAGACATTATCACCTTCGCGCCCAAGTTTTAGTTCATTCTGTTGCATTCGAGAGAGAGATCGTTGTCTGCAAGTGCACGAGACGAAGTGATTTTTCCGTAGAGCATGGTTATTTTGATTTTCAGTACAATCACAATTGCAAAATCTAGTGTTGTGACTGCCTCAGCCACTCTCATTATGGAAGACACTATCGGATATGTTCCACCGTATGTCGTGGCTGCACAAGAAGCTAAACAAATTCCATTTATCCCTGAAGTGAGGTTGAGACCAGTCCCACCTGGTACGTCAACGAGGAAGTGCTATGGAAGCCTCACGAAGAAAGCACCACCAGCACCACCACCTAAGTAGGAGGAAGAAACAGGGTCTGCGACTATGTTACCACTGTATATTCCACCCAAGCAAGTTGATGCGCCTAATTTAGAGTTATGAAGAATGTAAGGTACCCATTGGTAGCACCAACTATACTGAAAGGAGTTCAAGTATCACAAAACATGCTTCCAAATCTCAAGAAGTTGACTTTTGTCAATCACGACATACAAAAATTTCTAGAGTTGGACATGAAGAACTACATGCTTGTTGTACAAGATACACAGGATGGCTTGAAGTGCCTAGTTTCAATGGAATGGGAAAGAGGACTGGACCAAGCAGGTTTAGTCTCACTGATGTATATGTCGCATTTCAGTCAAAGCACAGAGGTGGATGCATGTGTTAAACAGTTGCTGGTATCATTCCACGATAGTTGCCTCTTGCTCAAGAAAACAAATTATGTGGATTTTGAGTTGATAGCAACAATTACAGGGCTTCCATTTGCAAGCATAGACCCAACACCATTTAAAAAAAAATACCAGGACACTCTGATGGCAAACACATTAAAAGAAAAGTATGATTTGACCAGAGATACCAAAGGATTTTTAATCTCCTCCGTTAATGACCACATTGTTCAGTTTGCAACTAAGGTTTTAGCAACAAAATTGGTGTAGAAAATGCGACCAAACCAATGTGTTGCAAGAACGATTGTAGCGACTAAAATCTGTGCGGCGAGGGTTCAAATGAACTGATCACACTATCTACTAAATGAATTGTTAGTAAATGCAGAGAAGTCGCAGGAAAAAGGTAACGCATTCCATTATTCATTTCGTTTTTCGAATGAGAAGAACTAGCAAACTACCATGGTGTAGATATACCAGTTCGATGTCAAGGAGCTCGATACCAGAATCTCTGGTTCGAGAAAGATATAAAAAGAGAGACAAAAAGACAACAATTTAAAATTATTTTTGCATGGAGAGGCCATGTGATATCATGTGAGAAAGCATGCAAGAATTACTGATGAGACTGTTCAGCGGTTTAAAAATATTGTTAATTTAATAATCAGGCCCCATCATATCTTACTGCAGCCGCGACAAGACCCACAACGCCAATGGTTTGCGATGCAATGATTGCTCTCTAAAGAAGAAGTTGAGGCCATTATGAAAGATTAGAGGAAAGAATGGCGAGTCTCTCTTGCCGATGACCTACTATCTCTAGAAGAAGACTTGCAACGGGACGATCCATCAATGCAGAAGGATGGAGAACAGGGAGGGGACCCACCACTAGAAACACAAGATCCGCAAAATTCTCCCACACCCAGAATGATTCTAGTACAACCCCAACAAATGCAGTAGTGGGCGATCAGTGGAAGAAGCCATAGAAGCTCAAGACAAAGCATAAGAAAAGGAAGGCTGACAAACAACAAGAATTGTCGGCCTTACCAACGACAATTTTACCCTTCTGGCGGAAGCAATGACAAAAGTCGCTACACAAAGCTTGAAGAAAATGGACGAGCGTCAAAAAAATCTAACATGTAGTAGTACATACTTACTACAGACGCCCTGCAAAGCAGTAAAAGAAGTACGGGTTGCGATTGACTACATACCACAATTGACAGTGGCACAAAACTTAGTTGGCTCATCGAAGGAGCGATAGAGTGATGTGTCGATACCTATTCCACCAATAAAGACTCAACTAGTGGGAGAAGCACTCGACATGGGGACAACAAAGCTGAATACCATGGCCAATAACTTGGGCCATGTCACCATAGATTTTTCTCAAATGTTGATGTATGAAGAATATGCCATCCAAAATGCCGCAGTGGCAAAAATAAAGGTCAGAGAATGCACATTAATTAAGCAAGTTAGAGCATCAAATAAGATTTGTTAATAAGTTGAATAAAACAATCAAAAAACTTAGCAGGAAGCCAAAACCTGGGAGGAGGACAAGCTACAGCTCGACATGACTGTAACACTTGCTTGTAGCAATTTTGCAGATGAAAGCATAACAAATGAAATGTTTGCAAAACCAAGGTCATTCGGCTTAGCGAAATAGCATACGACCTCCGCAAAAAAGTCGCAGAGTTGGAAGCATAGGTAACACCCAATACACCACCATAGGTGCTGGAAAAAAAAAGTTAAAAAACAATGGAGGTTGCGAAAAAAATTCAAAGAGGCAGAGCCACTATGTGCCAAGGAAGTGGAACAAGTTTCTCATACATGGGAAGCTTTGAACAATGATGAGCGGTTAGAAAAAGTCGAATAGCAGTTGTGCACTGTTGAGACAGAGGTGAACCAGATGAAGAAACATATGAAGAATGTAATGTCCCTTTTTTTGGAATTTTGGAGAAAATTATAAATTGCACAAAATTCGAGCTTAACTAGTCATGACTCTAGAGGGTTCCAACTTTCACCATATGGTTCCAAATTTGAAATGTAAGGGTATGGTGAGTCTTATAACATCTCAATATGGTATATGGACACTTTGTATCATACTTTAGACCTCTGCAAACTTGTTTTTGGTTAAGGTGAAACAATGCAATTTTACTAGGAAATTGTGTTCAAATCCCCCCAAGTGTGATGGTGTTGTAATCCTACAGATCACATAAGGTTACCAATAATACATATAACAATATACACAGATGCAAGAGACAAGAACTGATGACAAGAACAGATTATATTATTCTCAATAGATCATACAAAGCCAAGAACTAAACTGTACTGTGTTCTTGTGTGGCTCAACAACCTAATATACAGGTTACAAACAGTTACAATAACTACCTGTCGGTTCACCGAACCGACACGACTATTAGTTAACAGACTAACTACTGTGTTTACTCGGCCGACCGACGTAGTCGGTCCCTCGACTTAGTGGGCTGATCGACTAAGTCGGTCTTCGTTCAAGTCGACTTATGTCGACTTGCTCCTTCTACATCTCCCCCACAAACAAAACATTTCTTCGTCCCGAAGAAAGAG
>LPNX010535233.1:20214-32838 GCA_001517045.1 Pseudotsuga menziesii
TTATTGAGATTGAGAGTCCTTTAAACATGTTACAAAATTAGATAGAAAATTTGACAAATATGTAAAATTACAAAATTAAGATTATAAATGTGTGTGTGTTTGACTTGTGGCACCTTATCCACTTTGAAATTATTTATAAGCTTCCAACATTTTTTAAAAGATACTATAAAACTAATTTTCTCAATAAATTTATCAACTATTTTCATTAAAACAATATATAAAAAAATCACATAATATATGTTTTTTAATTCTGTTTTAAAAAATAACTCTTAGATAAACCAATTTAATGAAATTTAGAAACTACAATCTTAAAACCTCACACCATATCAACTCTCTCTATCTATATATAACCATTCCAATTGTAAAGCTATTGCAAAGATTCAGTTCATAATCATATATATAAAAACCCATGTGCAATTTAATTAAAAATCCTGTAACTAATCAAAGCCAAAATATTTTACAGCCAAGTTAGCAGCATTGAGCACGTGTTAAGTTAATAATGCGGCGGTAGGCTGACTCAGTCGTCAAGAACGCGCCTTCAGAGTTCATTGGTCTACACATCATTCACGTGCTTCCAGACAGATAACATTTGTTTAGTTTATATATAGGTTTTTTTGGACGCTCACTTCATCTATTTCCAAATCTTCTGTTGGGACACTCATTTCATCTCTTTCCATTTCCCATTGCCTTAGATCTCTCGCACTTTACTGCAATTTAGCTTTTTCCCAGTTGACCTGTGAATCGCCCTGGGGATTATACCATAGTTTTACTCCAAAACCCTATCACCCTCTTTGTTCCCTGTCATTTTCACATTTATAGTTAGGAATTTTGACCACCACAATCCCTTTTTGCTTGCCTGGGAAGGAACAGAAACAAAACCTAGGGAATTAACTGCAGTGTGTACAGACACAGGAAAAATGGTACTGAAGAGCTCCATTACCGACATCGGATCCACTACAGGAGTAAGACCGCTGCCTCTGTGTTCGTTAAACCATATTTCTCTCATCTGCAGATCCATCGAGGATTCCACCAAATTTTACCAAGACGTCCTTGGTTTTGTTCTGGTCAAAAGACCCGAATCCTTTGGATTTGATGGAGCCTGGTAACTATATCTTCTACTGCTATGAGAGTTAATTATGCATACAATGCCTTAGGAGCATCTTCAACTTATCGGTTTCTGTTCATTTTGCAGGCTGTTTAATTACGGAATGGGCATCCATCTTCTGCAATCCCAGGACTCAGACAGTCTATCCAAGAAAACTGAAATATATCCCAACGATAATCACATCTCCTTTCAGGTATATTGCTAGATCTCTCCAAATTCAGCCCTATACTCATTGCCAAATTGCAGTAGTTAAAATATTATGCTAACCTGACCCTTTCCTTACGTTGGATTTGGAATTGCAGTGCGAAGATGTGCAGGGCGCGGAGAGAACGTTGAAAGAAATGAACATCAAATATGTAAAACGAATCGTTGAGGAAGCAGGAATCTACGTGGATCAGCTATTTATTCATGACCCCGATGGATATATGGTTGAGATCTGCAATTGTGAGAAACTGCCAATGGAGCCGATTATGGCCAGGTGATTGTCTTCTGATCAAACTCAAATTCAAAAGAGAGAGCTACTAACCCAACTACAATCCACAGTTGCGTAAAAGATATTTGCTGCCCGTGCTGATGTATTATTCATTTCAAGGGCGGACTCATTTCTGTAGCGATTCTGAATTCTTTTCAGAATAGTTGGACCAACCTATAGTGTGTTTTCCTTGATTACACAACAAGTAACACAACTCCATGCGATTTTGTATTATTATATAAGTCTACGACATAAGAGGTAGCGCCGCTAATGCAAGCTCAGGCGGCTTTGTTTCTCTCTTTCACAGGGCAATAAAGCCCAATTCATGCGATGTCCAGTACTGCAGCATCGGTGTTATTGGTGTGATATTCGACATGTTCGAAGTATTCAGGTTGTTAGGGTTATATAAATATTGGAGACGTAAGGTCGCATTCTTCTATTCAAATTCAATATTGGGGAAGAGATGCTGAAGAGATACAAGGTCAGCACAACATGAGATTGCTATATAGAAATAATGTACAAGAAGCCTTGGTAAATGGCGATTTATATTACAGGCAAGAGAGAATAGTTATCTTACTCCCCTGGTTTTGTTTAGTATATACAATGCAAACCAATCGATGTAGCTATTGGAAAACTTCCAGATAAATTGGCAGCAGTAGTAATAAAAGAGAGAAAGTGTCTTTCAATTTTTTTTGGAGTGTTTGAATGAAAACATTGTTGCTGTGTTTTTTACTAATGTTCAACGCAATTGTTAATTTGTTTTTCAATTTCTATCAAATATCGAAATCTTTTTGCCGAATCACTAAAGAAATGCATTCAAGCCCTCCTAAGAAATCTTTTAACTGTTTAAAAACTGTCCAGCAAAACATCTTGATCGCGGGAATGAATTTTCATTGTTTGTTATTAATTTTAAGTTTTATAAAAATGAGCCATTGTACGAAGTATTTTAGCTTTAATGATATGTATGGGAATGAATCTTGATTGTTTCTTCTTAACCCGAGCTTTTATAAAAATCAGCTACTTGTAGCTTGGCGGTATGTCTGGAAGGCCAAGAGGACATAAAGGGTAAAAACCTTTGTAATTTTCATTAACCATTGTATATAGAATATTCGAAACGCATAGGAGACTACTGAATTTGTAACCCATTGTCACACTATAAACATGATTTTAGAACTGACTACTGGGTCTACCGAACCCAACTGCTCCACGAGCCTCGAACACGTTACAATTACCTAGCATTATGATTCGCTGATCGAGATGATGGGGATTAACTCAATGTTGGTGGGAAGGTAGCAAACCAAAATGCTTTTCTTTTGTCTTCTCCACTCCTACAGTAGACAAATCTAGGTGTACGTGGCTGGGATAATTGAATTCGTTTTTTTTATGCGATAACTGAATTTTTTTTTGCGTTGATTTCGAGTGTTTTTCTTTTTGACATATTTGTTGTGGGTTTTCTTATTGATTTATTGGTACAGTTGCAAACTATAAGCACACTTTGGAGTTAGAAAACTAATAAATATGATTCTCTTGCATTGTTGGTTCTCTTTATAGTATTACCTCACATGATATTTAGAGAGTCTTGATATTATAAACACCTTATTAAGAAAATACGTTTACATTAAATATATTCTCACACTTATGTGTGTGTTTTTAAATGTTTCATAACACCTAGTCATCTTGTACATCATAAGCACACTCTGGAGTTAAAAAAATAAAAATATGATTCCCTTGGACTAATGGTTCTCTTTATAGTATTAGATGAGATGGTACTTAGAGAGTCTTGATATTCTAAACACACTATTAAGATATTTTAATATTAAAAGTATCTCACGCTTGGGAAAATGTCAACTAAGTGACCAAAAACCTATCAAGAAATAAATTGAATATATATGAATAAATTAAGAATAAAATCCTCCCAACAAATAAAGCATGATTGTCAAATAAAATCCTTTGTGCCGAGGAAGCACAAAGGAAGCTAGATGAAGAGCTTCGAGAGCAGGAGACTGAGAAGATAAAGTTGACTCAGCAGCAAGCCTTTGAAACACAATCAGGGCAGAGTCAGGGAGAAGAAAACCCTGAAGTGCAGATCCTTCAAGTACCTACTACCATCACTCCTGCAACTCCTACGCTCCAGCTAGTGCCCTTCGTCCAGAAAAAATTGGAAGAAGTCCCTGATTTCAGTACTGTTTATTATGATAGGGCCACCAAAAGAATAATGAGGAGAACAGAAAGAAAGGTAGAAGCCAAAGGAATGACCAGCAAGATGATCACAGATAAAGCTATGATGGTAGGGACAGACGTAGATCCAAGGTTTACTATAAGGGCGAGGACTGCAGCAATACATGCTTCAGAGGACAACATAGACAGGATGATGATTGAAATAGAGTCATCCAAGAAGACCTCCTCTCAGCTTAAGGACACCCTGAGAAAAGAAAGAGAAGAAGGCAATAGACTTAAGAGAAAATATGAACAGGTGCTAAAAGAAGTGGAGGCCACAAAGAGTGAAATCTACGCCATCCAGATAGAAGCACAGGCCAAGGAAACAGCACATGAGGCTCTAGAAAGGGCACAGCAGGAAATTCAAGACTTGAAGAATGAGAAGGAATAGATGAGGGCAAAGATAGACGACCTAGAAGCGCAGCAGAATGTCATCTATGAGTCCAATACTTCATATGTTAAAGAACTGAAAGAGCAGCTGGCATCTTTGACTGTTGAACTAGAAGCAGCAAAGGAATAGCAGGTCGATCTACAGCTGATTAAAGAACACATCCTGGCTCAGAAGGATAAAGTGCTACACCTGCAAACTGCCCTGGAAGAAGAAAGACGCCACGTCCTCTAGATTGATAGCCGACTGGAAGAACTCTCGGACACCGCTTCTTATTTTGTTGACAGGTCTCAAGACATTCTCGAAGCACTAACTACAAGGATAGCAAGGGTGGAGAATGATGAAGAATTCCGAGTAGAACTACCATCCAAGGATAAACAAGCCCTTAAATGGGACCATGATCTGATAGAATTCGCTATCAATAGTGCAGAAGACTTCCAGAAAACAGTCAAGAAGACAAAGGGAGCCTGCACAGAATTCTTCAGGAGAGCCCTAGTTACCTACAACCGATGTCAGGTAGAGGCCGAGCAGAGACTATATGAGTTCCCTCATCATGATGCATTTGTAGAAATATTGCAAAAAAGACAACAAGATGAAGAAGCCAGAGTACAACGCATCAAAGCCATTAATGACCAAATTCTGAAAGATGAAATAAGCCATACAGCCGTTAGTGTGCAGCTCTTGGAAGAACAGGTGCGATTGAATACAGCCAGGGTAGAGGCCATAAAAAACCAAGCTGGCAAGTTCGAGCTAAACATTCAGTTTTTAGAGCCTAGCTCGTTTGAAGGTCTCGCTGCTGAAGCAGCAGCGTGGAAAAAATTCTTGGAGAACCAAGCGGGACCCTCCTCATAAGAGGACCGGTCAGCTTTGTTGTAATTTAATAAATTGTAAAAGGCTTTTTGGAAAAAATGAAACGTTGGGAAGACAAAAGGGTTGGGAAGCCCAAAGGTCACTTTGGGCAGCCCAACCAATTTTGCTTTTTGTATAAAAGTAGGAAGGGTAGATGAGAGGGGGGATTTTTCCCAGTAAGACTCGAGGACATATTGTAAGAAGAACTACTTCCTTTTGCAACAAAAGATTTTAGTTTTCCTCTTGGAGAAAGAGATGTGAAGTTTCCAAATGTTGTACAATGGATGGCAGAAAGATGAACTACTTTATTTTTCAGCTTGTGTCCATGAATCGTGAGATCGTTCTAACCTTATGACCTATGTCTTGTTGAATGATTTCTGATTTAATTTGTGGAAAATTCACCGAGAGTAATGTATGTGGTTCATATAACAATTGGCTATCTGATTGTTAGAATATTTTCTTGTTCATGTGTTGTAAACATAAATATCAGCTACCTGTAATTTTGTTTATCATACATGGAAATAATACATTACTCACAAATAATCATTCTTCTGGCTCCCCGAGGATAGATAGTTAGGTGTTTAGATAGTTAGTTGTTTTACTGCATGGTTACATATGTGGTTTAGATGTTGGTGAACCTAAGACGAGAGGTAAGAACCTGCGCAACACATTGTGTTGTTCCTTGCATCTTTATCACCCTGCATGTTAAGATAGGCATGTGCATTGCATACATTAAGTCAGAAAATACAAATTCCGGTGGACCGGGCCGCAACCGGTAAACCCTTGTTGTTACTTTGACCTACGGTGGTCGGACCGTGAACCGGACGGATTCCCTATAACAAACAGTCAATGGGCTAGTTGGGAACGTTGATTGGGGAGAATCCCTTACTGTTTCCGCCTGTGAATTTCCAGGCCTCAACACAACTGAATTGAACATAACCAACCAAGTTTCAAATTCAAATGAAGTAGACAAACATTAAACCTAGAAATGAATGTTGGCATAGTAAAAGACACAGCAATGTTTCCATTCCTTCTGCTGCCAATTTGTCTGGAAGTTTTCCAATAGTTACATCCATTGTTTTGCGTTGTATATAATAAACAAAACCAGCAGAGTGTGATAACTATTCTCTCTTTCCTATAATACAAAACGCCACTTACAAAGGCTTCTTCTACATTATTTGTATATAGAAATCTCATGTTGTGCTGAGCTTGTATTATAATGAGCATCTCTTTAGCATCTCTTCCTCAATTTTGAATTTGAATAGAAAAATGCAACCTTACGGCTCCAATATTTATATAACCCTAACAACCGAAATACTTTGAACATGTCCAATATCATACCAATAACGTCGATGCTGCACTACGGGACATCGCATCAATTGGGATTTATTGTCCTGTGAAAGAGAGAAACAAAGCCGACTAAGCTTGCATTAGTGGTGCTACCTCTTATGTCGTCTGCGCAAACATCATCGAAGAAATAGACATACATAATAATACAAATTTGCATGGAGTTGTGTTAGTTATTGTGTAATCATGGAAAACAAACAATAGGTTGGTCCAACTGTTCTGAAAAGAATTCAGAATCACTAGGGAAATGAGTCCACCGTTGAAATGAATAATAAATTAGCACTTCAGAGCAATCCCATGTTCTGCTGGCCTTACATGCCCAGCAAAGGGTCAGGTTAGCATAATATCTTAACTACTACAATTTGGCAATGAGTACAGGGCTGAATTTGAAGATGCTCCCAAATCATTTTATGCATAATTAACTCTCATAGTAGTAGAAGATGTAGTTACCAAGCTCCACCAAATCCAAAGGATTCAAGTCTTTTAACCATAACAAAACCAAGGACGTCTCGGTAAAATTTGGTGGAATTCTGGATGGATTTGCAGATGAGAGAAATATGGTTCAACGAACTCAGAGGCAACGGTCTTACTCCTATATTGGATCCAATGTCTCTAACGGAGCTCTTCAGTACCATTTTTCCTATGTCTGTACACACTGCAGTTAATTCTCTAACTTTTGTCTCTGTTCCTTCAGATGCAAGCAAAACCGGATTGTGGTTGTCAAAACACCCAACTATAAATGTGAAAATTACAGGGAACAAATACGGGGATAGATTTTTGGAGTAAAACTATGGTGTAATCCCAAGGGCGATCCATAGGTCAACTATAAAAAGCTAAATTGGAGTAAAGTGATAGAGGTCTAAGACAATGGGAAGTGGAATAAACTAAAAGAACGAAGAAAAGATTTGGAAATAGATGAAGTGAGAATCAAAATAAACCTATCTATCTATCTATATATATATACAAAACAAATCTTATCTGTCTAGAAGCACCTGAATGAGTTGTAAACCAATGAACTCTACATGCGTGTTCTTGACCATTGAGTCAGCCTACCATCGCGTTGTTAAGTGAACACATGCTCTATGCTGCTAACTTGGCTGTCAAATATTTGGGCTTTGATTAGTTACCGGATTCTTAATTAAAATGCACATGGATTTTCAAAAAAAAATTATATATATGATTATGAACTGAATCCTTGCAATAGCTTGGCAATTAGAGTGGTTATATATATATATATATATATTTATGATCGCTTGGAAATTAGGGTAAGTTAGTGGTGATATGGTGTGAGGCTTTAAGATTGTAGTTATTAAATTTCATTAAATTGGTGCTTCTAAGAGTTAATTTTTAAAACATAATTAAAAAACATATATTATGTGAATTTTTTTGTCCACAATCGTCCACGATGGTCCACAATGAATTAAATTCCACAATCATTGTAAACAATCATTGTGGACCATTTTATTATTTTTCAATATAAATATTTACATAGATTTGCGTCATCATGAGAAGATTAACACATGGCGATATAGAAATATTTACATAATTTAGCCATACACTAGTTATTCCTTTCCGTGGATGTCTATGCGAGGAATATTTACAAGGATATTTACGTCATTTAACACAATATGATTTATTGCAATTCAAGGGTAAAAACAGGGGTATTACATCCTTCCTAACATTGTGGGAGAGGCCCATATTTCATATATTCATAGCTATGATAGTGTGAGCATCATTGACCCTAGCGACTTTTGATTTGTAGGTGGATAGGTACATTTACATCCATGCAGGTTAATTGCTTGTCTCTAATGATCACAACACTAACACACTATACCTATGATAGGAAATGTGTTAGCGACTGTTTGATGCACTTTGTAGATACTTTAGTTTAGAGTCCTATACTCATTAGGTGGTATACCATTTTTTGTGAAAGTTGATTTTCTTTTGGAATTTTGCCATGTGTGTTTTTTTCTTGCTCGAAACTCCCTCACTTTCTGGGAGTGGCCTTTTCTTTGAGAAACCATGAACTAGGGGCATCTATTCCATCAAAATAACCTGGATCCCACCCAACCTGGACCATAGCATGCGTTAACTTTGTTGGATTTAACGGTTTTTCCTCCAACCTATTTCACCCCTAATGCGATTTGAACATGGGTCGCCTTGCTAACGAGGCCCACATTGTAACTTAATGAGCTAGCGGGAATTCATGATCATGCTTTGTTTGTTGGTAGGATTTTATTCTTAATTTATTCATATATATTTAATTTATTTCTTGATAGATTTTTGCTCACTCAGTTGACATTTTCCCACCTTCCTTCTAGGTCGATGACTGATATGCATACACACACATGTGAGTAGTTGTTTCCCAAGAGGAACCATCTGGAGTGGTCATGTAAGTTGTTCACTTTAGATGTATTAAAGTTTCCATCTAGTGAGGATGGTCACAGCTGAACCTCATGTGGTTCTCATATGGAGGGATGCAACCGTGAGTATGTGAAATCATACTACTTAGAAAGTCTAATCCACCATATGCCGAAGATATTTGTTTCATATTTTCTTTTGTGTTTAATACATATGTAATTTGATGACATTTTTTTTAACCTATATAATGATTGTTGCATAGATTTTTTTTAGATATTGGAATGTATGTTGGAGAGGGGCCTATCCTACATGACGGAGAAACGAGTGAGGCTCATGAGTTTCCCTAGGTTTATATACTTGACATATAATGCAATCCAAATCACAAAATAAGGGATAACAAATTAGATTGGTGCATTTATGGATCACCATAGAGTGGTCCCTATATGAGCTAGGAATATCACGAGGGACCCTGAGCTTGCATAAATATAGCGACCCTGATATCACATGACTACGGTTACCCTTCCGTTTTTATCATTTATTGATTCCTAATATTGTTGGTCACCTCAGCATAATCAATAAGTTGAGGGTTGGCCGTGAGCATTAATCTTCTTTAGATTCATCTACAAATTATGGTGATGCTCCACCTCCATATTTTCCTCCTTGAACTCCTCTTCCTCCTCAAACTCCACCAAATCCTCCATAAGGAGAATGCAGACCATCTCCATCGTGAGCATCAGGCCAAAAACCATCTCCTTCATAAGGTGATTGAACACCATCTCCTATAGAGTTAGGGTGAACACCATCTCTTCCAAGAGAATATTGACCAATATTATTAACACCATATTGAACACCATTTCCTCTAGCAGTTGGTTAACCAAAATCTCTTGTAACAACTTACTAACTAGTTATTATTCTCCCTATTGATTCTATAAACCGTATGGTTGCATTGAGTGATATACATTATGGTGGAGAGATATACCAAATCCTACATTCTACATTAATATTTGCAGAGGAATTGATGGCTATGGCTCTAGTGGTGGAGGTATCGATTCCTCTAGCTCTGCTAAGGGACCTAGCATTTATCAATTATCGACATGCATATATTTAATTACAGTAGAGATTGATATTTTAAATTTATATTTGACATACAGATCTACTTTGGTATTTCCCTTTGTATATATTATGGGTTTTCACATCATGTCGATGCTAATGTTGTTTTATTTATAAAATATATTGTGTGTATGCATATGATTTATATTATTGATCATTTATCGCATATTAAATTGGATTGGAGATGCACATCATTCATTTAAATTTGAGATGTATCACTCATGTAAATTTGACATGGAATAAGTATATGTGCTACACATATATGTATTTTGATATTATAGTTAATGTAGCTATGTTTTTTAATTGCTTGTTGGTATCATTAAATGATTTATAGAATTTAATATTTTATACGTTAATGATTAAAATCACTGTTGATCTCTTCGAAATTAAATTTCAAATGTTGAAATGAAACCCTTATTTAAGTTGGAGATGCCACATAGTGTCTAACTTTATTTGTAATAATTTAATGCCATTTTTTTGGGTTAATCAATCAATGTCATTATATAAGGTTTCACCAATTTTCAAGGCTAATTCTTTGTTGTTCAAGACTATCAAATATCGTGGTTATACATGCTTACAAAATTATCAAATGATTCAATTAATGATTGATATTTTAAATGTTTTTTTTTAAATTCATTCTAAATTGTTTTACTAATATTTTCATTAATTTTGATCAAGCTAAACTTATTGGAGCTAAGGAAAAAATAGTTAAACTTCACAATCCATACAAGTAATAAAATAGGTAATTTCCTTTGTTTGACTTGGATCTCGACTATCCTTCAATTTACCTTAGAGAAACACTTTCATGCTGATTATCATCCTTTAGCATTGAATCTTAGATTGGCACTCCATGTTAACTACATGTAAATTAAGAATCCAACCTTACATATGGTGCTGGAACTATTGCCATGGAAATTGAAAATGAGGTAGTATGAAACTTATTGGGTTGGGGTCTAGTGCTTAATTATATTGAATTACTATTTTAATTAGTTGATTGACTATCCATGTCACTTTTCTTAGTATTATTGATATTAGCATTTCATTATTTATTATTAGTGTTATTATTTAAGGCATCCATATATTGAGTATCAATAAACACATCCAACATATATTTATTAATACTATTAATTAATAAAAACAAAAATATCATGAAAACCTTGTATGAACCTAGTCATTCATTAAGATTGAGAGTCCTTTAAACATGTTACAAAATTCGATAGAAAATTTGACAAATGTGTAAAATTACATCATTAAGATTATAAATGTGTGTGTTTTTGACTTGTGGCACCTTATCCACTTTGAAATTATTTATAGGCTTCCAACATTTTTTAAAAGATACTAGAAAACTAATTTTCTCAATAAATTTATCAACTATTTTCATTAAAACAATAAAAAAAATCACATAATATATGTTTTTTAATTCTATTTTAAAAAATAACTCTTAGATGAACCAATTTAATGAAATTTAATAACTACAATCTTAAAACCTCACACCATATAACTCTCTCTATCTATATATATAACCATTCTAATTGTAAAGCTATTGCAAAGATTCAGTTCATAATCACATATATAAAAACCCATGTGCAATTTAATTAAAAATCCTGTAACTAATCAAATCCAAAATATTTGAGCACGTGTTAAGTTAACAACGCGGCGGTAGGCTGACTCAGTCGTCAAGAACGCGCCTGCAGAGTTCATTGGTCTACACATCATTCACGTGCTTCCAGACAGATAACATTTGTTTAGTATATATATAGGTTTATTTGTACGCTCACTCCATCTATTTCCAAATCTTCTCTTCCGACACTCACTTCATCTCTTTCCATTTCCCATTGCCTTAGATCTCTCGCACTTTACTCCAATTTCGTTTTTTTCCAGTTGACCTGTGGATCGCCCTCCGGATTATACCATAGTTTTACTCCAAAACTCTATCACCCTCTTTGTTCCCTGTCATTTTCACATTTATAGTTGGGAATCAACTGCAGTGTGTACAGACACAGGAAAAATGGTACTGAAGAGCTCCATTAGCGACATTGGATCCACTACAGGAGTAAGACCGCTGCCTCTGAGTTCGTTGAACCATATTTCTCTCATCTGCTGATCCATCTAGGATTCCACCAAATTTTACCAAGACGTCCTTGGTTTTGTTCTGCTTAAAAGAGCCGAGTCCTTTGGATTTGGTGGAGCCTGGTAACTACATCTTCTACTGCTATGAGAGTTAATTATGCATACAATGCTTTGGGGGCATCTTCAACTTATCGGTTTCTGTTCATTTTACAGGCTGTTTAATTATGGAATGGGCATCCTTTGGATTTGATGGAGCCTGGTAACTACATCTTCTACTGCTATGAGAGTTAATTATTCATACAATGCTTTGGGAGCATCTTCAACTTATCGGTTTATGTTCATTTTGCAGGCTGTTTAATTACGGAATGGGCATCCATCTTCTGCAATCCCAGGACTCAGACAGTCTACCCAAGAAAACTGAAATATATCCAAACGATAATCACATCTCCTTTCAGGTATATTGCTAGATCTCTCCAAATTCAGACCTGCACTCATTGCCAAATTGTAGTAGTTAAAATATTATGCTAACCTGACCCTTTCCTTACCTTGGATTTGGAATTGCAGTGCGAAGATGTGCAGGGCGCGGAGATAACGTTGAAAGAAATCAACATCAAATATGTAAAACGAATCGTTGAGGAAGCAGGAATCTACGTGGATCAGCTATTTATTCATGACCCCGATGGATATATGGTTGAGATCTGCAAT
>LPNX010535233.1:33157-45286 GCA_001517045.1 Pseudotsuga menziesii
ATTCGACATCTTCAAAGTATTCCGGTTGTTAGGGTTATCTAAATATTGGAGCCGTAAGGTTGCATTCTTCTATTCAAATTCAAAATTGAGGAAGAGATGCTGAAGAGATACAAGCTCAGCACAACATGAGATTGCTATATAGAAATAATGTACAAGAAGCCTTGGTAAATGGCCATTTATATTACAGGCAAGAGAGAATAGTTATCGCACTCCCCTGGTTTTGTTTATTATATACAACGCAAACCAATGGATGTAACTATTGGAAAAATTCCATATAAATTGGCAGCAGCAGGAATAAAAGAGAGGAAGTCTCTTTCAATTATTTTGGGAGGTTTTGAATGGAAACATTGCTGCTGTGTCTTTTTTGGAGATTTTGAATGGAAACATTGCTGCTGTGTCTTTTACTAATGTTCAACGCAATTGTTAATTTTTTTTTCATTTTCTATCTAATATCGAAATGTTTTTGCCTAATCACTAAAGAAATACATTCAAGCCCTCCTATGAAATCTTTTGACTGTTTAAAAACGGTCCAGCAAAACATCTTGATCGCCCGAATGAATTTTCCTTGTTTGTTTTTAATCTGAAGTTTTATAAAAAATGAGCCACTGTACAAAGTATTTTAGCTTTAATGATATGTATGGGAATGAATCTTGGTTGTTTCTTCTAAACCCGACCTTTTATAAAAATCAGCTACTTGTAGCGTGGTGGTATGTGTGGAAGGCCAAGAGGACATAAAGGGTAAAAACCTTTGTAATTTTCATTAACCATTGTATATAGAATATTAGAAACGCGTGGGAGACTCCTGAATTTGTGACCCATTGTCGCATTATAAACATGATTTTAGAAATGACTACTCCGTCTACCGAACACAACTGCTCCACGAGCCTCCAACAATACAAAACTTGAGAGAAGGCCCTATAAGCATTATGATTCGCTGATCGAGATGATGGGAATTAACTCAATGTTCGTGGGAAGGTAGCAAACCAAAGTGCTTTTCTTTAGTCTTCTCCTCTCCTACATGAGACAAATCTAGGTGTACGGGACTCCGATTTGAGTTTTTTTCTCTTTGACATATTTGTTGGGGTTTTTTTATTCATTCACACGTACAGTGGCAAAGTATAAGCATACTCTGGCGTTACAAAAATAATAAATATGATTCTCTCGCATTGTTGGTTTTATTTATAGTATTAGGTGAGATGGTACTTAGAGTGTCTTGATATTATAAACACATTATTAAGAAAATATGTTTACATTAAACATATTCTCACACTTATGTGTATGTTTTTAAATGTTTCATAGCACATCTATTAATCATCTTGTACATCATAAGCACACTTCGTAGTTACAAAAATAAAAATATGATTCCCTTGGACTATTGGTTCTCTTTATAGTATTAGATGAGATGGTACTGAGAGAGTCTTGATATTCTAAACACACTATTAAGATATTTTAATATTAAAAGTATCTCAGGATTGTTAATGCTCTAAGAAATGCGCGTAGGCATCATCAACTATGTGCCAAACAAATCAATAGAATCAACATGATTTGTTTAAATTAAACATGCTCCGACACATTTTCATGCATTTGCAAATGTATGGTAGCACCTTTATTGCTGCTCTTGTGCATCATACAAATATCCAGGACCATAAATGATAAGTATGATTTGGATGCTTTGTTCATGCAAGATATACAACTACGAGGCACCATTGGTGGTGCACTAATGTATTATAAGTGAACAAGTGGGCACATTTTTAAATTTAAAAATTCCATACTAGAATCGGTATAGTAAGGCATCATAATTGTCAATCTTGTCTTAAATATTGAGCTCACTATTATATCAAGGTATAAACAAAAACGATCCTAAATTATTGGTGCATTTTGGAATGTGTACGGATTTTCATTTATGACCATGCATCTAAACATACAAGGTGAATTGTCTAGGTGGTTGTTTCCCTAGAAAACCATCGTAAATTATTGGTGCATTTTGGAATGTATACAGAATTTCATTTACGATCATGCATCTAAACATACAAGGTGAATTGTCTAGGTGGTTGTTTCCCTATAAAAATGACGCACCAACTACTAGAAATAATAAAAATATTATGCGCATTGTAGTGTTTTAAGTTTAAACAAGGAGACGACTCTATAATGCACTTATGGTAACTTTGCATTAGGGTTATTGCATCACTATCTTAAGGTGGACTAGAGTGTTTTACACATTTTTTAGTGATTTGTTTTTCAATTGTTAATAAAATATAAAATGTAACTCATTATATATTAATTAAATGATTAGTGTGTGCGTGTGTGTGTGTTCCTAATGAGATTCATAGTTTACTAAGAGAGTGACAACTATGGTAGCAGATGTTACAGTAGGACCATGCAAATCCATACAAAATTTATGTGAGTGAGAGACAACAGAGAGGGAGATGGATATGTACCTTTTTCATATCACAACGTATACTCTTTTCTTGTTGAGTAACTTTATCTTCCTCAAGTTTTGTGAGGGGATACACCCCTCAATAGCAGCACATTCTTTTTGATGTAGATGGTTTATCATTGGGTCATGCTAGACGGGTATCTAGGGTGAGTCCCACTTTTTGGTACTCGTACACAAAGGAGGATATTTATCTCATTATCTAGCTATATAAGAGAGGGGATGATTTCACCAATGTTACTAATATCCCTATAAAATTCCCATCAATCATTGCCAACATCTAGATGGACAGTTGCAAAATCCCTCATAGAGAAATTTTCCAAGATATAGAGGATAATTTTATTTTCCAAATATACACAATCCACTGGTGAGAGCTAGAAATTAAAGAGAATGCATGTGAAAGTGCATAAGTATACAATGACCTAGAATCAAAACTATCTTCAGACACACAGTACATGAATACAAAATAATATCCATAATATTACTTTAACAAAACATAAGCAGGACCATATCTAGAGGAAAACAAAACACTTATCTTTTAACCAAGGAATGTCCAAGAAGTTGGTTGTGTAATAGAAATTTTCCACGAAATGTATGTAGCAATGAAAATACCACCCCAAGGAAGGCTACAAGGACTCTAGTGTCAAGGAAACGAGTACATGCTTCACTCTCTCTCCGCCCAATCCACTTTCTCTCATGCTTAGTGGGTTTCCTCCCCCAAGATCACTACAAGCATCTCATTTAGCAATCCAATTCATGGGGCTCTCTTCTAGTATCCCACACAATAGAATAAATGCCTAATTGTTTCTTACACTTTAGCCTCTCAAAGTACCAAACCCTTATAATGGTCTTTAGTGTGTGCAAAAAGAGTCCAATTTGTTATATGCTTTTACAGAATCTCCTACAAAATTAATTCATGTAATTTCAAGTATCCAAGGAGAAACAAATGACCAGCAGGTGAAAGGTTTCAAAGGTTACCCAATCTCTCTTCTCATCTACAAGCATCATCTTTACCCTCATGCTTGCGATTTCCACTACACAACGCTATTTTTTTCTTAGTTTATCAATCTAGTAATTGGAAACATCGAGTTAACCATGCTAATCGACGTAGTTTATTAATCTTGGATGGAAAATGAGTGATACACTATAGTGGGTATGAAAGTTTTGGAGAAAATACAACTAACACCACTTTAGACCGTAAAATAAACCCTTACAATTGTCATAGGAAGTGTATTCATCTCATGTTTCCATAACTTTACGAAAAGACTTTTCGACCAACCTCACACATGCATTTTATGATTGGATTTCATAAGTCAAAGGAAGCAAGTGGATATTTTAAGGCTCTTGGTCGAAAATCGATGAGCTCTAAGGACGATAGCTAAGAAAAGGAGATTTAGTTTCCCCTTCATGGAACACGGGGACTTCACTTAGTGAACATCTCACACAGCACGTGCAATCATGGGATATTAAAGAATACCCTTAATTTCCAGAGATATTGATCCAAACTCTTTTTGTTGAAACCCCCTCCCAATACTTTAAACCTCCTCTCCACCCCTTTTTATGCCTTAATCCGTATAAACCACCCCCACCTTAAACCCTCATCCCCCCAATACCTGCAATATATTGGTTCAATTTTTAATAGTTTTAAAACCCACAATATGTACTAACATGATAGGATATTGGTGAACAAATGAAGACCCTGTGTGGTGGAATCATAGGCCCTCTAGTGCTCTTTAAATAATCATTATGGACGACTTTATTATTATCCAATATAAATATTTACATAGATCTTGTGTCATCATGAGAAGATTAACACATGGCCATATAGAAATATTTACATAATTTGGCCAATCACTAGTTATTCCATGTCCTTGAGGTCTATGCAAGGAATATTTACAACCATATTTACGTCATTTTACACAATATGATTCATTACCATCCTTCCTAACATTGCAGGAGAGGCACATATTTCTTATGTTCATAGATATGATAGTGTGAGCATCATTGACCCTAGCGACTTTTGATTTGTAGGTGGATAGGTGCATTTACATCAATGCAGGTTAATTGCTTGTCTCTAACGATCACAACACTAACACACTATACCTATGATAGGAAATGTGTTAGCGATTGTTTGCTACACTTTTTAGATACTTTAGTTTATAAGCCTATACTCATTAGGTGGTATACCATTTTTTGTGAAAGTTGATTTTCCTTTGGAATTTTGTCATCCTGTGTTTTTTTCTTGCTCGAAACCCCCTCACTTTCCGGGAGTGGCCTTTTCCTTGAGAAACCATGACACAGGGGCATCTCTTCCATCAAAATAACCTTGATCCCAGCCAACCTGGACCATAGCATCCGTTATCTTGGTTGGATTTTACATTTTTTCCTCCCAACTATTTCACCTCTAATGGGATTTGAACATGGGTTGCTTTGCTGACGAGGCCCACGCTGTAACTGAATGAGCTCTAACGGGAATTGACAATCATGATTTGTTTGATGGGAGGATTTTATTCTTAATTTATTCATATATATTTAATTTACTTCTTTATAGGTTTTTGGTCACTCAGTTGAAAATTTCCCACCTTTTTTCTAGGTCGATGACTAATATGCATGCACACACATGGGGTTAGTTGTTTCCCAAGAGGAACCATCTAGAGTGGTCATGTAGGTTGTTCACTTTAGATGTATTAAAGTTTCCATCTAATGAGGATGGTCAGACCTGAACCTCATGTGGTTCTCATATGGAGGGATGCAACCGTGAGTATGTGAAATCATACTACTTAGTAAGTCTAATCCACCATATGATGGAGATATTTGTTTCATATTTGTTTTCGTGTTTAATGCTTGTATGTAATTTTATGACATTTTGTTTAACGTGTCTAATGATTGTTGCATAGAAATTTTTTAGATATTGGAATGTATGTTGGAGAGGGGCCTCTCCTACATGATGTAGAAATGACTGAGGCTCATGAGTTTCCCCAGGTTTATATACTTGACATATAATGCAACCCAAATCACAAAATAAGGGATAACAAATTAGATTGGTGCATTTATGGATCACCATAGAGTGGTCCCTATATGAGCTGGGAATATCACGAGGGACCCTGAGCTTGCATAAATATGGTGACCCTAATATCACACGACTACGGTTACCCTCCCCATTGATATAATTTATTGATTCCTAATATTGTTGGTGACCTTAGCGTAATCAATAACTTGAGGGTTCGCGATGATATTTAATCTTCTTTATATTCATGTACAAATTATGGTGATCCTCCACCTCCATATTTTCCTCCTTGAACTCCTCTTCCTCCTCAAACTCCGCCAAATCCACCATAAGGAGAATGCATACCATCTCCATCGTGAGCACTAGACCGAAAACGATCTCCTTCACAAGGTGACTAAACACCATCTCTTCGAAGAGAATATTGATCAATATCATTAACACCATATTTAACACCATCTCCTTAACCAAAATCTATTGTAACAACTTACTAACTAAATATTATTCTCCCTACTGATTCTATAATCCCTACAGTTGCATTGAGTGATATATATTATGGTGGAGAGATATACCAGATCCTACATTCTACATTAATATTTGTAGAGGAATTGATGGCTATGGATTTAGTGGTGGAGGCACCAATTCATCTAGCTCTACTAATGGACCTAGCTTGTATCAATTGTTGACATGTGCATATATTTAATTATAGCCGAGATTGATATTTTAAATTTATATTTGACATACAAATCTATTTTGGTATTGTCCTTCATATATATTATGGGTTTTTATATCATGTCGAAGCTGATCCTGTTTTATTTATAAAATTTATTGTGTGTATGCATATGATTTATATTATTGATCATTTATCGCATATTAAATTGGATTGGAGATGTAGATCATTCATTTAAATTTGAGATGTATCACTCATGTAAATTTGACATGCCATATGTATATGTGCGACACATATATGTATTTTGATATTATAGTTAATGTATGCTATGTTTTTTCATATCATGTTGGTATCATTAAATGATTTATAGAATTTAATATTGTATATGTTAGTGATTAAAATCACTATTGATCTCTTCGAAATTAAATTTCTGATTTTGAAATGAAACCCATATTTAAATTGGAGATGCCACATAGTGTCCAACTTTTTTTGTAATAATTTAATGCCATTTTTTTTGGGTTAATCAATCAATGTCATTATATAAGGTTTAACCATTTTTCAAGGCTAATTCTTTGTTGTTCATTGTTTAACCTTGGATCTCGAGTATTGTTCAATTTACCTTAGAGAAACACTTTCATGATGATTATCATCCTTTAGCATTGAATCTTAGATTGACACTCCATGTTAGCTACATGTAAATTAAGAATCCAACCTTACATATGGTGCTGGAACTATTGCCATGGAAATTGAAAATGAGGTAGTATGAAACTGATTGGGTTGGGGTCTAGTGCTTAATTATATTGAATTACTATTTTAATTAGTTGATTGACCGTCCATGCCACTTTTCATATTATTATTGATATTAACATTTCATTATTTATTATTAGTGTTATTATTTACGGTGTCCATATATTGATTATCAATAAACACAGGCAACGCATATTTATTAATACTATTAATTAATAAAAACAAAAATATCATGAAAAGTTTGTATGAACCTCATCATTAATTAAGATTGAGATTGTTTTAAAGATGTTATTAAATTCGATAGAAAATTTGACAAATATGTAAAATTACATCATAAAGATTATAATTGTGTGTGTGTGTAGAAGAAGCCTTGGTAAATTGCTACGTGTATTACAGGAAAGAGAGAATAGTTATGGCACTCTCATGGTTTTGTTTATTATATACAACACAAAACAATGGATGTAACTATTGGAAAAATTCTAGATAAATTGGCAGCAGAAGGAATAAAAGAGATGAAGTGTCTTGTATTTTGTTTTGGAGTTTTTGAATGGAAACATTGCTATGTCTTTTACTATGCCAACATTCATTTCTAGGTTTAATGTTGGTCTAGTTCATTTGAATTTGAAACTTGGTTTGTTATGTTAAACGCATTTGTTAATTTGTTTTTCAATTTGTATCAAATATCAAAATTTTTTTGCCGAATCACTTAATAAATATATTAAGCCCTCCTAGAAATTCTTTTAACTCTTTAAAAACAGTCCAGCAAAACATCTTGATCGCCCGACTGAATTTTCATTATTTGTTTTTAATTTGAAGCTTTATAAAAATGAGCCACTGTACAAAGTATTTTATCTTTAGTAATATCTATGGCAATGAATGTTTGTTGTTTCTGCTTAAACCGAGCTTTTATAAAAATCATCTACTTGTAGCTTTGGTGGTATGTGTGGAAGGCCTAGAGGACTTAAAGGGTAAAATGGCCCAAAAACATTGTAATTTTGATTAACCATTGTATATAGAAGATTCAAAAAGCATGGAAAATTACTAAATTTGTGACACATTGTCACATTATTAACATGATTTTATAAATGACTGATAGGTCTACCGATCGCAACTGCTCCACGGAGCCTCGAACAACTACAAAACTTGAAAGAAGGCCCTATAAACACGTTACAATTACCTAGCATCATGATTCGCTGATCGTGATGATGGGAATTAAATCAATGTTCATGGGAAGGTAGCAAACCAAAGTAATTTTCTTTAGTCTTCTCCTCTCCTACAGGAGACAAATCTAGGTGTACATGGCTGTGATAATTGAATTCCTTTTCTTATATTCGATAATTGAATTTTTTTGGGGGTATATTTTGAGTCTTTTTCTCTTTGAAATATTTGTTGTGGGTTTTTTTATTCATTCACAGCTACAATTGAAAAGTATAAACACACTGTGGAGTTACAAAAATAATAAATATAATTCTCTCGTATTGTTGGTTTTCTTTATAGTATCAAGTGAGATGGTACTTAGAGAGTATTCATATTATAGACACACTATTACGAAAATATGTTTACATTAAACATATTCTCACACTTATGTGTGTTTTTTTAAATGTTTCATAGCACCTCTATTAGTCATCTTGTATATCATAAGCAAACTCAGATGGCACTTAGAGAGTCTTGATATTATAAACACACTATTAAGAAAATATGTTTACATCAAACATATGCTCACACTTATGTGTGTTTTTAAATGTTTCATAGCGGCTCTATTAGTCATCTTGTATATCATAAGCACACTCCGGAGTTACAAAAATAAAAATATGATTCCCTTGGACTATTGGTTCTCTTTATAGTATTAGGTGAGACGGTACTTAGAGAGTCTTGGTATTCTAAACACACTATTATGATATTTTACTATTAAAAGTATTTCGAGCTTGTCACTGCTCAAAGAAATGTGTGGAGGCATCATCAACTATGCGCGAAAACAATCAATAGAATCAACATGATTTGTTTAAATTAAACATGCTCCGACACATTTTCATGCATTTGCAAATGTATGGTAGCACCTCTATTGCTGCTCTTGTGCAGCATAAAAATATCCAGGACCATAAATGATAAGTATGATTTGGATGCTTTGTTCATGCAATATATACAACTACGAGGCACCATTGGTGGTGCACTAATGTATTATAAGTGCACAAGTGGGCACGTTTTGAAATTTAAAAATTCCATACTCGAATCGGTACAGTAAGGCATAATAATTGTCAATCTTGTATTAAATATTGAGCACACTATTATATCAAGGTATAAACAAAAACCATCCTAAATTATTGGTGCATTTTGGAATGTATATGGATTTTCATTTACGGCCATGCATCTAAACATACAAGGTGAATTGTCTGGGTGGTTGTTTCCCTATAAAAATGATGCACCAACTAATGGAAATAATAAAAATATTATGCGCACTTGTAGTTTGTTAAGTTTAAACAAGGAGAAGACTATATAATGCACTTATGATTACTTTGCATTAGGGTTATTGCATCACTATTTTAAGGTGCACTAGAGTGTTTTACACATTTTTTTAGTGATTTGTTTTTCAATTTTTAATAAATATAAAATGTGACTCATTTTATATTAATTAAATGATTAGTGTGTGTGTGTGTGTGTGTATGTGTTCATAATGAGATTCATATTTTACTAAGAGATAGTGACAATTATGGTAGCAGTTGTTATAGTAGGAGCATCCAAATTCATACAAAATTTTATGTGAGTGAGAGACAAGAGAGAGGGAGATGGATATGTACCCTTTTCATATCATAACGTATACTCTTGTCTTGTTGAGTAACTTTATCTTCCTCAAGTTTTGTGAGGGGATATGCTCCTAAAGAGAAACATATGCTTGTTGATGTAGATGAATTATCATTGGGTTATGCTTGACGACTATCTAGGGAGAGTCCCAATTTTTGGTACTCATCCATAAAGGAGGATATTTATCTCATTATCTAGCTATATAAGAGAGGGGATGATTTCACTGATATTCTTGATATGCCTATAAAATTCCCATCAATCATTTCCAACATCTAGATGGGTAGTTGCAAAATACCTCATAGACAAATTTTCCATGATATAGAGGATAATTTTCTTTTCCAAATATACACAATCCACTGGTGAGAGCTAGAAATTAAAGAGAATGCGTGTGAAAGTGCATAAGTATAAAATGAACTAGAATCAAAACTATCTTCACACAAACAATATGAATAAAAAATAATATCCACAATATAAATTTAACAAAACATAAGCAGAACCATATCCATAGGAAAAGAAAACACTTATCTTAGTAACCAAGGAAGGTCCAAGAGGTTGGCTGTGTAATAACAATTTTCCACGAAATGTATGTGGCACTGAAAATACCACCCCAAGGAAGGCTAGGAAGGCTACAGTGTCAAGGAAAGGACTACATGCTTCACTATCTCTCATCCCAATCCACTTTCTCTCATGCTTAGTCGGTTTCCTCCCCACAGATCACTACAAGCATCTCGTTCAACAATCCCATTCATGGGGCTCTCTTCTAGTATCCCACACAATAGAATAAATGCCTAATTTTTTCTTGCACTTAGCCTCTTGAAGTACCAAACCCTTATAATGGTCTTTAGTGTGTGCAAAAAGAGTCCAATTTGTTCTGTGCTTTCAGAGAATCTCCTCCAAAAATAATTCATGTAATTTCAAGTATCCAAGGAGAAACAAATGACCAGCGGGTAAAAGGTGTCAAAGGTTCCCCAATATCTCTACTCATATACAAGAATCATTTTTACTCTCATGCTTGCGATTTCCACTACACAACGCTATTTTTTTGTTAGTTTATCAATCTAGTAATTGGAAACATTGAGATAACCACACTAATTGACATAGTGTATTAATCTTGCATCGAAAATGAGTGATACACTATAGTGGGTATGAAATTTTTGGAGAAAATACAACTAACACCACTTTAGACCATAAAATGAATCACCCTTACAATTGTCATAGGAAGTGTATTCATCTAATGTTTCCATAACTTTACGAAAAGACTTTTCGACCAACCTCACACATGCATTTTATGATTGGATTTCATAAGTCAAAGGAATTAAATGGATAACTTAAGGATCATGGTCGAAAATCGATGAGATATAAGGACGACACTTGAGAAAAGGGGATTTAGTTTCCCCTTGGTGGAATCATAGGCCCTCTAGTGCTCTTTAAACAATCATTGTGGACCATTTTATTATTTTCCCATAAAAATATTTACATAGATTTTGCATCATCATGAGAAGATTAACACATGGCCATATAGAAATATTTTCATAATTTAGCCATACACTAGTTATTCTTTGTCCTTGAGGTCTATGTGGACAATATTTACAAGCATATTTGTGTCATTTTACACAATATGATTTATTGCAATTCAAGGGTAAAAACAAGGGTATTACATCCTTCCTAACATTGTGAAAGAGGCCCATATTTCATATATTGATAGATATGATAGTGTGAGAATCATTGACCCTAGCGAATTTTGATTTGTAGGTGGATTGGTACATTCACATCCCTGCAGGTTAATTGCTTGTCTCTAATGATCACAACACTAACATGCTATACCTATGATAGGAAATGTGTTAGCGATTGTTTGATGCACTTTGTAGATACTTTAGTTTAGAGGCCTATACTCATTAGGCGGTATACCATTTTTTGTGAAAGTTGATTTACCTTTGGAATTTTGTCACGTTGTGTTTTTTTCTTGCTCAAAACTCCCTCACTTTCTGGGACTGGCGAAACTCCCTCACTTTCCGGGAGTGGCCTTTTCTTTGAGAAACCATGACCTAGGGGCATCTATTCCATCAAAATAACCTAGATCCCAGCCAACCTGGACCATAGCATCAATTAAATTGGTTGGATTGAATGGTTTTTCCTCCCAACTATTTCACCCCTAATGGGATTTGAACATGGTCTGCCTTGTTGACGAGGCCCATGGCGTAACTAAATGAGCTAGCGGGAATTGACAATCATGCTTTGTTTGTTGGGAGGATTTTATTCTTAATTTATTGATATATATTTTATTTATTTATTGATAGGTTTTTGGTCACTGAGTTGACATTTTCCCACCTTCCTTCTAGGTTGATGACTGATATGCATACACACACATGGGGGTAGTTGTTTCCCAAGAGGAACCATCTTGAGTGGTCATGTAGGTTGTTCACTTTAGATGTATTAATGTTTCCATCTATTGAGGATGGTAACACCTGAACCTCA
>LPNX010535246.1:0-195748 GCA_001517045.1 Pseudotsuga menziesii
AATGGAGCTAGATTTTTACTACTTCATTGCAAAACTGTGCTTCCTATCTAGGATTTGTTACACATTGGGTTGTTCAGCAATTTGGTTGACTATTGTGTGCTGAGTTATTGCTCAGAAGACATCTAAAAACAAGTTTCTACTTGTTCAACTAGTTGCTCTCTATCATAGGAGTAGACAAAGGCAAGTTTGTTGTCAACAGTCAAAGCCATGCCTCAAAAAGGTCTTATCTTTCCTCAGAATATTTTGGTATCAGCTAAAGACTAAATCTGAATCCATGAAGTCTGTTCAGACAATACCTTATTTCACTATATAACTAAGGCCTTAAAAGTCTTATTTGACTGAGCTCTGTTCAGGGAACATTCCGAAAGGTATTGTCTGAGTGAAGTCTGTTCACAGGAGCTATGACGAATTGCTGGGTTTCCAGAAAGGGAATTTAATGGACATTCAACATTTCATTTTACTGGATTTTGAAAAATTCAGCTATACATGCATATCATATATATATTATATCAATCATGTAAATACTTATTCCTACATAATTCTGAAATTATTATTGGTGATTGTATTGAAGTGGGAGTATATTTTTATTATAGGATTGCTATTAAAAAAATTCAGGTTTAAGAATGGAGCTAGATTTTTACTACTTCATTGCAAAAATGTGCTTCCTATCTAGGATTGCCTCAAAAAGGTCTTATCTTTCCTCAGAATATTTTGGTATCATCTAAATACTAAATCTAAATCCATGAAGTCTGTTCAGACAATACCTTATTTCACTATATAACTAAGGTCTTAAAAGTCTTATTTGACTGAGCTCTGTTCAAGGAACATTCTGAAAGGTATTGTCTGAGTGAAGTCTGTTCACAGGAGCGATGACGAATTGTTGGGTTTCCAGAAAGGGAATTTAATGGACATCCAGCATTTCATTTTACTGGATTTTGAAAAATTCAGCTGTACATGCATATCATATATATATTATATCAATCATGTAAATACTTATTCCTACATAATTCTGAAATTATTATTGGTGATTGTATTGAATTGGGAGTATATTTTTATTACAGGATTGCTATTAAAAAAATTTAGGTTTAAGAATGGAGCTAGATTTTTACTACTTCATTGCAAAACTGTGCCTTCTATCTAGGATTTGTTACACATTGGGTTGTTCAGCAATTTGGTTGACTATTGTGTGCTAAGGTATTGCTCAGAAGACATCTAAAAACAAGTTTCTAATTGTTCAACTAGTTGCTATCTATCACAGGAGCAGACAAAGGCAAGTTTCCTGTCAACAGTCAAAGCCATGCCTCAAAAAGTTTTCATGAAAATGGTCGGGAGAATGGTGCAAAATAATCATGCTAAAAAAATGTAAATAGGAAAGAAATAAAGAGACTAGAAAATGCTCCGATTTTCTATAGAAATAGCAATGGAGACTTGGAGGGTATATTTCCTTGAGGCTACAACATGGAACTTTAAAAATTGAACTTGAAATCTAGCTGAACTTCATGTGCTACTAGTATGGATAAGAAACGTCTTAGCTTATAATCAAATAGATTGAAAAATTTTGAAGTTCATTAAAATGAAAAGAAAAAAAGAATAAACATTTTCACGGAAAAGGCCAAGTGAATGGTGCAAAATAATCATGCTAAAAAAGTAGAGCATACTGCTCGGATGTTCTATAGAAATAGCAATGACGACTTGGGAGTGTATATATCCTTGAGGCTGCAGCATGGAACTTCAAAAATTGAATTTAAAATCGTGTTGAACTTCATGTGCTACTAAGTATGGATAAGAAACGTAACTTAGCATATTAAGTATCTAAGGTTAATCAAATAAATTTAAAAAAGTTGAAGTTCATTAAAATGAAAAAAATCCACTATTTTATATCCATCCAAAGGATGAATATGAGAACATTTAATACTAACGGATACATAGTACTAAAGCAGAAACTGGCCACTTTACAAATTCTGCACACACCCTATGTAACTAACAGTGGGTTATTGTCCTCCCAATGACCCTTTTAGACCTCTTGATATTGTTTCCTTTCTAGGTATAGCCTTGTCTTTCTCAGCAATCTCAACTGACATTCAATCCCAAGAACTTGCCAATGTGCCAATAAGATGTAAGAGGATTGACTTAATGAAGCCCTCGAAGGAAAAACATGGGTGATCAAAAACTTTAACCAAAGCCACGATGAGAACATTGATGTTTAATAAACATGAAGTTACCTTAAACTCAAAGTCAAATTCCATGAGCAGTTATGTTTTAGAGTGATTAATGCATTTATTTTATTTATTAACTGGTAGGACAAATATAGGCACACGTTACATCACAGGATAGGGTTATATATTTCTGTAAAGCGTGGGAAAATAGGGCTAGGCTTCCCATTCTGCATTGCAAAATTCTCACATAACTCCATCCTGAACATTTATAGAGAATATTTTGCTCCAGAATATTTTGTTTATGGAAAGGTTAATGACAAGACAGATGTGTATGCATTTGTTCGAGAAAGTAACTGGAATGAAATCAATCAATACAAGAAATCCCAAGGGTCAAGAAAGCCTGATTATGTCGGTATGTTTTGGTTTTAACAGTTGACTCTCAACTCCATGTTTATTTATTATCCTTATGGGCTCATTTTTAACCTTCTGCGAGTGTTGACCAGGCAAGGCCAATTTTGCAGGATGGGAAAATGTGAAACCTTGCTGATAAATGTTTGCAAGATGTTCATGATACAAATGAGATGCATGGATTGATGCTTGCTCCTACACTTTGTCGAAGGAAGACATCCCATTACTAGCATTGCATGAACAGAGTAATTTATTTCTACTTCTTTCATTTATATATAATTTCTTGCGTTTTTCATGCTTTTTATGAATTATGTATTTTAATGCTTGCAGAGTTGCCTCCACCATTGTTGTTTGATAAACTTGCAACTGAACTCCGTAGAAGGCTTGTAAGTAGTTTGCATCTTTCTAATGATTAATTGTTAAATGACTTGAAAGTTTACTTCTATATTTCATATCCTGGACGTTCTTTAGGTTTTGGAGATGCTGGAAGTGATTCCTTAGGATATAGTGCATAGTGTATTCGATAGTGTTGTTGATCCAGCCTGCAAAACCGTGAGGCAGGTACTGATTCTTCATATAGGCTCAGTATTTGTGTTTTTATTTTCTTTTGTTTTAACCTGACATTCCTTCTTCCTTAAGACTAATTCCATCTATTCTTTATCCGCTTCCTCTTAATTTGTAGGTTGCAATAAATATAATGCGAGAGGAAGGATTTACAACATTTTATAGAGCACTTGGGCCATCTCTTATTGGCATTGCACCCTACATTGCTGTCAACTTCTGTATTTTTGACTTGTGAGTCTAGATTCTAGTCCGTATGTGTCCTTTGAAGTTTATTATTTGAAATATATGATATTCTATGTGATGATCCCAAATAAATTTTTATTGTGTTTAAAAGGTTTGAATGAACAAGTTTGCATGATCGAGGCACATGACTTTTGGAATATCATTTTAGATCAATGTGTACATTTATCTAGTCTTGCTTACTTTAGTTTCTCACACCTTCATTTGTTCAAATGGCAGAGTTAAGAAGTCTCTTCTAGAGGAATAAAGGAAGAAGACAGAGGCTTATTTTTCCACAGCTATTATTTCAGCCTATTTTGCTACAATTTTTTTGCTACCCGCTTGACACTATCAGGCAACAGATGCAAATGAAGGGATCACCATACAGGATTGTTTTTTATGCTTTCCCAAGTAAAGGGATTCTATTCCCAACTTTCTAAAGACAAGGGAAAATAATATCATTTCTCAAAATTTTCCTCTCCGATAATTATAATTATACTCTTTGTTTTCTCTACTTATGGAAAAGTAGCCATGGATAAAGTATATTTCTTTGAGGAATGGGCTAGGTGGAGTCATTAGTTACTTTGATTCTCATGCCATTTTATACTGCATGTTCACTTATTTGAAACTCATGACTTATTGACGTTTTTGAATATGGATTAGGATAACTGATAAGTTTGTTATTTTATGATAACTCATAGCATTAGTCTTCATTCTGCAGGTTTAAGTCAAACAAACCATAGTCATTTTTCCTGCATTTTGGAGAAGCATGTCTTTTATGCCGTGCATATCACAGAAAAGTCATCCAAGTTTCAGTGGATCTTTACTGGTGTCCATATTCAATACAACCAATTTACTATCTAGATTTAAGGCACCGTGACATATAGTCATGCATAAACATGAGTTGATGGATCATCACACCCTCAATTTGAACATGTCCATTGGGTATGGTGCATATCACAATTTAGATGGTTTGCTAGGTATATATGCATATATTACACATTTAGGCACATAGAAGCATGGAAAATTGATGGATGACCACACCCTCAGTTTGAATCCGTGGATGTAATGTTTGCTTCCAGTGAAAGGTGCATATTAGAGTCACCTGAATTTAGACTGCTAATGACCCTATTCAATGTATCCAATGCACCAGATTCAATGCACTGTCACACATATAGGAAGTGGAACATACAAACACGAAAATTTGATGGATCACTGCACCCTCAGTTTGAACCTATGAATGCAAGGTTTCCTTCTAGTGCAAGGTGCATAGTAGATTCACCTGAGTTGGGACTGTTAGTGTACAGTTTAATATACCTGATGCACCATCTAGATTCAATCCATGGCTACACATCTGTCCACATAAATGCAAAGAGTTAATGGATAACCAGAACCTCAATTTGTATGTTTGAGTGTAAGAATTGTTTCTAGTATATTTTTATGACAAAAATGGGTTGATATAGTGTGTTTTCTCTTGTATTTTTTAGGTTTTAAACAAATCCAAGAAGGATTCAGGTATGGAAACAATTTAAAGCTCTGTGGAAAAGAGTTTGCTGGGCTTGCAATCTGTAATGCCAGTTTTCCATTAATAGGGCCAGAATCTGTTGCCTCATGGGCACCAAATTTAACTGCCAAATCTCCCGGAGACTCAACAGTATCTCCAGGCTCCATTGTAGAAGATTCTAGAATCTGCAGATTTGTCAAGATTCCAGAATCTACAGGTTTTAGCTAGAGATGTAATTATTGATAAATACTTTGTTTGCAATTGTTTCAATCATCTATTGATGGATTGGATGATAATGAATCGTGGCTGGCAGCCCATCTAAAACAGTATCATGGGTACTGATATTGTCTTCAATTGTGTCAATTGATGTATGATGGATTGATAGTCGTTAATTTGGCTACTTATCATACACTGTCAAGAGTGTTCACTAATACTGTGTTATTACCTTGATTAATTATCAAATGTATATATATACTGAAATCTTTGCTTTTACTCTTCTTGATGTTCTTTTCTGTATTTGTGAAGTGTAGGAAATGTCTTCAAATTTGTACCATTTTGGCCAAAATGTCTACTCCTTGAACAGGACTTTTGTTAATGTGAGAAGTTAGAACTATATAAACCTTCATCAAATGTTTGTTTTCCAAGCTGCTTTGACAACCTATGCTAGCACAATTATGAACTTTGGAACCACATGGACAGCAAGTAATTCTAGATTATGACTACACATTGGCTTCTTTTCTTCATCAGATATGTTTCTCCCATGCAATGGCATCTTCACTGTATAATGTATTGTTAAACTGTTAATTTTCTGATTTTTCAATACATTGAAGTGCTCCATTTTTTTTTGGCTCACTTCAATGTTACACTTTTTTTCCTCGCTTACCCGCTAACAACTACCTTAACGGCGTATTTAGAAAATATAAAGCCCTTCTGGCTTTAATGGTTTCGGGAGCATGGCTCGCCCATAATAAAGTGTTATTCCAAGAATTATTTATTCATCCCTAAATTTATGATACCAAGTGCCTTGCTATCTTGGAACAATTTTGGTAGTGTAAGGATAATGTCCATGTGAGAATAATTAAGGTCGAATAGATTGATAAGTCGCACGTAAGATGTTATATCGATGACCTTGCCCAAGGTAGCTTGAGTGTAGGGGTGTGGGAGGCATCTTGTATCTACTAGAAAAACATTATTTCAAATTATTTGTGGGTGTTATTTCAAATTATTTGTGGGTGTAAATTATTTATAGGTATTGAAGTTGTTACTAATAATCATACTGAGCCATTGGTTGTCAAGATCGTGGGGTTTTTGGCAGTTTTTAAAAAGATAGGGAATCATCATATTTTTGGAGACTCTTTCATTGTCATTGATTGGTTCTAGTAGAAAAATTTTCTCAAAAAACATCAACCTTAGCCTCATCTTCGATGATATTGGCAGATTGATGCTTTCTCTCGATGATGTCTCTTTTCAACATATCTATAGAGAATAAAATGCTCTTGCAAATCAGCTCTCAAAATTGGGTCTATTGCTTGCTAAAGGATCTTGCAATATGTGGGAAATACAAAATGATATCATCAAGGAATTGGATTCGGGACCAATTTTTTCCTGATGTTTTGGCCTACAGACTCTATTTACATGCAATTTTCATTGAACTTTCTTTTTTATCTATTGAATAGTATATATTGAAACTCTTATTAGAGAATTAATCTCATGTACTCTGTTTTTTGTGATATTTTTGCTCGGATGACTGTATATGTTATCATATAAGGATGAGACATAAAATGTAAGGCATTTCATGTCAATGAACAATATGGTTCAAAATTTAATATAAATTTTGAGTTATGATACTTTTGCCTTGGACCATGAAGGGACTAGAAAATATTTCTTCCATGTTCCGCCTCATAGTTCAACAACCCAGTTGATTTTTTGTCAATATCCTCTTTCTCCTCATATAAGCGAGCCCCTGGGAACCAAGCAAGAACCCCTCTCTCTAGGTGCATCTTGTTTCAACTCCCCTCCCATCTTCATTTTAGATGATGATTCGCCTTGACTAGGGTTGTCTTATTTGTTTTTGTATATGTTCTACTTATGTTTATCTGTAGTTGTAACATGGATCTTGTGGTCATAACCCCTTACTTGTGGGGGAACTCGATGGTTTTGGACCAATACTCTTAAGCATATTATGATTATTCATAACTAATAAGCTTGATGTTTTTAGTTTTTGGGACTGAAATGTGCCTCTGAGCCCTTGTAGACTCTTGGCTCTATCTTTTTGCACAATAGTAATAGTGTTCTTTCTACAATTTTGTTATTATAATAGAGTCAAATATATTTATATATATAAACCAAGATTATTATAAATAATATAAAATGGTTTTATGGTTGGAGTGGACAATAAGTTTATATTAAACCATATTTTTTGGGTCTGAAAGTTTGAAACTATGAAATACAAAGATGACAAAACTAATTGGGGATATATTTGAATCCATCCATACTTTTGAAGTCTTCCTCAAAAAATTTATACCCCTATGACAATAAATTCTAACATACTATCCTAATAAAATCTTATACTTGCAATGATTAAACCTGGATTAAAAATAGAGAGAACAACTATTGGAGAAATTCTACTAGTCTTGCAGCACCTTCTTTTCCTTAGCATCATTGATATCAATATCCATAGTTCTACTGGCTTGTATAATTGCTTCTTCCTCGAATGTAAATTTCCTTAGAGAAGCCATTGAAGTACTGGGGCTCTTGAGAGAGTCTAGGATGATCCAAGAAACCATATTTTGCTCCCAAACTAACCTCTCAATTTGAATATTATGATAGTCCAGCCTTGACTCTAAGTATAATATCTCGGACTTCATTTCCTAAACCTGGGTATGCAAATTGCTTTCCTAATGAGTGACAACAGTCTGCAAATCTCCTAGTTGACAAGATTCTCTTCATATTAAATACTATAATTCGGTGATGTCACAAGTAGTGCCTCCATTGTACCTATTTGTGTTCTCCAGTGTGATATAGGATGTCAACCAGGGTTCACCACCTTTTTGGAGAAGAAATCCCCTCAATTTATTTGTACATGCCCAGTTCGCAAGTCTCTGCAATGACTTGTAACCTCCACTATATGGAAATCTTAAGCGATGCATGGGGTGCCCCCAACAAACACAAGAATAAACCCCAACAAAATCATTACCCCACAGTTAATATTCAAAATGAGTTCAAACTCCATTAAAGCCTCAAGTATGCCACAGTTAAGCATGAGTACAAGGAGCGTTAATTCCAATGCATGGATTTTGAATTCCTTTAACACTTTTCCATTGGTTCAGAGTGAGTATTGAGTCTAATATTCTAATTTGTATAATTTGTTGGAGATAAAGCAACATTAAATCCCCCATTTTTTGCTAAGTTGGACTTGTTTCAAAATGGCACCTTATCACCATAGCATTTGCTTCTTGGTTTAAATGATAGAATATGATAGAAGGATATGTGGTCAAAATGATGGGCTATCATGTGCATCCTATCTATTAATCTAGATCAACTTGGGATTCTTTCCAGAGAGAGATTCCTCATTTGTTGGATAATAAATGAGGAATATGTTCTATTTATTTTTATGATGACAGCATTGGTGGTGTTTATCCTGTGAAATTTGTCCAGGACCTACCCCTATCCCCCTTATCCAAGAATGGCATGTTTTTGCAATGGGGCGACCCACCTGTACAATTGAGGCAACCATAAGGAGTGGACAATGTTGTTGGAATATACTTCACACGCAAAGAAGTCTATTCAACAAAGATGTACTCTTTCATATCTAGTAAAAGCAACATATGTATAAATAGGAAAATTTTAGCTTTATCGTTGTGTATTTTGGACAGTGTTCTAGCTACAAAAATGTTTCCCTCTTCTAGCAGAGTTTTGTATTTAATAGTATTATGCAGCAACATACACACCTTCACCAAAGTTGTACAACGTTAATAATGGGACACTATTATTCATGGAAAGGAGATATAATAACATAATATAATCTTATTAATGTCCAACGAATGACCACAAAAGTAGGCCAATGGGATTAAAAGATGCATCCAGTATGAGTACAATGTGAGAGTGCAAGAGCAACTCTTATATAATTCTAAAGACAAGAGAATAAAGAAAAAGAAAAAATGTCGCATATATGAGTCTATAACTAAATTGAGCTATTCATTAGGGTTATCCAACTCCAAAACACACACACACATAACATTATCAAGTGGTGATACAAAGTGAGAGCGAGACTCTAATATTAGAAACATCTTGGTGTTGAGAGAGAGAGAGAGAGAGAGAGAGAGTTGAGGACAAGGTCAAGATCTTCATGGCCTCATGACCAAGGGAAAGGGGCGAAATCGAGGTACTGGATCATTGTTGGAGTCCTCTATCTCCATGCATGTGCCATCTTTAATCCAAAACCAGTTTTAGATACTTTTTATATTTACAAAGTTGGTTCTAAATTTGTTTTTTGCTTTATTTAGTTTTACATGCAAAAGTTAGAGGGAAGAGTTTCCTAAGGTAGTAGAGGCATCGATGCATGTGGATTTCTATCCCAGTGAAGGGTGCACTTTATTCTTCCCTTGGTTATCCACGCAAGCTAGGCACACTCGGGTTAGAGTTCACATTATCAGTGTAGGATGGAGGTGAATACAAAAATTCGCAAACACGCTTGGGTTAGAGTTCATATTACCAATGAAGGATGAAGGTGAATATGAAAATTGGCAGACTGGGGCATATGATACTCCCTCTTGATATTAAACTGTGTCAAATAATTGGATTAATAAAAATTAAAAAAACTCCACAAGGCTAATCCAGGAGAACATTGAGCTAGTATATACAATCCCAGAGATTTAAAGTTTGTTCACATGAAAATGAATACGAATATATCTGCTAATAAATTGACCAACACATGGCCAAGAGATGGGATCTTTGAAGCTAAAATACCAAACCTTCTAGGATGGAATAAAAGAGCATATTTGATTGGAAGAGATTTGAGAAGTTCCTTTTGAAACTCCTTTCAATGCATTTTATATAGCTTTATTTTTTAGAGTTTCTCTATATACTCTAAGCAGTTGTTTGTTTTATGTTATTAATCAATATGCCTCGTTTGCTTTAAAACTTTTATGAAATCATTGTTTTGGAAGACGATAATTGTTTTGTCTTTATTTGTCAAAATGCTAAATGTTTTAACTCTTTTATGAAATCATTATTATGTAAGTACATCTTAAACAAGTTGGGATGAAAATTTTGGAATTTATGATGGCAATGGGTGTATGTTGCAATTGATTGCATTTTCTTGACTTTATTGTAATTTTATTTTCCATTGATAATTTGTAGGTAGTTCACATGCAAAAGACATTGAGAGGCTACTATTTTGGGTTTACCTTGTTTAATACCACATTTCATTTGTTCTAGATAAGATGTGGTTGTGGGGATAAAAAAATAAATAAGTGAGAGATAGGATTACAATGCCATGTGATTGTATTTTTACGCATTGGTTGATCACCATGGTTGATAGGCCATGTCACTTGATTAGGGAGTGTGTCCCTTCATTTAGTATTATTATAATTACTATTAAATGGTGTTTATTTATACATTTATTTTCACTATAGTAATCATCATAAATGAAAAGAAAAGTTGCCTTGATTGTGCAGGGAAGATGCAATTTGGTGGGTGTCTCTATTCATAACCATTATTCCAATCCCTTTTCAATCAAATATACACTCATGTTTCTAGAATAAATATGTTCTCAATTCATTTTAAGGAGTATGGTATTGCTTATGTCTTTACAATGATTTTCCTATACAGTGCCATAACAGGTTCTACACCATTTTGTGTTTCATTTTACGTCTCACTATGTCAAGTATTATTTGCAACGAAGACAATTCGTCAAAATCTTAGGGCCACTCAGGGTTGGATGGCCAGAAATAAAATGCTCCATGTCCATGCAATGCCTCTAGCACCAAGAAAAGTGTGTGAAATTGAAAACAAAAACAGAACTCTCAGAAACAAAAGGTAGACATAGGGCAAAGGCTCGAATGAGGGAAGAAGCAATCCCTCTGGTGATTAAAAAAAATCCTCGAAAGTGACAGAACTCCATTGTTTTATGTGTGCGAGCCATGTGGCTAATGCTTGGGATAGTCCTTTGGAATTTATGAGTGAAGCATGTGGAGATCCAAGGAAGATCCGGAGGATGGGATTGGAGGGAATGGTAGGTTGTTGATTGATCCATGGGGGTGTAGTAAAAGGAGTGGTGAAATTTGGTTGCCATTAAACATGATCCAAGGGAGTCAAGACCAAGGTTTGGCCATCGATTCTAGTGGGATGGAAAGAAAAGTTAAGGTATCCAAATGTTTTCAAGAGTAACGTTATCCCTCTCTAGGACACCACATCTCAAGCCAACACCTTTATTATCCATACTATCCGCCCGACGATTATGGCCTCTTATAACATGAAGGAAGTTAATTGATTTAAATTCCTTGGCTAGGAAGTATAGAAGGTGATGCATATTGGAGAAGGACTCTTCCAGTTTCTAGAAATATTTCTTGTGTCCCTAGTGACAATTAGGGAGTCTCCTATGGCGATCATTTCCTCAATCCCCATGTCTTTGGCCAGCTCGAGACCCTTAATTAAAGCGATCCATTCCGTGCCATTATTCATTTCTCTCCTAATGCCCCAGGCATATTATTTTTTCTTATTCTCCTTGGAGTCAAGGATAGCTCCACTCGCATCTTCCAACCCTAGATTTGTCTCGATTATAGTATTTTACAATATGACAATGTTGTATTTTGCATCACTATATCATACTGCCCTTTCAATTTCAATCTGAACTTAGTGATCCTGATGCTTTCACTAGGCAAGAAATATACACTAAAGCATTTGATCAAATTTTCATTCAAATTGTTATTCGGTAGTCTCTATCCACTAAGTTTGCATGCAAAATTTGTGTTTTGATAGGAGAAATTTGGATTATGTTTTGTGCAGGTCCATATACTGTCAAGATATCTCCTTCAAAAACATTTAGTGATCATAATGATTTCCCAAGAAAGAAAAAACCACTGAAGCATTTGATCAAATTGTCATTCATGCTGGCTATAATTGTTATTTGGTCGTCTATGTCCAAAGTTTCCATGCAGAATTTGTGTTTTGATAGCAGAAATCCGGTTTATGTTTTGTGTAGGTCCATATATTGCCAAGATATCTCCTTCAAAAACATTTTTGGATGTCGTTGTGCAAAGTTGTATGATAGTGGACGATTGTAATGGTGTTTGCTTTAATTTGAGATTGTGAATGCATAAAAGTTAAAAAGAAGTCAACAAAAAATCAAAGCTAGGATTTTTTTGAGCTAAATTCAGATTTGATGAAATGTTTTGCAAAGAAAACTTTGTTGTGTTGTTTTCATTGAAAATTGCAATTGGAGGGGAAGAGTTCTAATGCAATGACAATTTGCTAGAAAGGGGCCCCAAAAGTAAAAAAAGCTAGTTACCTTTTTGGACTATCATCTTTTGATTTTGTCTCAACTAACGGACTATTGGGTTTGGGTGTAGTATCCATTGTATTTTGCAAATGGCAAGAACTCTTGTCTTTGCAATTATCCTTTGGAAATTTGAGAACAATTTTTGCTAACTGTAATTGTACCAAGTGTGAAATAAGAAGGGCGCATGCAAAAAAATTGTGATGTAACAGTCCTTTCTCCACAACATTTTTTCTCTATTTGTATGGATGTATCACCATTTGGGAAAAAAACATTTTTTCTTGATTTTGTTGTCCATTCTGACTCAAGCATTGTAAACCAGATAAGCAAGAGCAAGACATAACTTACGTTTCAGAAATGGGGCGCTTAGTTTACTTTGTAGTATTGTGAGTAGGGATCAAAATTCAAGTTGGCATTGTCCTTCAAGAGCTTTCTAGCTCGTCATAGAAGGGTAAAATATTTTTTGCTATGCAAATGAAATTTTAAAAAAAAATTACTTGTCAAATTAGAAATAAAAATTATTTTTAATTTTTTCATTTGAAGGATAGAAAAAAAACCATATAATATATTAAACTTTTCAAAATATCATACTTTTAATAGCTTTTATATATATATTTTATCTATACATTATAAAGAATGTTACTCTTTAATTTTTGTTAAATAGTTAAAATAATATATGTTTATAGAAAAACTCATATTATTGACTTGTGTGAATATGTTACTAAGTTTAAGACACATAATTTAGTTAAAGTAATATATGTTTATAGAAAAAACTCATATTACTCTTGTATGAGTATGTTACTAATTTTAAAACACATAATTTAATTATTACTAATTTTAAAACACATAATTTAGTGATTACTAATTTTAAAACATAAATTTAATTATTTATGAAGTTATCAACTATTCATCTAACACATTAGCTAGCCTTTTTCATATTTTTGAAAAGTGAGCTTTCTCAAGCCTTATTCTTTTTTTTCCATAATTCTTGGAAAGTGACCTTTCTCAAGTTTTATTTGTTTTTTTTGGGGGGCTTATTGTCAGTATAAATCCCGTAGCCAGCTCATAAATAATCCTTGGAGATCCACGGATCAACCCGAAGTGTCTCCTTGCAATTTCCCATTATATATTGGATAGGGTTTCTCACGGCCTGTACGATGTGTTCCCATAGCCGTTGCTCTGGGAAGTCCGCATCTCATTATGAATACCAGCAAAATGCTCCACTAGCACCTTGAATTGCCAGAGCTCGGAATTGAAATCATGTTTTAAAGGTTAAGGTTTATTTCTCACTCCTCCATCTTGGAGAGCTTCCGTGTTTGAATATTCTATATCAGTCTCAGTCTGTTGCACCTTCATCTAACCCTTCCTCTATCAATTCATGATGGTTTACTGGTTTTCTAGAATGAATTACAATATTTGTAATCTCCATGGAATTGGTAGGAATTCAATTTGAAGCACATCAGCTTGGGTGTGAGCAACGGGTAAATGCATGTTTATATTTTAAATTTTAAATTTTGTAATATTTTAAATTATTTATTTATATATTTTTAAATAAAATTTAATTAATTATTTTATTTATATGTTTTTACTTGTTTTCAGTTTTGTCCAGCATAAGAGCATTGACGGCTCACCTCGAATTCCTTTTGCAAACCATTATATGTACTAGGTAAATGCACATTTAATTTATTTTTAGTTTTTATAAAATTTGACAAACATATCAATTTTTCCATTCAGATGAATAGTTATTAGTTATGTTTGTAATGTTTTGTAAAAAAAATTATTAATTTGTCTTTGTTTATATTTATATAGATTTGTATTTGAGTATATATTTTTATTAATTTATAATATTTCTATCAATTTTGCTTCTTTACTTTTGTTGTGGCTATTAATGCCTAAAATGAAAGTGCATAAGTTATAGACAAATAAATTAATAACATAAATTAATGTTAGTAAAATTTACACAATAAATTTGGATTTATTTATCATTTATATTAGTAAATTGTACACTAATTTTGGCTTGAAACATTGAAAAAATATTTATTGTTTCTTAAAAAAGAATCAATAAATTTATAAAGGCAGCTGTCAGGTCGTATGAGCTAACTTCTTCTTGTATATTCTGGAAATGTAGGCACTAGTTTTTAAGGTCCAAGATCACATTCTTCAATATGATTTCCAATTTGCTTTTACATATATCAAAGTTCTTTAGATGAACGATATAGTTGTGTATGATTGATATAGAGGTACATTGAGTTTAAGCGGATTGATGACAGAACGTACTCCTTCCGTGTTAGGGTTAGGTTTAAGTGTGAGTTAGGTTTTTATCGATTAGTGTGGGCGCTAAACGTACTCCTTCTGAGTACTGTTCACATTTATTTTTCCTGGACTTTTGGCAGGTTTTGGATGCCACGTATCCTTTGATTATTGTTTCGCTCATAAACTGGTGAATGTCTTTAAGGGATTTTAAACACCTGGCCCATACGCTGCCGAAGGGTGCCCCCATTGTCACTTTGCCTTGGGATGTTGTTTCTAGGGCTAATGCGTTGGTTTCATTGCATTGTGGTTCTGATTATTTGCCTGAGAATGAGCCGGTGAACCTGGAACCTGCGACGTCTGGTGACATTATGGGTTGTCCGTCTTTGCTCATGGCTTGTGGTAAGGCAGGGGAGGATCAGCCAGGTTTTGAGAAGGTGGGATTTGAGCAGGGAACGGATGCGGTTGTCACTTTCCTGGAACCTGTTCTTCTGACACTTGTTAATAAGGTTCTAGATTCAGTGCCTGATGGTATTCCCATACATGCTGGTGTGAAACATGATCTTTTGAACTGCATTAGGGTTTCCCCTTCTGGTGACATTCCTTTCCCGTGGTCTGGAGAGAAGTCTATCACATTGGATGCGAATGGTCATATGGATCTTGAGGGTTCCTCTTTTAAACATAATAGGGGACTTTCTACCTCAAATACTGATGAAGGAGAACGCAAGAAGAGGCCGTGACAAACCATAAAAAAAATTGGACAAGCCAGTGTTGATGACAGTCGGGGAAGATATTGGATTAAATGACATTGTTTTGAATCATGCCACGACTCTGGTGGGGCATTTCAGCAGTCGAAAATACAATTCTGTGGGTATTAAAAACTGGGTTGTTGCGCCTTGGAAGGATCATGTTTATGTATGTCCTGATGTTTTCCTGCTACCAAGGGGATGGATAGAATTTAAATTCGTTTATGAAGGAGATGCGGCAGAAGTCCTCATGGGGGTTTAGCGATGGGCCAATGTGGGTATGTTGCTCAAGTGTTGGACCCCTCTTTTTGACCTGAGATACGAAAGGTATGATCTATTACCCATATGGGTCAAATTACCCAATCTACCTTTTGAGTACTGGTCTATGGATTATTTTAAGCTCGTTGGTATTCTTTGGGGTCCCATCTGGAGACAGACTTATCTTTTCTGGAATCGGGTGTTTGTTGCCTGGGTAGAGTTTTAGTCCTTCTTGACCTCAGGCATGGTCTTGCTACTGATATGCTAATAAAACGAGGGGATTATGAGTTCTGTCAGCCTTTGGATTATATGGGTCTCCCTTTTCGATGCAATTGCTGTCATGCCTATGGGCATTTGATTCCGAACTATTCCTTATCTTTCAGTAATAAACATAGGTCTGTCCCAAAGACTAAATCAGTTTGGAGGGTTAAGAATGTTGGGAAGCAGCCATGTGGTTTTCTTGATCCTGTAAAGGGTGATGGTTCAGAGGATATCTCTGATGATGATGTTTCGATTCCCCAGCGTGATATTTTGGATTCCCTTAAACCTCTTTCTATTTTATCGGAATATGTGGCACCATCAGGCTTGTATAATGGTTTGGGGGTCTGTACGATGGACTTGTCCTGTATACAGCCATTTGGTTCTGCTTTGGGTGATTTAGGTTTTGCATCTCCTTCTATAGTTAATTCTATGACTAGTAGGGGTTATTTCCTCTGCTCCCGTTCGAAGGTTACCAAGGAATTGTATGAAAAGGATCGTGATCCGGGGATTTCATTCATGACATCTAATGTTTTATATCCATCTTTGTTTTCTATGAAGGTTCCTGAGGCACTTAGAGTAGTGGACGCCTCCACTGTTCTTCCCTGATGATTGTTATGTCCCTTAATTGTCGAGGGTTGGCTAGTATTCCTAAAAAACTAGTGGTTCGTAGGTTGATTGAAGAACAGGTTTTAGATGTTTTATTTCTACAAGAAACTATGAGTGAGGGGGAATTTTTGGTGGGTGATTTGGAAATTATGCTTAAGGAGTGGAAGTTTATATCAGTTGATGCAAAAGGAAAATCTGGGGGATTATTATTGGGGTGGAGACATCATCAATTTCATTTTCTCAATGCTTGGGCTGTATGTTCGGGTCTGTGTGTTTTGCTTCACTCTATTGAGCTCAAAATGGATTTCTGTTTTGTTAATATATATGGACCCTTTTGTGAATAGGGAAGTTTTCTGGAACAATTTGTTTGGTTTGGAATGTTTATCCTGCAAAAATTTAATCCTTGGTGGGGATCTGAATTTTTCTGTGGGTTTTTCTGAAATATGGGGTGCAAAAGCTAGAGTGGATCCTTTATCTGATTTTTTCATTAGAGTGATGGATGGGTTTGGATTGGTGGATGTAGTTCCATCTGTTATTCTTCCTACATGGACTAATCGCAGAGTTGGTTGTGAAAATATAAGTAAGAGACTTGATCGATTGCTTATCTCTGTGAATCTCCTGGATTCTACTCTACATTTTAGGCAGTGGGTAGGATGTGGTGGGGATTCAGACCATTAGCCTATTTTATTGCAGATTTCAAATGATGATATTAGACCATGCAGTCCTTTTAAGTTCAATGCCAATTGGATGGAAAATGCTAATTTTGTTTCATTGCTGAAGGATTCGTGGAAGGTTTTTGATGAAAAATCGGGTTTATCATCTACCTCTCAATTTGCTAGGAACCTTAAGATCATAAAATATTTTTCTATATCGTGGTCTGTTCATAAAAAATCACAGGATCTGAAGGACCTTGTTCATATTGAAGTTTTATTATTTAAGTCCTTTGATAAGCCATGTTTTGGTTTCTCTACCGAATCCAATAAATCTTCCCTAGTTGAGCTTGAATCAAAGAAGAGGAAGATTTTAAGTGATCGTGAACAGGAGGCCGGACTTAAAAGTTGGGATTTATGGCTTCTTTGTGGGGATGATAACACACCTTTTTTCCACAAATATGCGAATTACAGAAAAGATATTAACTCTATATGGAAGATTGCAGACGATGAAGGTAACCTGGTTGAAGGTTTTGAGTCTATAGCTGGGGCGGGGGTTCAGCATTTTGAGTCTTTGTTTCAGGAAGACAAAGATATTCACTTACCTGAAATTGTGAAGAGTGCTAGATTATTCTCTACTTCTATTAATGAGGAGGATAATGAATATCTTTTGAAGACTGTTTCCTTGCAGGAAATTCAGCATATTTTATCTATGAGTAAGAATGATAAAAGCCCTGTGTCGGATGGAAATCCGGTTGAAGTATATAGGTCACTTTTTGATATTTTGGGTGAGGATCTCCTTAGGGTGGTTGAAGATTCTCGGAAAAGTGGAAAAATACCTAATGTTTTTAATTCTACTTTTATTGCTCTGATACCTAAGTCTAATAATCCTAAAACTTTTGATGAATTTAAACCTATTTCTTTGTGCAATTACATTTACAAGATTATCAGTAAGATCATTTCCACTCGAATCATTAAGGTCTTGGGTCGTTACATTTCTGGAGAACAGTTTGGTTTCCTATTTGGAAGATAGATTCATGATGTTGTTGGGGTTATTCAGGAAGGCTTGCATACCATTCACAGCAAAGGTTTAAAGTCTGTTGTTTTGAAAATTGATTTGTCCAAAGCCTATGACCGAGTTAGTTGGACTTACTTGCATGTCATTCTTTCAAAAATGGGATTTGCGGGGTCTTTTATCTCCTGAGTTATGAGCAGTATGTCTTCTGTTACTTTTTCCCTTCTTATTAATGGTGTTGCTTCCCCTTTCTTTAAGTCTGGTAGGGGGCTTAGACAAGGTTTCCCTTTAGCACCTTTACTTTTCCTTATTGTTGTTGAAGGTTTAAGTAGAGCACTATTGAATGTCAAAGATTGCAGATGTCATGGTATAACATTTGGTAATGATATCTCTTTAACTCATGTATTATTTGTGGATGACATTGTTATGGTAACTGATGGCACTGAGCAATCATTATCCACTTTATATGAGGTTCTCATGATCTTCTTCAAGGCTTCTGGTATGAATAAATGAGGATAAGTCTACTATGTATTTTTCTAATATGGATGAGACTGAGATTATTACTATTCATAATATTTTTGCTTTTTTCTGTTGTAAAATTTGAGAATGGCATGAAGTACCTAGGTTTTCATCTTAAATGTTGCAGATATCTTCTCAAGGATTGGGATTGGCTGGTTGCCAAAGTGGAAAAAAGGATTAAAAACTGGAGTTTTCATTGGCTATCTAAGGGAGGTAAGTTCATCCTGATTAAAGTTGTTCTTGAGGCAATTCTGGTTTTCTGGATGCACTTCTGGATTCCATTGGGTATTTTAGAGAAGATCAGGAAGTTATGTTTTAAATTTTTTTGGTTTGGTAATATGAATTCAGCCGGGTTACCATGGACCTCATGGAAGTCTTTGGCTTGCCCAAAGTTCTTGGGGGGCTGGGGTTTGAAAAGCCCTGCTATCTTTGCTAAATCCCTTGCAGCAAAGAGTGTGTGGAATATTATCAATGGATCGGGCTTGTGGGTGCAGATTGTTGTGCAGAAATAATTTTATCCAATGTCTATAGTGGATTAGATTAGATCTCCTGGAAAACAGAAAAGAAACATGTCCATTTGTGGGAAGGTTGTTTTATGGTCTTTTGATATCATAGGTAATAATCTTGTGTGGAAGATTGGTACTGGTACAGTTGTACGTCTTGGCCTTGATCCATGGGTGGGGTGCAAGTGGAGACATATTTTACCCTCACTTTTGACTAAGAAACTTCAGTCTTATGGTTTATTTACTCTAAATGATATTGGGGCTCTTGGATTGTCTTCTATTATGGAACATGGATGGTTATCAGTTGAAAAACTTGGTTTGGTGGACCAACAAGATGGATTGGATTGGGATGGATATCTTGCCATTCTTAAAAGTAGCCATGTAAGATTAACAAATGAAAAGGATATGCTGGTTTGGAACTTGTCCAAATCAGGTAAGTATACACCAAAGAAGGTTATGCACAGTTATTAATAGATAGAAATTTGATAGAGTATTCCTGTTGGTGGAAAGTACTTTGGAAGTTTAAGTGTCCTCTAAAAGCAAAAAAAATTGTTGGTTTCTACTTTCTAATAAGGCCCTTACTTGGGATGTCATTGTTAGGAAAGGGTGGGAAGGTCCTGGCAGATGCTACCTCTACAAACTGGATGCTGAATCTAATCAACATCTTGATGTGGCATGCCCTTACACATAGTGTGTATGGATGAATTTGGAGGAAAAATTACGAATTAATAACCTTTGGCATGGGGAATCAGTGAGTGATTGTTTGAAGACATGGTGTCTTAATGAGGAGGTCAAACATATTAAATCATTATCAATTATTGCTTTATGGTTTATTTGGAAAGCCATAAACTTGAGCTGCTTTGAAGATACACTCATGACACCTTTTCAGGTAGCCACTTTCAGCTTGGGTAGGTTGAGGTCATTCCCACAGGATAATCTGGTGGTTAAAATCAGAACTATTGCTGTTGAAATTATTGATAAAACTTACCCTTGGGGGTATTTTGATGGATCTGCTGCTGGTGAACCTAAAAAGTGTGGAGCTGGAGGTATGATTTATTTTTCTGATGAACATTTTTTTTCATTTAAGGCTGGCCTAGGGACTGGAACTAATAATTTTACAGAGATCTGTGCTTTGAAACTTCTACTTACTTTGACTAGGGAGAAACATATTGTAAAAATATAGATATTTGGTGATTCGCAGTTAGTCATTAATTGGGTTAATGGTAAGTTTCAGTTATTGAATTTAGAGCTTGAACAGGTTCTTAATGAAGTGAATCGGTTGTCAGATTTGTTTGAGCATTTGGACTTAAAGCACATATATCGTGAAAGGAACACTCTTGCAGATGGTATGGTTAAAGCTAGATCACAGGTTTCAGAAGGGTTTTGGCTCATCAAATAGCATCAATCATCTAATATTTCAGAGATCTATAAACTATTTTAGTTTTTTGGGAGTTGTATTTCTAAGAACTTTTTCTGAACTGTTACCTTATATGTCCTATGAAAGTATATGTATTTTTTTATTTTTGTTGAACTATGAAATGTTGTAAAGGCTTTTGTCATTGAAGACTACACTGATTTTTTATTTGAACATGGTCCATTGCTGTTGTAAGAAGCGCTTGCTTTGAAATTACTTGAATTTTTTTTTATTGTGGACAATTATGTCACATCCCTGATGTAAAAGCTTATGCTTTGTATATGGATACTTTTGTGATAATGGACAGTTTGGTCCATCTGAACAATGTAAATAAACTTTACGATTTTTTTTCTGTGGAAAAAAAATATTCTGGAAATGACTTTGTTTCATATAAATGTGTGTTTTTGAAAGATTTAGTAAGTTTTTCTTTTTATTTTCTGAAAATGGTTTTGTCTCGTATATATTTATATTTTTGAAAGATTTTGTAAACTTGCTTTTATATGTTATGAAAAATTGGAAATAATTTTGTTTCATATTAATTATGTTTTTTGAAAGATTATTTTGTTTCATATTAATTATGATTTTTTTGAAAGATTTAGTAAGTAGCATTTTTTTTAATTATATTGGTCATTTATTAAAAAACTATTATATCAATTTTATATAATTAGTATTTTTTCTATTTGGATTTTTATTTATATATTTAAAAAAATAAATAAACTATAACATGTTTTGATTTGATGTAGTTGTTTTTAAAATTTTATATATTATGTTTTCATATATATATATATATATATATANTAAATTTATTGCTTTGTAATTTTTTATATATCGATAAGTTAGAAGGTTGTTTAGAGGAAGCAGGGTGTGCTGGCAGGATCTTAGCTCGAATAGTAATCATCATTCTTCTCTATGCTAACGATATTGTTCTTTTGGCTAGGTGTCCATCTCATCTTGATAAGCAGATAAGACTTCTTAAGGATTTTTTCTCTATCATGGGTATGACTGTTAATACTAACAAAACAAAAGTTATGATTATCAAAATCAAGAAGGACACTTATGCTAATTTTTTGTATGACAATAGCAACTTGGAGGAAGTGTCTTCTTACAAATACTTAGGAATTGATATTCATCACAAGCTCAAATGGAACTATAGAATTGAGAAAAGGATTAATAGAGGGTGGAAAGCTTAATTTGGTCTCGAAAATAATTGTAAAGCAGCAAACCTTGTGATGTGGGATAAAAAGAAGCTCCTCTTTGAAACTTTAGTCCCTCCTGTTATCTTGTATGGGTGTGAGGTTTGGGGGTGCAGCATCTCTAGAGAATCCTGGAGTAAGATTGAACAAATCAAGAACTGTTTTATAACGTATAACCTCAAAATTTAAAGCAATACACCCTACCCTATTCTCCTTATAGAAGTGGGTCTTTCCCCTATCGAAACCCTCGCTATGACTAGGCTCCTGTTATACAAGCACAAAATCAATAACATGGGAAACCATAGACTTCCTAAGCTAGCTTTAAATTCCAACCAAAATCACCTAAGGCTCAAGCAAGGTTGGTATAAAGATACCAATGCCTAGTTAAATCATTGGGAGAACGAAGAAACTGTTGCATTGCAAAATATTAATAACAATAAAAATATTGTTACTTCTAAGTTTAAAGTTAAAATGTGGTGTGAGAAATATTTAGAGGCTAAAAGAAAATTAACATATTATAAAGAGGTCATAAACCCTACTCTAGAAGATCAAAAGTATCTCTCTGTTTTAACTAGTTCAAAGAAAAAAATTAATATATCCAAGATAAGAACGAATTCTCATGAGCTCCATAGTGAAAGACGTCATTGGGAAATTACTAAAACACCATGGATGGAAACGATCTGCCATCTCTGTGAGAATATGAACATTGAGGATGAAAATCACTTCATCGTATAGTGCCATGCGTACACCCACATTAGATCTCGGTTTCATAATCTTTGTTGCAATACCGACCTTCATAGCTCCTTTTAACTTGTCAAAATTATAGTGAACTCGGGACACTTCTGTCCAAGCTCTTTGAGCATAGAAATACAATTTTAAAACAAACTAAATAATCTATTTCTTTAGGTCCAATAGACTAAAGTTTGTTCTTAGAGGACGTTAACCACCATCATCATCATCAATTAGTAAAACTAAATTTAAATACTATACGATATGGAAATCATATTATTTTTAAAAATTAACATTTTACACATTTTATAAAATACTAAATTTGTTTTGAATTAATAAGTATATATAGTTTTTTGGGCCTAAAATTACATCAGTTCTAAATACCAAGATAACGCATTAATTAAGAGTATTCATTTCTATAATTGTTTTTTAAAAACTAATTTAAATTGTGAAAAAAAAATCACTGGATTTATCATTTTATAAGTCCACATTATTCATTTCTAAAATTATTTCTCAAATTAATTTAAGTTGTGTAACAAAAGTAATTAGATTAATTATTTTATAAAGATAATTTTTGTTTATATTATAACATTAATTTCATTTCTCTATTTCTATTATTTAAAAACTTTATTTAATTAATAAATAAAATTTTAAAATTGTGTATTCTTTATGTCATAACACAAGTGAAAGGTATTACACATTAATTTTCTAAGAAATTTAATCATTTAATTTTATTTAAGGCATGTGATTTTAAAATGTCATACTTGTATCCTCTAATTTTATCATATTTAATTATAAGACATTTCTCCATAGTTTTCTTGTGAATTATTTTTATTTTAAATAGGGTAGCTTATAATTTATAGAAATGTGTGGAATTGGTCGACCTAAAAAGCATGGTCATGTTATTTCTAAGGCTCATAAGCGTTCAATTCTACTGCTAGATAGTGAATCAAGACAATCATGTTTTCCCATAACAAAACATGTTGAACTCATGGTAGATGTTGAGAAATCTAGAATAATCAATGTCATAGAAACCATGTATTTTGTTGCTATCAAAGATTTGCCTTTGAAAATGTATAAAGACTTATGTGACTTGCATAGGTATAAAAGAACACCTAATATGTCATTAACCAAAGAGTATTCTTCATACAGTAATATCACATCAGGAAAAGAGTTTTTACTTGCAGCAAAACGGGTTTACTGGAAAAAACTAAAGGCATAAATTTGTTTGAGTCAAATTTATTCCATTTTGGTGGATGAAAGGACAGTCAAAACAATGGAACAACACCTCATTATATATTTTACATATCTAATGGATGAAGGTAGAGGGCCACGTGCAACAAAGTTTATTCATCTTCTGAAAATCAAGGATGGTACTACACAATCAATGTATGAATCCATATCAGAATTTATACAAACATAAAATGGTGGGATTTGGTTCAGATGAAGCTTCATCTATGAGAGGCATTCCCGAAGGTTTAGCTGCTAAGTTGCTTCGTGAAGTGCCACATTTGTTTTGTATTCATTGTGTAGCACGTCGTGTGGCATTAGCTATAGCAGATGCTTCAAATTATTTTCTTGAATTTAATTGCACCGAGAGGCGCATTCTACAACCCAGTAGGGGGATGTGTAACTCCTTCCATGGCACAAATAAAAATAAAAAAATAAAATAAAATAATTTGAATATACCAAAAAAATGGTGGGCTTGATAAAAATAAAATAAATATCAAAACATAATAAAAAAATAAAGTCAATTATAAATTCATATATGAAACCTAATGAGGTTCACATTTCTTCAACATGCTTAAGCTGTCATTTTAAACTAACTAAACCACATAAACTTTTTTCTTAAAAAAATTGCATAAACTTTCTTTTTGATAAAGAAATCTCACGGCATTAAACAAAATTACTATTATCTTCTTCTTCGTGATTATTGTGATAACTTTGGTTAACCCAAATTAAAAATGAAATATTAACCCAAACCAAATCTTTATTTTTACAATTACAATCTATTTGTTTATGTTTTAATAATTATTTAGCAAAATGAAATTTGTATCAACCACAATCTTTGTTTTAACTTTATTTTAAAACAGAAAAAAACTTATAGTGTTAAGTTTAAAAAAATAATATTAAATCAAGTATTTAAATCTAATATTCTTTATTAAGTTTAATATTCCCTTCATATGGTTTCATTGGGGGGTGTGTAGCTCCTTCCTAGCTTATAATCAGCTCAAATAAATATAAAAAATAAAATAAAATAATTTGAATATACCAAATATGGTCCCTTAATAATAATAATATTGTTTAAGAACTTTTCATATAGTTAGACCGGAAACAAACTATGGTTTCATGATATTTGTTTTTAACTAAGACAATATTTGTTTTCAAATCTAGTATTAATTCTATTTATGTTATCGTTGAATTTAAACACTGTGTTATGTATCATGCATATAGTTGAACATTATTGTTTGTTTTTCTCATCATTATATATCATTAATAAGGTTATGCTCTTATTAAAATTTTATATGTACACGTAAAATTTTCAGAGATTGTCATTTTCACATCATAACATTTTAAAAACTATCATGGCATTAAAAATATCAGTTTAAAGCTAAATTTAAAATTAAAAAAACTACTTTACATTAAATTTCATAACCATATTTTAACTAAACCAAATTAATCATTGTTTTGGATCTTTTCAAACTTTTCAAAATATATTTAAGAGGTAGTAGTATTGTGATGATTTTTCAAACTTTTAAAAATATTTTTTGATTTTAAAATATTGATTTTTAATGTAAACAATGCTTAATAATTAATATGCTTCAGGCTAAGAGATGAACGGACGGCCGTACTGCTCTGCTAGGGTTTATCGCTAATCCAATCCGTACTCTGCCATCTAACCATCCTTCCTTGCATCCTCTGTTAAGATCTTCGATTTCCAGCTAATCGCCCAGCTCTGCTTGACATCATGGCATCCGCATCGGAGTGGGGAGAGGGTGTGCCAAGCCCCTCCCTATCTCTCCCAGGAAAAAAGAGTTCAGAAAATCTCATGGGCCCCAATAGCTCATTAAGAATTGGTTCAGAGGACATTCCCATAAAAATGGACGACAAAGTGCATGCTGATAAGACAGCCGCCGCCCCTGAGTTGGACAAAGATAAACACCCTACCAAATCACATAAATCTTGTATCCCTTGCTCGGCTGAGCGGCCCTGTCTAACATTACCGGCGGATAGGATAAACACCAGAGCACAAAAAATGAAAGATCACACTCTGATCGGCAAATTTATGGGATTATGGCCAACTGAACAGGCCCTTCGGGGTTGGATCGCAGCTAAATGGAAACCTAAGGCGCACTTTGATCTTCAGCTAGGATCTAAAGGTTTTTTCACCATCATCTTTCATCATCTGGAAGATAAAGCTTGTGTGGAAGAAGGAGGGCCTTACTTCTTCAATTCTGCAGGTTTATATCTTAGGAACTGGGTTGAACGCTTTTGCCCAGAAAAAGAGGACTTCTCCTGGGCTCCTGTGTGGATACGCATGTTTTTGCTCCCGCAAGAATATTGGGATGAAGCCACCCTTCAAGAAATTGGAAATACTCTGGGTTCCTTTGTTAGAACGGCGGATCAAACTATAATGAATAAATTTACCTCTTATGCCAGAATTTGTGTTTTCATGCACATTGCTCAGGCTCTTCCTGATGTGATTTGTCTCTCTCACGAAGACAGTGACTGGATCTAGCCGCTTTACTATGAATATATCCCGTTTATATGTTGAAAATGCCACGAACACGAGCATCTATTTCGAGGTTGTCCATTGAATAAAGATCCTGAGAAATCAAACCCCCATATCTCTTATGAGCAAGGATTGTAGCACATGGCCAGGAGAAAGCGAAATCACAAAAAGCCGACGCAAGAAAAGCTTCCGGAGAATCCTTCCTCCACCTCCAACAGCTTCCAAGTTCTCGAGGAAGTTTCAAAAGATACGAAAAAGATCATTAACGAAACTAATTTAAATCAAGAAGATCCAATCCAACTGCAAGCTTCAAAATCAATGGATAATTCTCCCTCTCAGCCCTCGAATCAATCTCCAGGTAAGTCCTTAGAAATCCCTACTGATCATCAAGATAAGACTCAATTAGATATGCCTATGACGGATCTAAATCCGAATATCCCAGAGGAAGACGATATGAAAGATGCAATACCTGAAGGGCTAGATCTTATTGGTCTCGAGGATGCTTGCACCAAAAAAGCTTTTAAGTCTATTCCTCCCAAGCAGATTTAGTTGTTGCACAAAGCTTTAGTCAAGGCTAAAGTGCAGCTTAGAGTGGCTACCTCTGGCCAAAAAGAGAAACAGAAAGCGCATAAAGATCCAAAAAAAAGGACGTAAATCGGCTCTTCAAAGAATCAATCGCTTAGGCACTGTGCTGGTTGACTCGGGCCAATATGCCCAGTTAACTGAATTCTTCACTACCCCCCCTACTATTAATCAATGAAGCTCCTCTCCTGGAATATTAGAGGTTTCAACGGTCACTCTAAACAAAGAATGTTGAAAATGAAAATTCAAAAATATCCTCCTTCTATCCTCTTTTTACAAGAAACCAAATGTCCCATTGACTCTGTAAGCTCTATTTTGGCCTGGATTTGGAAGAACTATATTACTATTGTTATTGACATGCAGGGAGCCTCAAGTGGCCTCTTAATCAGCTGGAACCCTCTGCTTATCACTCTTGACGACGCCCTTGCCTCTAAGCATTCGCTTTCTACCTCTTTCCACATTCTCGGTTCGAGTATCAAGGGATTCTTAATGAATATGTATGGCCCTCAGATGGAAGACTCAAAAAAAAAATCTCCTCAATCATATAGACTGGTTCCGGAGACTGCATATTGAATCTCCGATCATCATTGGTGGAGACTTTAACATGATTTCTAACCTGGAAGAGAAAAAGGGTGGCCTTAGATCTCTCTCTAGGGAAGATAAGGCCTTTAAATCTATGATCAACTCGTGCTAAATGGTTGACGTTCAGACCTCCTCTATTTTTTTCACATGGAACAATAGAAGAGGTGGAGTCCAACAAATTGCTAAACGTCTAGACCACTTCCTAGTCTCGGAATCCATCCTCACCATGGGAGGGCTTCTGGATGCTATTGTTCTAGGTATGATTGGCTCAGATCATTAGCCGATTTCCCTCTCCTGGCATAGTCAGGTTCAATCCCTTCACAAACCCTTTAGATTTGAAAAATTATGGCTCAGCCACCCCACTTTTATGGATTCAGTCACCTCCTGGTGGAATGAGATGTCTGTTTCTGGACGTTCAAAAATGGCTATTATGCACCAAAAACTGAAAAGGCTTCGAGTCCATCTCAGGAACTCGAATAAAAATGCCTTTGGTGACATCTTCAAAGATAAAGCGGTTATTCAAGAAAGCCTTGAATCTCTCCAGCGCCAAGCAATGGAGCATGGTTTTACCTCGGAAACGAAGCTTCAAGAAAGAGATCTTCTACACCAACTCAATAAAAAGATGTGATCAAGAATCTATTTTCTGGAATCAAAAAGCCATGGTTAAATGGCTAAAAGATGGTGAGCGCAATACAAGTTTTTTTCATAAATCTACAATTCAACATAGAATGCGGAACAAGATCAGCAAGCTACACTCAGATTCTGTAGAAACGCTGGAAGAACACCAAGACGTATCTGATGAACTAAAGCAGCATTTCAGTCAACTCCTCTCTGAACCAAACCATAATTGGCTAGAGGCCATCGGTAAGTTCACCCAAAGAATTCCCTCTCTCGTAAATAACAAGCATAACCACTCTCTTATGCAACCCATTTCTATGCAAGAAGTTGAGGTTGCAGTGGAGCAAATGGCTGATGGTACTTCTACAGGCCCAGATGGTTTCACTATTGACTTCTTTCACCACTGTTGGAATCTTCTCAAGGATGAAGTTTTGGAAATTGTCAAAGAATCTAGGGAAAAAAAATGGATCCTTCCAGTTCTCAATGCTACGCACCTGGCTGTCATTCCTAAAGAAATAGGAGCTTCTCACCCTGGTAAGTTTCGCCCTATCTCCCTTTGCAATGTAATCTATAAAATTATCTCAAGAGTTGTCGCAAACAGTCTAAAACCACTCTTACCTCTCCTCATCTCACCAGAACAATCAAGATATGTGGAAGGAATACAAATTCTTGATGGTATAATTCTCACCCATGAGGTGGTCCACTCTCTGAAAACCTCTAAAATCCTGGGCATGATTCTCAACTGGACCTGTCTAAAGCCTTTGATAAACTTAGCCGGGCTTTCATTGATAAAATTTTGCTGGCTTTTGGCTTCTGTCAGGACTGGATTTGTTGGATCCTCTCTCTTATCTCTTCAGCATTCTTTTCCATCTTGGTTAATGGCTCACCTTCCTCCACTTTCTCCCCCTCGCGTGGCATTCGCCAGGGAGATTCCCTTTCCCCCTTCCTTTTTATTCTAATGGCTGAGGGTCTTGGGTGCATGATCCAATCTGCTCTTTCTGATCACTCACTCCGAAGGCCTCTCTCTTCACAATGGCTCGCCTCTGGCTTACTAGCAATTTGTGGATGACAATCTTCTATTTGGTCACTCCTCTGTGTATGAAGCTAGGAAAATTCACTCTATCTTGCACACCTTTGAAGCTGCTTCAGGAACCTCCCTTAATATGGATAAATCTCAAATCTTCTTTTTTAACATGAGTATGGCAGCCCAAAAAAAAAATTCTTGTATTCTCCACTTCTCAGTTTCCTCCTTACCCACCAAATATCTGGGAGCACCACTATTTGACGTGGCTCTAAAACACTCATCCTGGAAAGAACTTCTGAACAAACTTGAACTCCGCCTTTCCTCCTGGACCTTCAGAGCCCTTAATCTCCCTAGTCGTGTTGTCTTGCTAAAATCTACTCTGCATTCTATCTGTCTTTATATTTTCTTTGTCTTGTCTTGGCAACTTCAAAATGGGTCTTAAAAGCAATCAAATCTCTTCAAAGGGCTTTCTTGTGGGGATGCACTAGTAACAATAGCAGATGGGCGCTGGTAAGTTGGGACAAGCTTTGCAAAAATAAGTCTGAAGGAGGTCTCGGCATTAGGGATCCTAGAAAAAATAACCAAGCTCTTTCAGCCAAACTCTGGTGGAATTGGATCTCAAGGAATAACACTCCCTAGACGATGCTTTGGAATAACAAATATGCTCTGGATTATCCAGTGCACTCGCTAGTCTGATTTGATGAAGAAATACCTGGATCGCACATTTGGAAAGCTGCCAACTTGCAAAGGGCCATTATTCAAAAGCACAGTTTCTGGGAGATTAATGATGCAAAATAAGGCTCTCTTCTAGGAAGACTCTTGGCAACAACTTCCTAGTCTTACAAATATTGCCCTTGATCCGGAGTTCCAGAATTATATCAAAAGCAACAACCACCTAACGGTCAATGATTTCTGAACCTCTTCGTTAAATGGATTCCGCAGGTGGAAAGAGCCTGCTATCTATAACTCCATTCCAGATAAAAATCTCTCTGACAAAATTTGGCCAAAACTTTGCACTCGACAGATCAAGCACAAGTAGGGTTCGGACATCATTCGTTGGGGTCATCCGCCTTCTGGCAACTTCTCGGTGAAAGAAGCCTACAGTATCATTTCAGCCACATCTATCAGTCAAGTCTCTCGGATATGGACTCATCTCTGGACTTCCCAATAATGGCCCACAATCTCCCACTTCCTTTGGCTTCTCTTACATCGAAGAATTCTCACTTGGGAGAACTTAACTCTTAAAGGTTTCCAGGGTCCCTGCAGATGCTGCCTTTGCAATAAAAATCAGGAAACTAAAGATTATCTTTTGGATGCTTGCCCTTTCACCAGCATACTGTGGGACTATGTGGCTGAAGTTTTCAAGCGTACCAACAGAGTTAAAGGCAATATTACTGAGTCTCTTAAAAACTGGATGGACCCCCTTTGAAAGTAACATCCTTAACCAACTTTGGACGCTTATCCCTGGGTTTGTTCTTTGGCTCACTTGGAAAGAACGCAACAATATAATTTTTAAGAATTCCACCTCTACACCTCAAGTATTGTGGAGCGCCATCAATAAGAATCTTCAAGAAACCATTCACTCGAAAGGATGGACGTCTTCTGACCTCCCTATCTCTCATAAAGAAAAACTTATTTTGACAGCTCTAAACTTTGATGCTTCCATTGTCCCTTCTTCATGCAGTAAACCTATTATGCGATCAGACAGCCCTACTCCTCCACCTAAGAATGTGTTCAAGATTAACTTTGACTGAGCCTCCAAGGGCAATCCGGGCAGAGCTGGTTTCGGTGGAGTTATAAGAAATAATCATGGTAGCATCACCCATCTATTCTATGGCAATTCGGGATTTAACTCCAATAATTCCGTCGAACCCGATGGTCTGATTGCGGGATTATTGTTAGTCCAACAAAAAGGACTCTTGCCGATTATTGTGGAAGGAGATTCTGCCATAATCCTTTCCATGGCATCTAAACTTCTCCACAGCTCGCAGGTTTCCAAAGTCACCACCAGCTGGTGTTTGGCTCATGGTATTAGTTGTCTGGCCTCCCTTCTGCAAAATATGCATGTTATTTCCTTTCAGCACGTGCGTAGAAAAGAAAACTCCTTAGCTGACTTCTTAGCTAACTCAGGAGTTAGTTCACCTTACTCTTTGGTGGAAAGCTTGTTAGAGGATCCTCTAGATGAGCAAATTTGGACCAAGTGTCTTCATTACGCCTACCTCGATCTATCTTGCCCGGATGCGGGTGACACTCCCGACAACACCTGTCCGGCCTCCTCCGGTGACTCTCGGACGATTCTCCGGCCATCGACTCAGGTAGCCCGCTCTGATCCTTCTTGCCCGATTGCAGGAGATAACCTTGACACCTGTCCAGCTAACTCCGGTGACACTCGACCTGCTCTCCTGCCACCGACTCAGGCATGTGTGGTGATGAACTCTTACCACCCAGCTCAGGATCAACGTCAACCTTCACAGGATTCTTTGGGCTCGGAAGCAATCTCCCTGGTCACTTTGGAGCGTGCGATCTAGGCTGGAGAAGGTACGTCGTCCTGGGCTCATTCATGGTCCGTCTGTGAGGTTTAATGGTGACAGGTACGTGGATTGACAGGAGGTTAATACAGATGCATCTCCGATTTATGTTATGGAGGATAGCAGAGTTCACCTAGCAGTTGAGTGGAAATTTTACAGTCTCGCGGCTGCTACTGTGTGTTCCAAAGCCCGCGCTGGAGATTTTGCTCCTCTGCATATTGGATTCAGGATCAATTCTGCAACAATGTCCCACCAGCGAGGTACCCCTAAGCATGCTAATTCGGGTAGGGAGAAGACATAGAGGGGCTGTAGTGCACCTATTTCGGCGGATTATGAACCGCATATTTATGCGTGTGTTCGGGATTTAGTGGAAGCTTGGGAGAACAAGGTGCTCAACCGTAAGCTTTCGACAGGCGAGGAAGGTAGTCGAATTAATCATTACTGGATGTTAAAGAACATGCTCTGCAATTTAGCAGAGGACATGCTTAGGAATTAGGCGGAAGCATGGATTGCGGTTCACTCCATGAAGACTAAAATTGCTAAGATAGATACACAATTGACGACCATGGACAAATCCTTTTCTTGGAAAGGAACGACTAGCATTTACAGTTTAAACGTCCACAACTCGGGGGGTGGTGCTCAGGGTGGCGGTCCTAGTGAAAGCGAAACGGGTGGTCGTGCCATTACCAGTCTGGGTGGCAGTGGTAGTGCAACAGGCGGCTCTCCCAAAACGCCACGCGCCAAGCCGTTCCTAGTTCCATCTACTATAGAACCTCTTTTCAAACGACTAAAAGGACTCGCCAACCCCGCAAACGGAGCATCCACCACCTTCTCTAACTGTGGCACCAACTGTCGCCACTAATTCGCCTACTGTGTCGTAGGAGGAACGATGGAATTGCCCCATCACTGAAGAATTTCCCTTGGCTTAATGTTCGCTCTGAACAGGTTTTATGTGGTTTCATCGCTTGTAGGCTTTATGGTTATAGTTTATGTTCTTTTAGTTTATTACTATAAGTCTTTTTTACAGTATGGCTCTGCGTATATGCAGGAGTACAATTTGTCTTTTATGGTTCTCCATAACCCCATCTCTTTGTCTATCAGTCACGAACATTACTAGTGTGAATCTGGTTAGAAGGTTTACTTATTTTTTGAGAGGCTCTGAAGGAGGTTCTGCCTCTTTCAACCTCAGACAATCATGAGTTTTGGATGTAATTTTTTGCCCCTGTAATATAAAATACTGTGCAGTTTACAAAAAAAAATATGCTTCAGGCTAGAGTTCTCAAGTTATAGAAAAAAATGTATGAAATGGGGACAATATTTCAAGTTCATTTTTGTATTCATTTGGTCATAGATGTTCTAACTAAATTAAATAAGTTAAGTCAGCAGTTTCAAGAAGAACATATTGATATAACATATATTGGTATGCAATTAGATGTTCTTATTAAACTTCTTCGTAGAATATTCTTGCGAAATATGTTGCTTCACATGTGCATTTGCTAAGATTTGAACCTATACCTAATTCACTTGGTTCAGATACTCTGGAAGATTGTATTCATTTGGGTAAATCATTTTTCCAAAATTTCATTGATTGTTTCAATGACAGGTTTATAGATTTGCCTACATTCAATGCAGTAAAACTATTTAGTCCCCGTTCATACTTTGAAGAAGAGGATGAAAGAGATTCTGAAACAAAACGATGGTTGAGACGCTTATGTAAAAATTTTGATACTGGAGACCTGCCAATAATTAATACAGAAAAATGTGAAGGTGAAATGGAAAGTTTTACTGTTACTCTACATCAGGCATATCCAAAGAAAGATATGATTGGAGCATGGGAGCAATGTGGAGGAGAACTTGAATGGTGTGAATCATATCTAAATTTAATGAAATTGTGGCAATTTGTTCATACTCTTCTTGCTAACATTGCTAGTTGTGAAAGAAGTTTCTCTAAGTTGAACCGCATAAAAAATGATTATAGATCTAGACTTTGTCTAGAAACATTAGACATGTTAATGTTTTTATCTCTATCAATAGCTCAAGAGTTACATGAGATAGATTGGAATGCAATTTATGAAACTTGGACAGGAATGAAGACAGGAAGACCTCTTTCACTAGGTGAAAGAAATTAATATGTCATAATGTTTTATTCCAATTTTGTAATGTTCAACATTTTGAATAATATATTTAAAGAAGTATTCTATGTTATTAAAAGGAGTATATTATTAAAAAAAAAGATCAATCTTATGAAAAATAAAAAGAGTATATTTTGATGAATATAAGTTACAAGTTTTTATTTGCCATTAATATGTTTTGGTTATGAAATTTTAAATCATTTTTTATTTTCACATGAAAAAAATATTTTTTTAGCTTGTCAATCAAGAAAGGCTATTAATAAATTAACCCTTAATATTGAAATATAACATTTGATCCTGATTGTGAGGTTAAGTGCTTTGTTAGAGTCATTGACCTACGTGGTCAAATTATCACAAGAAATTGGAATAAATCAAGCTATCATATTAACTTCTTTTACATATTTTTTTTCTAAATTATTGAGCTAGTCGCCAACTAAATAAAAATATGTGTATATATGGAAAAATAATAATAATTTAACATCTCCTAATAAATAAGAATGTATTGTCAAAATTGGAGAAACTATGTTTATATGATCATAGAATGCAGCTCGAAGAAAAAGGAATTACATAGAATACAGTGTTAAGTCTTGCACTGTAACCAGCCTATAGTTTAATATGATAGCATTAATGTGAGTTGAATTGTATGGTTACATTGATTTGAATTTGCTTTCTGTACTTTTTATTGTTACATATTTCATATATTTCAGTTTCAAAATATATTTTGCAAAACGCTATTTGCAGCATGCATTGAGATGATAGTAGTCAATTCGCAAAGAAGAGAGAAACAAGGAAGAATAGTTGTTGAATCTCTTGTCAAGCCAAATGGCAACGCTCTATTTATCATTAGAGATTTGTTTATGTCAAGGACCACATAGAATATAGAGGGGCTCTTGAAACTTCATAGCAGAGGGCTAACCTGTCAAAGGATCAGTAGCATCATGACAGCAGTGAGGCCTGGCAATAGAGGAGTAAGGCCCAGTTGTTAGACTCTGATAGTAGGAGATTAAAAACTGAAAGGATTAGTAATGCAAGGAGCCTCATGAGTGCCATGATATGCATACGGATTTTGCAGATGTTCAAGTGCAAGTCAATGGACATGAGTGTCTATATTGTGGAAAAGATGTGGGATATGCATTGCAATAAATACATAATACAAGATAACAGCTTATGAATGGATGTGAATTGTTAACCACTACAAGCTTCTACTGTCATTCAGAAGTAAATTATGAGATCAATTACTCTTGAATGCAAAACTTAAATGACATGTGCAAAGGATTGTTGCTATTGCATTTGTCTTATTTCTAAAAAATGAAATGGCAAAGTAATGGGTTTTAAGATCATGAATGATTTTCAGACTTTGTTCTTTTTGAAATTTTTCCACCAATGAAAACAACTAATAAACTCACTATAGAAAACCATGATACAAAGCACTTGCATAATTATACTATTCTTTATATTTCAGAGGACATATTCATACCAGATTTCAGAATTACTTTTTCAGATGCTAAATTCCACAATGGAAAACAATGAGATTCTATGAAAAAAAAACAGCAAATTTCACAATCTAAAAACATGTAGCTTAGAACAGTAACATTATACAAATTCTGCATCATTTCTCGAAGCCTTTTGCGAAGGAACTTAAATGCATTAATGGTTAATCCATAACAACAACACGCAAGTTCAGTGCAGAAATAGCTTCGCATAGGCATTAGAATTGTTAACTAACAAATTCACAAATAGGAAAAAGGAATCTAGGAATCTCTAATACCTAAGAAGATTTAAGTAGTTAAAAAAATCTATATTGGTATATACATAACGAAATCTGAATATTTTTCTTTCCTATAGAAACAAATGTGAATACTATGTCTCTAGCCGTGACAATTGTAAATACTTTAGATTACAACAAAACAAAACAAAATAGGATAAAATGGGAGACTACACCATGGCCTTTCTTTAGAGTGGATTCTAAATGTAGCAAGTTCTCATTGGATAATTATGGAACTTTATAAGAATGTATAACATCTATAAAAGAATTTTACAAAATGCTAGCATTTGCATTTATAAAACAATTTTGATGATATACGTAAGCCCTTCTTTCCTACAATGTAAGTTGGAAGAAATGATGTTCCATGTTTCTAAATTGGTCACCTATCTTTGGGCCTTTTATAGAGGCCACCACGTTGTTGAATGGGTTCTCAATATTTCACACAATTCAATGTTAAATTGTCATTTCCCAGTTTTTGAACAGCTCTTAGAATCTGCCATCAAAGGCTAGCATTCTGCCAATGTTTAGTGCAGAGTTAAAATGCTGCAAATTTTGTACTTGGTGAACAAATACCACTCAAAAATATTAACTCGATAGGAAATGTAAAATCTAGAGAGCATATATATAGAAAGCGTGTATATAACATATACTACTCAAAAATATTAATTTGATAGGAAATTTAGAATCTAGAGAGCATATATATAGAAAGCGTGTATATATATATATGACAAATAAAATACAACTTTTTTTTCCATGAAAAAAAAACAACTGAGATGAGAACAAAATTGATCTTCCTATGTGCTCAGGCCTTCAAGGCTTGTCCCACAAAAAACAACTGAGAAGAGAACAAAATTGATCCTCGTATGTGCTGAGGCCTTCAAAGCTTGTACCACACAAGATTATTAGATCAACTTTGAATATGTAAAAATTTCTAAATCAGATCATATTAAATTACATATCATTGCATTTAGAAAAGTGAGGTGCTCTACCATAGATCCGTTTTAAACACAAATCTATCAAGTACCCACAGAGATCCAAGAGGTAAAAAATGTACACCTCAAAAAATTGGATCTTTATCACTACTTTATAGATCCAAATTTAAAATGGATCTATGCTAGTATTAATAACACTATGAATGTTTGTATAATTTTGTCACTATTAAGCTCCTTCAAGGCAGAGTAATTTGTATTAGCTAAAGTTCAACATTTGCAACCAATCTGGTTAGTTAAATTTAAACTGTTTGTCCCTCAATTTTTAGTCATATAATTTGTATTAGCTAAAGTTCAACATTTGCAACCAATCTAGTTAGTTAAGTTTAAGTTGTTTGTTACTTAAATTTTTAGTCCACTTTCTTCCTCAACTTATAATCAACATAATTAAATCTCTCAACTTATCATTAACATAATTAAATCTATGCCATGAGGCCATGGGAAATGTATACATGTTCTAAAGTATAAATACCATCTTTTTTTTTTATAGTATACACCATTTTATTGAATTGTTGAATGTGTTTTGCCTAATTTTTAATTTATTGTTTGCTAATAAAAATTAGCATTAAAAAAATAGGATTTTTGTAATTTATTATAATTTTATCTAACTTTAATATTTTTTAATCAATATTTTAAATAGAATTGGAGATAAATCTTTTCCATCATCATTATTTTATTTAATCTTAATATCATTTAATCAACATTTTTATTTGATCTATTTCTTCATTTAATTTTAATAATAATAGGGAAAACATTATTATTTAGACTTATTAAATCTTATGAACATAAAACTATATATATATATATAAGTTATTGATGTTGCATTAAACTCGTTCTCAGGAAGAAACATACCCCATGACATAGACTAGTAATTGGAATCATGTGGTTGTGCCAAATTAACTTCATAAACCAACGCTCAACTTGATTCACAATAAGAGAATCAAACCACTTGATGCTATAACTATCAACCATGATTTGAAAGACTCAAGCATCCATTAAACCAGCGGTCATGCCTACTAATTGAAACATTAACAATTGAATAAATTGTGGAATTAAACTACAACCATTCTTCATGGAGATCAAAGATCATAATAAAAACACACAATGAATATAAATAATTCCATAAGCATTCAACCACAATAAAGACATTATTCACCCTGCAAACACCTACGGAAAAACCATATTCGAATCGTGTGCTCGGCCTTTATTTCTCATCAAATTGATTTGAAACACTCAAGCATCCATTAAACCAACAGACATGCTTACTAATTAAAACAACAACAGTCATTTAAATTGTGGAATTAAACTACAACCATTCTTCGTAGAGATCATGGATCATAATAAAAAACACAATCAACATAAATCATTCCATAGGAACTCAACGACAATGAAGATATTATTTACCCTAGACACCCTATGGAGAAAACCACATTTGAATGGTGTGCTCAACATTTATTCCTCATCAAATCCAAAGTTACAATGGATGCTTCTACCTCTCTGGGCCATTTAGCAAATATAAGGGAGAGATTATGTTTGCATCGTTTCCTTATCTTCCAAAGAACCCTTTGTGAATCGATCTGCCTAATGATATGGCCATAAAAATATTAACTTGTGGATATCTCTTTGTGTAAACAATCAAAGAACTAGTAAGCAAAAGCATCAAGAGAACCATACTAAAATGGCATAAAACTCTCTAAGGTTTGCCCCTCAAAGATCTCCCCATTAAACCCACACAAATTGCATTAATGCAACCACCTTCATACAAACCAACAACATTGAACGCACACAACTCCAACCTCACCCAAGACGTTGACGAAATAACGTTGCCACATCCTAGGGTGAAGAAACCAAAGAAGATGTCACCACATCCGAGACTAACTGGTTGAAAGATAAAAATACTTTTTTTTTTAAATCCGAAAATACCCAACCCAAATGCCAATGTTTGAACCTTATGGCCAACAATAAACTACACTTGTCACCCCTCGATTAATCACCTTTGTCGATCGCTATATGCCCCCCGTCGACGACATAATAATTGTAACAAGAAATGATGAATACTATTATTTTTCATTAAAGGTTTAGAAATAGTATAGTCGTTTATTTGCCATAAAAAGATAGATTTGGATTGGGATAAAAATTATGTATATCCTAAAAGAAATCATATATATATATATATATATATATATATATATATATATATATATATAATACTTTAAAAAAAATCCCAAGTACTTAAGATATCTTATTTCTTCTTCAACTTGAACTGTGCTTTCAAAAATCATTTAAACTAAACAAAAGATTCTAGTTGTCGTTCAAATTGGACATAATGGAAATCTTTTGTTACTCTCCTACCCTTTTGTCAAGTAAACGTATGTTTCCCCTTACTAAAACCGAATTCCCAAACTCCGGAGTCAATACCAAATTTTACAAACTTCCTTAAACCAAATTTAAAATATCATAACTCGCTTAAAAAATTACTAAAGAGAAAGCAATTCCATCCAATAAAAAGGATTGTGTGTATTATAAACCTTAGAACATTAAAAAAAAACCTTCATGCGTTAAATAAAGCCTTCATCTATCCCAATATATCATTTCTAAATCATGAAAATATGCATGCAATGAATCTCATTAATGAAGATATGAACCTTCATCTATCCCAATATATCACTTCTAAATCATGAAAATATGCATGCAATGATTCTCATTAACGAAGATATGAAACTTAAAGTGTGCTTACTAGTAATCTATAGCAACAAAGTCAATATATTGACTTATAATATTGGAATCCATTCCCATAAAGTCACATGGAAGAGAATCGCTTTCAAGTCCTCTTTCCGTGTCTGCAATATTACAAACTATCTTCGTTACTCTATCATCACTTGGTTTGAACAGGTGTGGTGTTCAACAAGATACAAAATGTTAAGATTTTCACTACCATTTGAACCCATTGAAGCAACATTGATAATCCAAAAATACAATGATATTCACTAGCAATTGCCCCAAGAAGGTGCAATAATACATCGATAAGTTGTTGTTGGAGGGGAAAAAGGGTTGAAAAGGGGAACTAAAATAAAGAAGGTGCAATAACATGTCAATAGGTTGTTGGAGGGTAAAAAGGATGAAAAAATGAACTGAAATGAGTTGGTGTAGACATGGCGTTGTACGTTGAGGAAACCCGAGCTCTTTATTTGTTTGTAGGTTTTTTCTATAAATCATAGCTTTCTAACATGTGTGTTTTCTTGTAGGCATTCCCATTCATTCTTTTCATTAGATTTTCACCTTGGTTTGGTGTTGCATGTTTCAGACACTGAAGATATCTCAAGTCAAAATCATAATTGGAGTATTTGTATGAAGTGGAGGGGATGTTCAATAAGTCGAGCAGTTAATGTTCGAAAAAACACAGATGATGTTAGTGATGAAAAACGAATAAGTTACTATCACACTCCTTAAATCAAATAGCCATTAGCTAAAATACTAGCAAAATTTGGCTGACATGAGGAGAAAGAGCAGGGTATTACCATTCACTGCATGGGCTTGAAAAACATAAAAAAAATGTGATTAGTAACTTGAGAAAGGACTGTATTTGATGTGGCAACCTACGTTCCAAAAATCACATGCACCCACAATCGCATTGATGCAAACTTGTTGAAGTGTTAAGGAATTGAAGCATCTTTGAAAATCAAGACAAATTCTCGTCTAAACATGTTCCAAGTTAGATCGTAGTTTTACCATATTTGGATGTGACCGAAAAGAACACTCCAAAGAAACATGTGATGCCTCTTTCCCCATAAGTAGAATGAAGAAATAATACTAAAAAGGAATTGCAAACAAGGAGAACATATTGAGTGTCAATATGGCATGCTTTGAAGACTTGGATAGATTGACAATTTAATGAAAATGGACTTGAAAATCATAAAAAGCATCAGTCTTGTTTGGGAGTTAACCCCCAAACTTTCTAGATTTAGTAATGAAAGACATTGTTGTTATAAAGTGAAAAAATAAACCAAGCATGAGGTATTTATGATAACAATAAATTCGATCCTTTAAGAAAGTAAAAATTGAGTGCAAATTTAGTTAAAAGAGAAAACAAGAATGGACTCAATACTAAGTACTATAGACTCAATTAGTTGCTTGTTTAACCATCAAAAATAAAGTGTTTCTCTAATTTTGTTGGGTTGATAATTGATAAATATTTCACATCTGTGATAGTCAATGGATGAGCTAAGTGTATTTTCATTACCCTAAACCACTTACAGTCAGCACAGAAATGTAAACTAGATCTAATTCAATGTAAAAAATTATGCACAATTTACCAACCTTTATAGCTCCAAAAACTTTGTTAACGGTGGTGGTCTTGACAAGAACTACATCCAACAAAGCTCGGAATGCATGTGGTCATGACAATAGTCCTTCAAGTTTAAAGGTACAAAGTGAGAGACTAAGGAGGATATCTGCAATATGATTGTGCGAGTATTTTTTGAATGTTGTGTACATTTTCCTTCATAAGTGGTGGGCATTTCTACATGCCTAGCAGACATTTCCTTAATGCTTTGTACATTTGAGATTCGATGTATCCTTCCAAACATTAGTACCACAACCATTGTAATATTTATAACCTATGTACAATGGATCTTCAAATATTACACTATATATACTCAATTAGAAAAAATAAAGTTGCCAAGCTTGCACTCTACCATCTCTGAGTAGAAAGGATTAACAAGATGTAAGTTCATATTTTGTTCATATGATAATGCACAAGGGTTCTAAACCCCAAGATTATTACTTTGATTCTAAGTACAACAATGCTCCAATGTCACAAAGCCTTCCTAAAAATTAGAAAACCTTAAGCATAGTGTGCTAGAAAAAACAATCTATAGACGTTGTACACTAGATTATTGACAACGTTAACATGTAAGATAGATTGGAAGGTAGATATCATTACTACAAGTAGTGGAGTGAATGGTAGCCTATTTGACGGACATGGGGAGTAGGATAAGGTAACCTCCCTTGTCCTTCCCTCCTTCATCACATGCTCCATCATAATGCCTCTACCTTATCAATTGTGTCTTGAAGTAATAAGCATCCTACCTTCCCTTGATACACTTTCCTTACACCCTATATAAGAATCTATTCATGAAATGATTATGTCAAAGGTGTTTTGTAAATAGTGTTGTCTTTCTTAAAATCAATTATTACAATGAAACTCATCTACATAAATCATTATTGATTTGAAACGAAGCATTGCCCTATCTCATCACAACTCAATGCATTTTGTAAAAGAATATTCACATGTCCATCAATATATATGTAAAGGAAGAAATAACTTGCATCAAGCGTTGGTTGTTATTATTGAGATATGTCATTGAGTTGAAATATGGATAGTATGATTGTTGCAAATAAATATATCAAATCTTACACAATCAATCCACATCCATTTGTAATTGTAAGTCCACTTCCTTAGATACTCCTAACATAATCCTAGACCCTTGACTTGTACATGATACGATGTTCTTGATGTGTTAGTTGTTATGGAAGGGTTCTATGACCACAACAATCCTCTTCTAGTTCAGAATATTGTAGAGATCCTTGTGCATGTTCCTTAATGACTCATACACCTTGAAAGAAACAATTATTCAAACTTGTTGTGAACAATTGCAATTATCGAAGGGGAGGTTTATTTTAATGGCCTTGTGAACCATCATGATCAAATAAGATTCGTTTGTTAAGTACAGTTAGATAAAGCTAAAAAATATATATTAGTTAATGAGCTACTAAAGGCTATTCACTAATGCCAAATATTTTTTTATGAAATTCAGGTTTTACCTTCTTATCCTCTGCAATGGAGGGCAAATTAAATCCACTGGTCCTTTGGTGTTTATTGGGCTTTAGGACCATTGCATCATAACAAGACACTTTGAGGGAAATTGCAACAACAAAAACATACTTATTATCTTCTTAGCATAGGTAGGCACAATGACAAAAACAAATAGATCCCAATATGTGCTTCTATGAATTATTACTAAATTAACCACCATTCATGATATAAAGTCTTTAATCTTTTCATTAAGCATCCCAATGAATACAATGTTTCTTGTAATTTCCAGCTGAAACACAAAATATCTATGCCCAATCCAAGTATAAGGCTACCATAAAGGACCAAGGACAAGATCTTTGGTTGCCATTTCCCCACTAGTTTAACTATGACATTCTTACCATAACATATGTGTATATTATTTGAGAATGAGATCTTCAATCACAATTGGTCCATTAATTTGATGATCTTCTTCTTTTCCAAGGAAAACCTCATGGGATCCCCCCATATTCCCTATAATATCTAGATAGAGGATGGCTCAACAACCCACCACAATAGGGAGTAGTGACCTTGAGGGATCCAATGGAAGTTGGACCTATGACCTATGGCCTACCTTTTAGCATTATGCCTTTGGAAGATGGTTCAATCAATTGAACTAACCCTTGTTTGTTGTTTTCTTCAATGGGGTGTTTATAACCTTGGAGAAACAAACTCAATGTATAGAGAATCCAGATAGTTTTATTTGCATCAATTACTAAGATAGTGGATATGCATAAGAGTTTTGTACATGACTCATGTTTTTAGCAACACCCTTTTCAAACCTCTTCGAGATGTCTATGATTTCCATGGAATTATAGTTCTTCCTTAGAGAAAGTCAAAGCTAATTATAGCCCCTCTTTAATTGCCTTTCAACCCTAAACGGGCATAATATGTTGACTATGTTGCAAGCATAATGGGTGGGTGTTAACATGGGTGTTAAGCATTGAGATAGTAGATTTGCATAAGAGTTTTTTACATAACTCATGCCAATAGCCTTATCATTGTCCAACCTTTCCAAGACATCTACAAATTCTATGTAAATATAGTTTTCTCTCAAAGCATGTAAATGTAGCCCATGTAATGGCGTTTTTTAACCCTAACACTTCCATAAATCCATATAGTAATGAAAATGGCATTTACCAAAAACCTTGAATGAATTTAACCTCATTTTAAAAAGGAAGCTTTATTAAACTAATGTGTGTGTATTGGGTCAAATGACCACTTGTGGGCAATTCACTAGATTGAGTAAATAATACAGATGCATACTCATTCATTTAGTTTTGAATAGATAGTTTAAACCCGCCACGATTTTTTTAATCATTTTTTTTAGATTATTTTGGTCAAACATTTTGAATTGGTGGGAATTGTAAATATCTTTCATTAGCATTGTACAATTTCCTTTTATATTTTTAATCATTTTTTACTGTCGATTGGACAAACAATTTGATAGGAGATGAAGATGTATTTAAACTGGACAATTTGATCAGAGATGAAGATATATTTAAAGTATTGAATATATTTTTATTATTAAAAAAATCCTCTTTATCTTAGTGAGAAAATATTTGAAATGCTTTCTTGAATATTTATAATACTTTAATTTAATACTTTGTCAACTTATACTACTTCCTTAAATATTTTATATGGATGGCTTATAGTTATACTACTTCCTTAAATATTTGATCTCGATAGTTTGTCAATTTGTTGAATTGGCATCATCGTCATCAATAGAATACATTCCAGAAATACAATGTTTTAAGGTTGTTACATTTTAGGTGTAATCTTGCTTGAACTTGACTCTTTCCCAATTTCAGGCATTACGTGTATTCCTGCTTGACCGTTACTTTTTCCTCTATTTTTTTGTAACTGGCCGGCGGCAGAGGGAGGAAACAGAATAATTTAAGATGTACACCATGAATTGTTGAATGACTAGCTATAGTGATATACATAAATTGATTCAAACACCAAGTTGATAGATGAAAGATAAAAATTCAGAAGAAAGAAACAATGAAAATGGCCTACCTTTATAAAAAGGTGAGTTCCATTTCCCAAATGGTTTGATGAGAACATCACAACTGAATAGTTTCTTGAATCATTGAAATCTCTTAAGTGAGAATTAAAGATAGCCCAAGCCCAAAAATGAACATGGAGATGTTTGGCCCTTCACCAAAAGTATGGTTGCACCATTCCATCAAACCTTATCAACAATGAGATAAAAATATCAAACGCCTCTCGAAACCATTATTATAACATAAAATCCTCTAGATATCCCCAAAGTGTGATCATGTGGAGCAATGACAAATGCTAAGCCATCCCCAATTGAAACAGGATCAGGACCAGGACCCACATTGGTTACAGAAAACAAAAAACATGTTTTGAAGGAAGCATAAAATTTTGTATAGGTGTTCAGAAATCTAACCGGTTTGTTGTACAATGCCCTAAATGCACCTAAGGTTGGTACTCCCAGCTCTCTGCTAAGGCTCACCATGCCATTATTAAGATGGGAATCTCCCAAAAGTATCATATTTGTGAGAGAAGGGTTGAGAACCCAAAGTCTATAATGTGTGCACATTAGTTATGTATTAAATGGATCAAAAGCAAGACAACCCATCTCAAAATTTGTCCAAACTACGATGCAGATACATTTCAAACTACGATGCAGCCTCCCAAAGAAATTTAGAGCTTAAAACTTGTGAAATGTAGAAAAGCCATAGGCTTACAAGAATTTCCCACATAGAAATGGTCATCCAGGCTAGTTTATTCTCTAATCTAGTCGTACCTTACCAACAATTAGATGATATATCCTATTGGAGGGTTTAAAGGTGTTGAATTTCACCTTACACGAGTCAAACCAGTATTGGATTTTGGGCTTATTTGAATTATGAATGTTGGTCACAGAAAGCCAGAAAAGGGATAAATTAATTAAACGCAAATTTAGAAAACATGGGGATTGCATAGAAGAAAGAAGATCGCTCTTTGATAAGGGATGTCTGCACTGTAATGACAGTAAATATCATATCATCCTCACTTAATAAGGAATGAGCAACTACAATGTACCTTGGAAATCATAGAAAAAATGCCATGCGGGTTTTCAAGGATAAGATATAAGAATGTTTGGGAAAGAGATTGGAAATATGGTAATACACAACTGCATAAGGGAAGTTGACATCCCCTGAACAAAAATACCCAACAGAGAAAATTCACAGATAAAAACAACGACTAACAAAAAGATAGAGTTGGATAAAGAGATTAGAAATAGCCAATTGTCGAACAAAGCATGACATTCACCAAAGTATTTGCTACCAAATTTGCATTTTCTGTCATACCTTAGAAATACCCAACAACATAAAAAAGGATGAAATTCCCAAAGAATTTGCTACCAAATTTGCATTTTCTGGCAGGACTTGGGATATACAGCAGCTGCAACTATTACAGGTTAGGATATGTGCATCGAATAACTAAAAGTTAGAAATCAAAAAGAAAAAAGGATTTACTTCTTTCCATTATTGATTGCAGCAAAGTGCAATTATGGTTATCACTGTGGTAATGGGATTTATGATATATTCTCTAAAGACAACTTACTGAATGACTAATCAAACTTTGAATGGTTGGTATGGAAGTTGTGCTGGTTGGAGCATTGCTTTATGGAATCAAATATACTTTGCTTGAATACATACGTACTTTTCTTGTTGCTTTGGCATCTTTGGAATCTAAAGATTGGAAGGTAGATATCAATCTATGCTATTGCAGAATGAAGTGGAATTATTGCAAACAAAACCAAATTGACATGTAAAATGATAAACATTATCCAAAAAACTAAAATACAACACAATTTTCTAATAATATTAGCAGCTAAAAATGCAAATCACATCATTGAAACTCCGACCTTCAAGAAAGTTTGCAATGCCCATGAATTAAATACTTATTGGTTGCTTTTATTTTCTGATGCATAACTAGCTACCAAAATAAAAATGCCATTGACAATTTCTAAAAAATATAGTAGCTAAAAGTGCAAACCAAAACAATGAAACTTTGATCTTAATCTGATATTCAAGGGAGTTAGCAGACACCCATGAAATAAACCGTGTACCTTGAATAATGACAGAATTTCTCCTCTTCTCTACCCTTTGAGATTCGTCAGTCCCTTTAATTGGCTGATACATAATTAGCTAAGAAAAGGAAAAAATAGTCATTTACCTTATAACTGATATACTCCGTTCTCGCCTTGTATACTAATACAGGGTACAAAAAACTTGAAATACAACAAAGTTCTCTAGAAATTTTAGCAAGGGAGTTTCCAACACCCATGAATTAAACAGTACCATAAATTATGAAACTAATTCCTCTTCTCTACGATATGATATTGATATGACTCTTTCCTTAGCCGATGCATAATTAGCTACCAAAACAAAAAAAAGGTCATCTAAATTCTACTTCTCAACAAATTCCTTAACATTTTTCAACCAATTGGTATACTCCTTGCTCTTGTTTATCATGTACTCGCACAAGTAATTTGATAAATTGGGTGTGATGCCTCACATAGGTTGTAACGTCCCTTGATACCAACAAGAAATAAACTCTTAACGCCTATTTCCTAAATATAAGATGTACCATTGGGGAAATTTTGCCATTTTAAATCAAGATAAACATTAACTTTAAGTTCCATAAATTCACTCCATTGCATAAAACATTTTAAAAATATCTAAATACATCATTACCCATTTCCACAAAAATGAAGCTACTCCTCCCATGTAATTCCAAAATTCTTCATAAACATATAAATATTCAAAATAAACTTATAGTATCAATGTATCTTTATAACATTTTTCAACGAACAAATTAGAATACATGAAAACCAAAGTTCAATGTATTAAATTTTCAAAGTGCATCTAGGATCACATAGTTACATTACCGAATTTGAAACCATTGTAGGATCCACTAATAAATCATTCACTAATAAATCATTCACTCTTCATTGGACATATAAATGCAAACCTCGTTATGGTGTTATATAAGGAATCATATATATATATATATATATATATCCTTTTGGTATAAGCCAATGTTAATGAGTGAATCCATTTTACTTCCATGCATTCATTTAATTGAATCCATGTTGCTTCCTTTCAATTATTTAATTAACAATTTTTAGAAAACCTTTTTTGAAGATATTACAATTCTATCCTTATTTTCATTCATCAAATTCCTCATACATAATAATCCTATTACGTCCAAATTGGAATCAAAATTTAATTGCCAATCATTAAAAACTTAAGCAGAAGGGAGCAACTTAATCCCTTTGGCTCATTAAGATATTGGGGAAAATTCTGTTAAACGCTAAGATCACTCAAATACAAATAAACAAAATGCATAAAATGGCTACCACTTGTCACGCATTGGACAATCCATCTTAATCAACCTATAGAACTCAAATTTCATACATTTAGGAATTTTGAGAGCATTGAACCATACTATAACTTCAAGGTATTCATTATGATATCAACGGTGTACCAAAGAAGGTACCCATTATAGATTCATGCATATATATATATATAATTATTTAGCTCTTGTATAAGAAAAAGAGACCGTCATTCCACTAGGCCGTCATTCCGCTAGGCCTAAGAGGAAATGATTTTTACCATAACAAACAGAAATGTGACCCGAAAAGATATTATCAAGAAACTACAATAATTTTGGTAAAGAATAATTATTAGATCTAAGTTTAAACTTTGATAAGAAATTCGTCTAAGATTTTTTCCGATTTTCAAGCAAAAACATAAATAGTCATGGATATTACGCATCAATAACTAGAATCTGCATAATCACAAATTTTGACAACGTTTGAGTTGTTAATAACATCGTGTTTAACTACTACAACACTGACCAATGAACACGTCTCGAAATTCGACAACGATAGACATTGTATTACTGTTTGAAAGGGCAGATCGGTGTTCTAAGAAGAAGAAAAAAAGATTCAAAACCAAATCAAAATAATTAACAAGAGGATGTACTACGGGTGATTTAGGGACATGCAAGCGGCTAGTCAAAGATCAAAACCATCCTGTAGGTGGAGATTATGCCTATCAAACACGTGCAGACTATGAGAACTCATATGTAGCCATTAAGAAAATCGTATGCAAACAAATGAAGTATAAACCCAGATATTTAAAATGCAGAGTAAAAACATAGATTGTATGCTGAGTATAAATCAAATCAATCCATGAATCAAATGCAAATAGAGATTCAGATCGGAGTTTACAATATTTACAGAACCACAAAATCTTGATTTGTGAAAATTGAAGTAGGATTCCGTAAAGGAAAACGCAGACACAGAAAAAAAAACCAGATCTATACTTCAAAAATAATATGCAGTAAATCAAGATCGCAGCAATATATTTTTCTTAAAAGAAAACAGTTTTAGCAGACTGGTAATTTCGTTTCATATTAAATCGACAAGGTAATTATCCACAATAATTCCACATTTTGTAATTTAAAAAAAAAACTTTTTCATTTAAATAAATTCTAACTAAACAATTGATTACCAAGCAAATCGATCATAATCTTCACAAAATGCAAACTTACAGATCTATGAGTAAAAATAAAGTCATATCTTACGTGAATCCCAGACGAAAAGACACACTTGGAGAATCAACTCCTCCCAACCATAGGAAGTAGCAACTCAATTGTTTGCTCCGCTCCACCCTCGAGCTGGATCACCAATCATGCACCAGAACATCAAGTAACTTCTTCGCGACACTCAATCCTCGAGTCCATAACAAGTTTTTCACGATGGACTTATAAAATAAAAAACGCTCAACACGTGCACTCAACAATCGTTTTCCCCATGCACAACACGGCGTCCCGTGCTATTCTAGTGCACTCATATAAATAGCTTTGCCCAGGTTTTATGCCATCCCAATCAAATCTCCAATCATATCCCTAAATCCCTATGATTTAGGATCTTGTCTGGTTGTTGAGTTTTGAATTGGATTTGATTGGTATCAATCACACTAGCTTGCTTACACGTGTTCTTTGGTGCCATGGTTGGTGTCCCCTCATGTAGTTGAGTTCTCCAAGTGTTATTTTCTTTATTAATAAATAAATAAAAAGGTTTGTTGTGCAAATGTCATTTCAGTCTTTGAGTTTCATAACTCATTACATAATAAAAAATAATTTTCAAAACATGAAAATAAAAGCAATGTCATGGGGTATTACATTTCTTCCCCCCTTATTCTTAACACTGTCCTCGGAGTTCTTTTTATTTTGAGCTCCCTTGCTCATTCTAGAACATGGAGGGATATGCTTCCCGCATTTTATCCTCCATTTCCCAAGTTGCCTCTTCAGGGCTAAAGTGCTTCCATTGCACTTTTATTTGAACGATGGCTCGATTACAGAGCATACGTTCCTTCCTGTCTAGAATGTGGAAAGTTTCGGTCTAGAACTCGCCCTCGGGTTCTACCTGAATCACATTCCAGACAATTATATGAGTAGCATCATGTATATATTTCTTTAACAATGAAACATGAAATACATCGTGTACTTTTATATTAGGTGGAAGTGCAAGCTGATAGGCTACCGACCCTATCTTAGCTAACACTTCAAAAGTTCCACAATACCTTGGTGCCAGCTTGGAACATCTTCCTAAACTCAAAGGACTCTTCTTTGACTTTACCTTTAGATATACGTGATCACCAACATTGAACTCTCTTAGAGTTCGTTTTAAATCTACGTAACTTTTTTGTCGATCTTGGGAAAATTTTAAGTTTTGTTCCACCTCTTTTACCATGTGTTCCATTTCTTTTAACATATCTGGGCCTAGAACAACCCTATCAGCAGGGTTATCCCAAGACATAGGGGTGCAACATTTTCGACCATACAAAACTTCAAATGGACTCATTTTCAATGAAGCTTGATACCCGTTATTATAAGCAAAAACTACTAAATACAAATACTCTTCCCATTTACCTGGTTTATCCATTACATACATTCGCAACATATCTTCTACCACTTGATTAGTTCTTTCAGTTTGTCCATCCGTTTGAGGATGATAAGCAGTGCTAAAATTCAGTTGTGTATCTAGACCTTTAAACAAGGATTTCCAAAAGTTACCAGTAAATTTCACATCTCTATTAGAAATCACAACATTTGGAATACCATGTAATCAAAATATTTCTTTCATAAAAATATCAGCTATATTAATGGCTTTGAAGGTAGATTTTACAGGTATGAAGTGGGCAGCTTTACTTAACTTATCAACAACTACCATTATTGAGTCATGTTGTATGTTTTTTTTAGGTAATCCTGTTATAAAATCCATGCTTATTATTTCCCATTTCCATTATGGAATAGGTAAGGGTTGTAGTAACCCGGCAGGATGTTGATGTTCAGTTTTTACTTGTTGACATTCAATACACCTAGCCAAGTAATTTGCAACAGCATTCTACATGTTAGGCCAATAATAGCTTTTTCTTAACTTTGTTATCTTCTTTTGGTATCTCGGATGTCCGGAATATGGTTTCTTATGTAGTTCATTAAGAATTAGTCATTTTACTTCTTCAGAATCTAGTATGTATAATCGATTTTTATAAACTAACAAGTCTTCCAAGCTTATAGAATAAGTTGAATCACTTCCCTTGTCATCTGTTTCCAATTGTTCTTTAATATTTAAGTACTCTTCGTCATTTTTAGCTGCTTCTTTTATTAAACTTTCGTGATTTGTTTTATAACTGCTAAAAGCAGCTGAACAATGTGGAATGGCATTCCTACTCAAGGCATCTGCCACTTTATTCTCTTTGCCTTTTATATGTTTAATTTCAAAAGCATACTCGCTCAAAAAGGCTAACCACCTTACTTGGCGAGCATTCAAGTTTTGTTGATCAAATAAGTATTTTAAGCTTATGTTATCCGACATTAAGGTAAATTTTCTTCCTATTAGGTAATGTCTCCACATCTTTAATGCATGTATTATAGCAGCTAATTCCAAGTCTATGTGTTGCATAGTTTTGTTCAATTATTTTAAGTTTTCTTGACTTGTAATTTATTACATAATCCTCTTGTAATAACACACCACCTAATCCTTCTATACAGGCATCCGTACATACTACGAGGTCCTTGTATGGATCTGCAATCCTTAGAATAGGTGTGGTGGTGAATAAGCGCTTAAGTTTTTCAAAGCTTTCTTGACATTTATTAGACCATATGAATTTTGTTTCTTTCTTTTGAAGTGAGGTTATTGGATAAGCAATTTTGGAGAACCCCTCAATGAACCTATGATAGTAACTTGTGATTCCCATAAAGGATCGAATCCTGGTTACATCCTTAGGAGCTGACCAATCATTGATTTCCCTGATTTTATCTGGGTCCACCAAAATACCTTCCTTAGTTATTACATGGCCTAGGTACTTAATTTTATCTTGAAATAATTCACACTTGCTAAACTTTGCATACAGTTTATGTTCTCTTAAGGTTTGCAAGACTAATTTTAAATGTTCTTTATGCTCTTCTTAATTTTTAGAGTATATTAATATATCATCAATAAATATTATTACAAACTTATCTAAAAATTTGTGAAAAACAATGTTCATTAAACACATGAACGTGGCTGGGGCATTGGTTAAGCCGAATGGTACAACGAGGAACTCGTAATGCCCGTACCTTATTATGAATTTAGTTTTATGGACATCCTCGTTCTTAATTCTTACTTTATGGTAACCAGACCTCAAGTCAATTTTAGAGAATACCGATGCTCCCCGTACTTGGTCAAACAAGTCGTTCATGCGAGGAAGAGGGTATCTATTCTTAATTCTCATTTTATTTAATTGTCTATAATCGACACAAAGCCTCAATGTGTCATCCTTCCTTTTAACAAACAAGATCGGTGCTCCCCATGGAGACACACTCAGTGTAATATATTATTTATCTATTAATTCTTGTAATTGTAATTTTAATTCTACCAACTCATGTGTGATCATTCGATAAGGGGCCTTCGAGGAGGGTACTGCTTCGGATACCAATTCAATGGTGAAGTCAATATCCCTCCTCGAAGGTAGTCCGGGTATCTCTTCTAGGAAGATGTCTTTAAAATCATTTAAGAAGAGAAGATCCTCTAAGCTAGGGTTTGTTTCTTTATCATTAGTTTTAGTGATGTGTACAGCAAAAACCCTACATCCTTTTCTAGCACACTTTTTCAATTGTAAGGCAGAAATTTTCCTAGTATGAACCTTCTTTGGAATCCCTCTAACCATTTTACTTTCATCATTTTTGTCAATACAATCAAAAGTTTTCTCAAAACAATTTAGCACAACTTTATGTTTTTCTAGGCAATCCATGCCAATCAATACATCGTAAGATCCAAATGGTAAAACATTCAAATCTACTTTTGTAATCAAATCTTGCATATGAACTTCACAACTAGAAATAAAACTAGTTACTTTTCTTTTTGTTACGGTGCCTAATTGCACTAACCACGATTTTTCAAAATCATACTTTCTCATTTTACACAAATCTACTAACTTATGGGATATATAAATCAAGGTAGAGCCAGAATCAATTAATATAGAAATGGGTTTGCTAAGGATCTTACCATCCACCTCAATCATGGAGGGCTGATAATCTGCTTGATGATTGTCCAGCGTTGCGCTAATCGACAGTATGTTCCGAGCAACTTCTCCCACTGTGGCTACTTATCGAACTATGTGAATATTCTGATTATCCTTTTTATGAGGACAATCCCGATAGAAATGACTTCCCCCACAACCCCAACACTACAAGGGTTCTCCTTTTATTTCTTCAATTTTCTTATTAAAAGTATTATCTTTATATTCAGCAGTTCTCATAGGTTGTTTATACTCAATTCTTATTGTTGGTTGCTTGTCCTTAAAGGTATTTTTATATAAACTTTTATTTTTATTAAAAGGTTTGAACTCTCTTCTCTTGAAACTACTTCCATCTCTTCTCTTGAAATTAAAAGGATATTCACTTTTACTCTTGGATTGGTCATATGTTAATTTTTCCTTCCTCATTGCTTCATACAAAGTTTTCGGTTCATCAAATTCCAGTTTGTCTTTATAAAAGTTAGGCAAGCAACCTAGAAATCTTTATATTTTAGGTTTTTCTTCGTTTAGGTAAGGCACATATCTTAACAGGGATAAGAATTTAGTACAAAAATCATGCATGGGCATGGATCCTAGTCTTAGCTCATAAAAATCCTTAGCTTTCCCTTCGTAGTAATATTCTGAGAGGTATTCCTTTTTAAATTCCTTTTTAAACCAGTTCCAAGTTACCTTCCTATCATTTATTCGTTTTGCTCTTTTTAAGTCTTGCCACCAAATATCAGTCTTTTCGACTAGATTGAAGATGGTCATTTTGCCCTTCATGGAGTTGGAGTAATTGTACATAGTGAAGTACTTCTTCATCCCGGAGATCCAAGCCTCAGCTTCATCTCCATTTTTTACTTTGCCTTCAAAGGTAGGAGGCTTTATTTTTTTAAATTCTCCTGTTAGTTCATCTTTATATTTTTTTTCTTCCTATGTCTATCCTCAACACTGTCACTAGAATACTCTAATTCACTAGACAAATGGCTTCCGTCAAAGTAAGGACATTCAGAGGATGAGTTTTCTTGTCTACGTTTCCTTTTTTCTTTTCATTAGTTATCTCATGTAGTTTAAATAGTAGGGCTTCATTTAAGTCTTCTTGAGTTTTCAATACCCTTTCATGTTCAGTCTTAAAGTTCATAATTTCTTCTTGTAAATCCCTCATTGTTTGTAGAATCTTAAAATTAACAATGTTCTTATTAGGGGGATCCTCGATATTAGGTTCAACCCGTACATGTGGGGTAGGGGATCGTCTTCCAGCCATATCTTCCTACAGTTTAGTAAAACAGTTTCTGCTATACAAGTAAAATAATATTTACACATTTGTTAGTTTTTGGAAATATGTGTATGGACACCATAGGGCCAATTGTACTAACTTAGGCTTTGATACCACAATGTAATGTCACTTGATACCAACAAGAAATAAACTCTTAACGCCTATTTCCTAAATATAAGATGTACCATTGGGGAAATTTTGTCTAAACATTAACTTTAAGTTTCTTAAATTCACTTCGTTGCATAAAACATTTTAAAAATGCTTAAGTACACCATTTACCCATTTCCACACAAAACATGAAGCTACTCCTCCCATGTAATTCCAAACTTCTTCATAAACATATAAATATTCAAAATAAACTTATAGTATCACTGTATCTTTATAACATTTTTCAACCAATAAATTAGAATACATGAAAACCAAAGTTCAATATATTAAATTTTCAAAGTGCATATAGGATCACATAGTTATATCACCAAATTCGAAACCATTGTAGGATCCACTAATAAATAATTCACTCTTCATTGGACATATAAATGCAAACCTCATTATGGTGTTATATATATATATATATATATATATATATATATATCATTTTGGTATAAGCCAATGTTAATGAGTAAATCCATCCTACTTCCTTTCAATTATTTAATTAAATCACTTCCACCCAAAAATGGAATTATCTTAATATTTACCATTACTTTTTAGAAACCCTTTTTTGAAGATATTACAATTCTATCCTTATTTTCATTCATCGAATTCCTCATACATAATAATCTTACTACATCCAAATTGAAATCAAAATTTAATAGCCAATCCTTAAAATCTTAAGGAGAAGGGAGCAACTTAATCCTTTCGGCTCATTAAGATATTGGGGAAAAGTCGATTAAAGGCTAAGACAGTGAAATACAAATATATAAAATGCATAAAATGTCTACCACTTGTTACGCATTGGACAATCCATCTTAATCAACCTATAGAACTCAAATTTCATACATTTAGGAATTTTGACAGCATTAAACCATACTATAGCTTCAATGTATTCATTACGATATGAACGGTGTACCAAAGAAGGTACGCATTAGAGATTCATGTATATATGTATAATTATTTAGCTCTTGTATAAGAAAAAGAGACCGTCATTACACTCGGCCTAAGAGGAAATGATTTTTAGTATAACAAACAGAAATGTGACCCAAAAAGATACTATCTAGAAACTATAATAATATTGGTAAAGAATCATTATTAGATTTAAGTTTAAACTCAGATAAGAAATTCGTCTTAGATTTTTTTCGACTTTCAACCAAAAACATAAATAGTCATGGATACTGGGCATCAGTAACTAGAATCTGCATAATCACAAATTTTGACAACGTTTGAGTTGTTAATAACACCGTGTTTAACTACTCCAGCACTGACCAATGAATACGTCTTGAAATTCGGCAACGATAGACATTGTATTACTGTTTGAAAGGGCAGATTGGTGTTTTGAGAAGAAGAAAAAAAATATTCAAAACCAAAACAAAATAATTAACAAGAGGATGTACTGCAAATGCTTTAGGGACACGCAAGCGGCTAGTCAGAGATCAAAACCATCTTGTAGGTGGAGATTATGCCTATCGAACACACACAGACTATGAGAACTCATATGCAGCCATTAATAAAATCGTATGCAGACAAATGAAGTCTAAACCCAGATCTTTAAAATGCAGAGTAAAAACGCAGATTGTATGTAGAGTATAAATCAAATCAATCCTCTCAACCATAGGAGGCAGCAACTCAACTGTTTGCTCCACTCCACCCACAAGCTGGATCACCAACCATGCACCAGAACAACAAGTAACTTCCTCGCGACACTCAATCCTCAAGTCCGTAACAAGTTTTTCACGATGGACTTATAAAATAGAAAACACTCAACACCTGCACTCAGCAATCGTTTTCCCCATGCACAACACGGCGTCCTGTGCTATTCTAGTGCACCCATATAAATAGCTTTGCCCAGGTCTTATGCCATCCCAATCAAATCTCCAATCAGATCCCTAAATCCCTATGATTTAGGATCTTGTCTGGTTGTTGAGTTTTTGATTGATATCAATCACACTAGCTTGCTTACACATGTTCTTTGGTGCCATGGTTGATGTCCCCTCATGTAGTTGAGTTCTCCAAGTGTTATTTTCTTTATTAATAAATAAATATAAAGGTTTGTTGTGCAAATGTCATTTCAGTCTTTGAGTTTCATAACTCATTACATAATAAAAAATAATTTTCAAAAATGAAAATAAAAGCAATGTCATGGGGTATTACACAGGTAATTTGATAAATTGGGGGTGATGCCTCGTACTTCTAGGTATTTATGAAATCCATTCACTAAATTCTCATCCAAATCGGTACAAGCAATAAAAAGAAAAGAACGCATCAATAACCCGACTTAAATTTGTCAACATACTTACTATTGAGTTAATAACATTGTTCAAGAGTTATGTTAATGGTGTTATTAAGTGTTTAAATACTTCGAGACAAAAATATTATGAGCCATTTATGAGACTCTTTCATGTCTCTACAGTTCTCTTGGGTTTTGAGATGTGTAACTTCACCTATCTGAATTTAGCATTAAGAGTTATAAGATAATCCTGTAATGAAGAGTAAATTTAAAACTTGTAACAATTTCATCTCCTTATATTTGTAACATGGGGGAAATGATCTATCAAGTGTGGGAGAAGAAACCAAAATGAGGATGCTTCCAAACAAACCAAAAACCATTCCATAAACAAAGCTTCAAATAAGCATACCAAAATGAGGACGCTTCCAAAAAAACCATAAACCCTTCCATGAACAAAGCTTCAAATAAGCATACCAAAATGAGGGCGCTTCCAAGAAAATCATAAAACCTTCCATGAACAAAGCTTCAAATAGACATACATCTAAACACTTGAACCTCTAGCTGTGAGAAAAATAAAAGGGATCCTATAGTATATTAAGAGCGAGTTAGTCTCAACCCTAGAAAATGCCCTTTGCAACACAAATATCATTAAATCCATAAATGGTGTCACCGAGACTTGAAGGTGGCACAGTGGAGAAAACATCGGCAACACGAACTCGCTCGCATTTTTACTTTATTAAGATGCACACCCCGCGAATGCAAACAGAATGAGCCGACACCAGTGAATAACTAACAGGTAAGCGAAAAAACCAGTGGTTAATAGACACCATGGAGAATGACATGTGGAAAAATCGGATTAGCCAAAGGGACGACGAAAAAGGTATAGTTTTTTCAAAACTGACCTGGGAGAAAAAAGTCTATTGACGTAATTAATATTATACCGATAGAGTAAGCATGAAATATCACAATGAACATCTCATATCCATGAATATTATACTGATAGAGTAAGCATGAAAGATCACAATGAACGTCTTCATCTTATAGATTAAGAATGAAAGGTCACAATGAACGCCTTAATCCCTTGAAATGAGCTCATGGGAGAAGGTTAGACCAAGCATCACTCTCTTTTCCTTCAACCAAAAATTGCAACAAATCCAATTTTTAACTCATTTATTATATTGAAGCTCTAAAAAATCATATATGTTTTGTGAATTTTGACATGCAACAAAAAAACAAATTGTAATAAACTAGCATAGATCCATTTTAAACATGTATCTATCAAGCACCGAGAGTGATCCAATTTCTTGAGGTGTACATTTTTATACCATTTGGATCCCTCTCGGTACTTGATAGATTTGGTTTTAAAATTGATTTATGCTATTTTTTTAAAGTCAATATGTAATTTTTATTTTTATTTTTTTATGTAGGCTAGCATAACGTGACTAACGTGACATGATCTCCCCCATGCTGAGCTGGAGAGCACCTCGCTTCTCTCAGTGCAATTATATTGTATTTCCACACACACACACAGACACACACACACATATATTAAATACTAATAATGTTTAATATGTAAAAAATGCATTTAATGATATGCTTGCTCTATTAGATTTCACAAAATGTTAACAAGTGGCTAAACTAATTTAGTGATAAATGCATAATTTCTGAATGAATGCACACATACACACAAAATGCATTGGGGCACATATATTGTTTTTTAATTTATGTTAGAACATTATAGTTTTTATTAATTTTCAAAGGTGAACATTGAAAATTTTAATCGCATTTTGTCCACATGTGTGTGCACATAATTTTTTTTGTCAATTACAAAAATCAAAAACCAAAAAATACCCTTTTGAAGACAACACGTTTATGTGGGGTGTTTATTTTTTTTGAAATTTTTGGTCGTGTACCTTTTATGTTGTTGATTTTTCTTTGCGTTGATTCAAAGTTGTGGACATGACTTTTAAATGTAAGTTTGAAAATAAAATAAAAGATAATTATCATATGAACTCAAAAACCCATAAATTATATTCCAATGGTCAGATGGTTCATTAATGAATCCAATAAAATTCCAAAATACCAATAAAATTAAATTTGCATAAATTGGGGCTAAAAGTTTAAAAGGCCTAGCAAAAATTTCAATAAAAATAAATTTACATAAGTGAGGGCTACAAGTTTATTTTTAAAGCCCGTGATCGAGATATAAGCTCGATCAAGATTTTACATGCATTTTAAAATATCTTGATCAAGGGTTTAAGACTAATCAGACAAAAACTTGTTCAACCATTTTAAAACTTCAATTAAAGAAAAAACTAGGTGTTGAAAAATGTGTTTGAATCCCTTTCTTTGACTTCGTTGGGAAAAGTGTGTCACCCCATTCATTGGTCCAGAGGTTGTCCCCACCTTGATGTTCAATCCCTGATAAATGACCAACTATTAACTATTTGGATGTCCTTGTAAATTAATAAATTTGTTAATATTTATTATAATTAAAACCTTCATGGGATCAAGATATTCCAATTAAATTAAAACCAGTATAGATCCATCTTAACTATGGCTCTACCAAGCGCCAAGAAGGATCAAGTTCTCTTAAAAATGCAAACTCTTTTTAATTTACAAAAATGTCTAATAAGTTTTCCTACTTGGAAATGGTCAACTTGCTTAAGTAATTTCAAAATAGGGTAAATATTAGTAGAAGAATGAGGTGAGTAACATTAATAATTATTTAATCAAATATTTTCCAAAAATAGTTTTACTTGTCTTTTTTTTAAACTAATAATGAATGTCAAGAGTAGTTAATGAGTAAACTAATCCATATAAATTTTTAAAATTTAGATTTCTAGAATAAATTGGAATTCGAAAATCATTTTACCATCAAATGAAGATTTTAAACATTTTTCCAAATGTTTTTGAGAAAGTTTCTTTATAACTAAAAATGAACATTTACATATTAGGGTTAACCTTGACTAGTGGTTTAAAGCACATGGTTTTAGTGGCCCGTGGATTCTTGCTAGTTGTATTTTGCCAAAGTGAGCAGGAGAGATGATCTTAGCCTTGGCCGGCCAATAATAAATCTATTATTGAAGTTTGGTTTTTCCCTACGGGGTTTCATTAAATTTTATATGTTCTTGGTTTTATAATTTATTTTTACTAAAGTCAATTGAATTTTACTACTTAGTTTGTAATATTGTGAGTATTTCCCTAATATGATTGTATATTTATATGAGTATAATACTCTCTTTTTTTAACTTTTTTTTTAAGTATAAGCCGACATGTTATAAGTTTTTTTTCTTTACTTTTTATTATTATTATTTTTTATTGAGCCAACATGTGCCACGTCAACGTTACAGACTGGACACATTTCACCCACCCATTTGAGCTGTACAAAGCGCCTATCGGCGCAATTAAAAAAAAAACAAATTAGTATAAGATAATAAAATATAGTTAAACATAATTTCAGCAAGAAGAATGATACATATGGGTACTAGTAAATGTCTTGGAGAGAAATCATGTAAAGACATCATGACCACCACTTCCTCTAGATTTTATACTTGTGGATATGGGTCTCAGTGTAATTGGAGTTATAGGTATGATTGAAATCATGACAAACGGGGATAAGTGTCCTTTGGTTTTTGGTTCTTAATCATAAGCAAATATTAACATTAAAAAAAAAACCCTTCTACTGGGTATACCAGGTATCTTAGGAATACTAGAAGGGGTTGAAATTGAAGTTTGGTCCTAGAGTAAGACCTAAAACTGCTTATGATTAGTTAAGAGCTCATCTTTCTTAGATGCAAGAAAATATGTTAATGGCCCAAGACCTAAAGGCATCTGACAGTAATGGAAGCCTAGCCCATTACTTGCTACCAACAAGTTATTTCAAGTGGCATGCATGGAAAATTTTTAAGGATCCATATGTATGTAAAAGTATATAAACCTTGGCGAATATTATCAACTCTTAAAATGTCAACTATAAAATATTTGGCAATATTTTTTTAAAAATATTTCAAATTCCAAGGATTTTTATATAAGTTATATAATAATTTGACAATTTTTAGAGTGAAAAAGGTTTACTCCATTAAAATTGGACGAAAGAAAGCTTCAAAAAATACAAATTAATTAATCTTTAAATAAGGAAGCCATTAAATTTTGCAATGATTTTATACGTAGATATACAAGTCTATGTGAGGCTACTCTAAACCAAAATTGCAAATAATACAATCAAATCCAAATCATAGACATAGAAAGACAGTACCCAAAAGATTGTTGCACTTGATATCCAGTTACAAGACCGAAGAATCTTCCAATCAGGTAAAGGTTCAAAGACCTTGTTATTGCTAAGGCCCAAGATCTTGAGGCTATACACAAAGTTGAAAGATGAAAGATGAATCGCAGGTATTATAAGGTTGTGCTTAAATTTTCCTTAGATAGGTTGTGCCTATATTTTCAATTTTTTCGAAGAACAAATAAATTTGAAATTGACTCATTTTCTAAATGTACAATGGGTTCACCATCATTGGTTAACAAAGCAAAGGAATATTAGTGTGAGATCGATGATCTGGCGCATCCTCATTGGCATCGATATTGTTTGGAGTCTGGAGGGCAGGGCGATCATTTGGAGAGCAGCCTAATCGTTGCGTCTTGGATCAAGCGCTGCCTGATTCAGGTCAAAGCTCCTGTCAGGGCTGATCTGGCGGGCTCCACTACAGGAGTGCTAGTGAGCAGACCTAGCCTTAGCGTGGTTGCCATCTGGCTCTCGGCGATACCCAGGCCCTGTTGTTTCGAGGCTTTGTGGTGGTTGAGCTTAGGCTCCTATGGTGGCCGACGTGGGCGGAGATCCGCCTCCTGATCTTCACTCGGATGCCTTCGAGAAGCTGATCTCTTCTCAAAGCAAGAGATAAGCTAAGGGAGCTCCACCGAAATTTGTCAAAAGAATCGAAGATGTGCCGGAAGTTTCCCTTCCACCGGAGGAAACCATTTGGGTTTCCCTCTCACTGGCAGATCGGGCTCTGATAGGGTAATTCATCGGGCTCTGGCCCTCGCCAAAATCCACTGAAAGCTAGGTGCAAAGGAATTGGAGACCATTAATCTCCAAAAATGTAACCTCATACTTAGTTGGCCAAGGATACTTCCTGTTCGATTTCGAATCCAAGGAAGACAAGGACCTAATATTCAAAAATGGGCCCTGCTTCATGGGGCTGCAAGGCCTCTACCTAAACGGATGGACCCCAGATTTTGATCCTAAGGCCGACACTCCCAAAGCAATCCCAGTTTGGGTTGGGCTTCCCAACCTGCCTATCCACTGTTGGAATCCAAAATCCCTCCAAGCAATAGGGAATGTCCTGGGGAAGTACATCGACATGGTAAGGCCAAAGGACCAATATGCATGTGCCCCAATCTGTGTGGAGGTTGATCTTGAAGCTGGGTTACCGGAAGCCGTAAAACTAACAGTGGGGAAGTGGCTGCATTACCAAAAACTTGACTATGAACAACTTCCTTTCAAATGCGTAGGATGCCATGAATACGGGCACTTCATCCGTAATTGTCCTCTAAAGCCCGAAATCCAACAAGACAAGGAGGAAGGATGGCATACAATGAAAAGAACTAAGACTAAAACCAAAAGTGGAGAAGAGCAAAGGAAAGGAAGGGGGAATAAAGAACCAAGAGTAATCATCTTGGAAAGAAGTCAAGAAATGCAAAAGACCAGTGATATAAGGGATGAAACCATTGACACAGAAGAGAAATCCAGCAATGAAGAGATCAAGGAACCAGAAGCAGTCCTATCAGATCAATCTGAGAAAGAATTTACCAAGACAGATGTAGTAGCAGAGGTGATAAAAGAAGGAGAAACCAGGGGAAATTCAGAGGAGGAATCCGACTCGGAAGAAGGGGAAATTGAAATGATTACCCCAAGAAAGAAAAAAACCAAAGGAAGGAAATCGAAAAAAGAAGTGAGGGAGCAAGCCACCTATAAGGACAAACTGCAGGACTCCTAGTTAACCCTGGAAAAGTTGTTGAAAAACACTAGAAACACCCATCAGCAAGGGAAACCCTAGATAGGGATGCCCCCATCCTCCAAGAGTAAGTAATGAAGGTCCTCTCCCAAAACTACAGAGGTCTAGGCAGCAAAGTCAAGGAAGAAGCTATGAAATACTTAATATCTTTATATCAGCCAGACATCTTACTGATCTAGGAGACCAAGATGGAGAAAGATGCATTTCTTCAGGTAAGTGCTAAATTCTGGAAGAAAGGAGGAAGTGTTGCAATCATCTCAAGGGGAGCTTCCAGAGGCATTGGAACCCTTTGGGATGAGCAAAAATTTGAAGTTGATGATATCAAGTATAGTTCAAACTGGATCCTCACCTTGCAGATGCAGAAAGACTCTAAAACTCTGGTAAGAATTTTTGACATATATGCTCCTAATTCATTTTCTAGAAAAGAAAAAAAAACTGTCGGAATCTCCTCTGGGACGAAAGAAGTAATCTGCAAGGCAATGTCATCATTGTTGGAGATATTAATATTACTCTAAGCCAAGATGAAAAAAGAGGCGGGACTCAGGTCAGAGATCCCATCAAAGAGCTAGTTGACGAGATCATTTTGGACTGGGATCTCTCAAATGTCATCCCTGCTAAGGAAAAATACAACTGGAATAATAAGAGGCTGGGCCCAGGGCATATTGCAGCCAGATTAGATCGGTTCCTGGTCCAGGACACCTTCCTTCTACTGGGTCTGAATTCAACATCTAAAATATTGCCCTTTGGGGGCTCTGACCATAACCCAATTCTTCTCGAAATGAAGAATGGCAAGAATCTTGTCCCAATTCCCTTTAGATGCATCCCTATGTGGGCCACCCACAAGGATTCCTTAGGGATCATGGTAGATGCTTGGTCCCCCCTGGTCATTGGCTCCCCCTTCTTTGTATGGGAAGAGAAGCTAAGAAGATTGAAGAAGGCTCTTAAGGCTTGGGAAAAACTGATAGACTCCCTAAATCAAAAGAAATGCCAAGTTGCGTCAGCGCTGGAAGCACACCAGTCTATCACATAAACAAAAAATATTGAAAAGGAAGACATAAAAAAAGAGTTGAAGTTGCAAAGTGAGTTACACGTTGCCTGCAGGCAGCACGCTGAATGGTTGAGACAGAAAGCACGTTGCAAATGTCTCAAGTATGGAGATCGGAACTCTGGCTACTTTCATAAACAAACTGAGGCTAGGAAAAAATTCAAACATGTGCATGAGATTCATGCCCATAATAATGTAATACAAGACTTCGAAGAGATAAAAGCTAAAGCCACCACACACTTCAGTGATTTATTCTCTTCCCGACCTATCAATGATGACAATGAGATTTTGGAGCTCGTTCCCCGATCTATCAAAAGCAAGGATAATTATAGGTTGACCCAACAGATCACGATGGAGGAAATAAAGGAGGTCGTCGACGACATGGAAGATGACAGAGCCCCCCCTGGCCCTGATGGGTACAACGTTAATTTCATCAAAGCATGATGGGGTATCATTAAAAATTATTTGTTCAAAATGATCAATAAATCATAGAGAAGTGATAAAATTGGAGGCAACACGAATTCAACTTTTCTGTCTCTCATACCCAAAGAGAAGGACGCCAATTCCTTTGACAGATTTCGTCCCATATCATTATGCAACATTGGATATAATATTATCACAAAAATTATGGCTAGAAGGGTAAAAACCATTCTTCCTTACCTCATCCCTGAGAATCAAGGAGGCTTTATTAAAGGTAGAAAAATATGGGACAACATCATTTCAATCCAAGAGGCAATCCATTCAAGCCTGAAGAATGGTGAAAAAGAAATGGTGGTGAAAATAGACTTAGAAAATGCATTCGATAGAGTCGGCCACTCTTTTCTCTATCAAGCCATGCTGAGATTTGGATTCGATCCAAGATTCATCAGATGGGTCAAGGCCTGCATTAGTAAGCCCTGGATCGCCCCACTTATCAATGGAAGAGCAGCTCCCTTCTTTCAAGATTCAAGAGGTCTAAGGCAAGGATTCCCACTCTCTCCACTGCTCTATGCAATCCAAGCCTCAGTGCTTAGCCTTCAACTGGAGCAAGCTAGGCAGGATCAAGAGCTGTCAGGCATTCGGATGGCTAGGGGAGTGAAAGATATCAACCACGTGCAATTTTTCGATGATACAATCTTGCTCAAAGGGGCCAGTCAGATTATAGCAAGAATATTCAAAAATGAATTGGACCGTTATTGCCAAGCCTTGGGTAGTAAAATCAACCTCAAGAAGAGCCAGATATATAGCTGGAATATAAATCCTAGGGAAATGTCAGGAATATATCAATTCCTTGACATGGAAGGAGTGACTAATTGGGACTCTTTAAAGTATCTTGGTGTCCCAATTTTCAAAACTAAGCCCACCAGCTCGGCCTGGATCCCTCTTGTCGATAAAATCAAAAAGAAAATCCTAGACTAGAGAGCAGCTTGGCTAAATCTGGTAGGGAAGTTGATGCTGATAAAAGTTGTTCTCAATAGCTATCTCCTTTATCAATGCTCCTTAATGCTTGCTCCTTCCAAAATAATTGCTATGATTGAAATCCCGGTGAGATCCTTCCCCTTTCAAGGAGGGAAAAATGGGGGAGGGAAAAAATTTGCGTTGATCAGCTAGAGGAAAATCAAGTTGTCGAGGTTGGAGGGAGGATTGCATTTCAGAGACCTAAAAATTCAAAATCTGGCAATGGGAGCTAAGTTTCCCTGGAATATGGTCGATTCCAAACCAACCTGGTGTAGCTAGGTGATTAAATGCAAATAATTTTCTGGCTCGAGGATCCGATGTCCTGATAATGAACAAGAGAATAAACATGTCTCCCCCATCTACTTGCTTTGCAGGAAAGCTCTACCCAAGTTCAAAGAAGAGCTTCAATGGATCCCTAGCAACGGTAAGATGATAAATATTTGGCAGGATGTAATACTTGGGAAATCGCCTCCAGCTCTCCCAAGACTCAATCAATGGCTTGATTCGCTAGGAATTAAAACTATGTGGGACATTTCAACTTGGGAAAATGAAACTCCAAATAGTTGGGCTAGGTGGTCTCTACCCGATTTCCCTGATGATCTTCGCGATGATAAAAATGTGTTGTTGAATCATCTCTCTAGAATTGCACCGATGGCCAAATCGAGAAGGGATCGTCGTGGTTGAGGGAGCCGATATGGCAACTACTCGACAACTGAAGGATACATGAATTTCAGTGTTGTTCCAAACGTTCCTTGCAATCCCGCAATCTGGAATCAAACCTGGGAATCCAAAACACTTCCAAAGATTGATTTGTTTACATGGACGTTGTTTCATGGTAAAATTCTCATACGAGATGACTTGGAGAAGTGTGGATTTGTGGGGCTGTTTCGTTGCCCACTATGCTCTGCTGCCAGCAAATCAATTCAGCATCTATTCTTAGACTGCCCATATGCCATCTTCGTTTGGAATGAATTGCTAAATCCATGGGAGGTCGAGATGCATATGCCGAATAATATCCAGCTACGTTTTCTCAATTGGGAAAAAATGTTCAATGGTGAGCTGAACCAGAAAAAAGGTATTAAAGTTTGCTGGATGAAAATACCCAAAGTCATTTGCTGGTGTACTTGGATTGAGCGCAATTGTAGAATTTTCTAGGATATAGCTTAGCCCACTTGGAAAACAGTTATCAAGGCAAATGCACTAATGGGTGAGATTGTTAGTGTTTTGAATATTCCCAGTAACAAAGCCAAGTTAACTGATAAGGAAAATAATTGGATGGAAAGCTTCAATCTCCCTGCTTAATCTATTTTTTCTAAAAAACAGTTGGAAAACTGGGAAGTTAGATTGGATAAGTCCCAGTTTGAGAATTGGCTGAAAGAAAGCCTAGATCTTTAAACTGTTTTTTTATGGAGCTTCTAAGGGGAATCTAGGGAGAGCGGGAGGTGGCGAGGTAGTTATTTTCCTGGATGGGAAAATTGATACAGATTTCTATTGGAATATAGGATTTGACTCAAACAATTTTGCTAAGGCATATGGGATTTGGCAGGGTCTTAAGAAGCTTAAAGACAAAGGTGTGGACGAAGGGATGGTTTTCGGAGATTCCAGGTTAATGATTCAAGCAATGAATGGGGAAAATCATTGCAAGAGTGTAAGGTTAGTCAGACTGATAAAAAGAGCCAAATCCATATCTAAATCTTTTAGGCAGATAGAGTTTTTTCATATTCTCCTGGAGCTAAACTCTATGGCGGATCTAGCTACTAATAAATCTATGGTTGTTGGTAGAAACGAATTGTATGTGAATCAACTCTTAAGCATTGATTTTCCCCCTTAGTCTTGAGTTACCAAGCATGATGGTAGAAGAGCCAGGGTGGGATTAAATCAGATTTGTAATTTCAACGACTTTGGCTAAGTTCTAATACATAACATACCCGTTTTTGTCAAAAATAAAAATAAAAATAAAAATGTACAATGGTTATGTGTAAAGTAATAGGGTAAGAAACACTCCATTGTATGAAATGTTGACAAACAACACTATATACACGCTTGCTTCATTCCATCGCATCATATTTCACAAATAACATGTTTTTAAAATTAAAAATAATATGTTGAAGGCACTCTTGTTTGCATTAACTAACATCACGTACGTGAAGTACTTGGAAGACAACACACATGAGTTGTATAATCGAACAATAATCTATCCTTTTTTTCTATAATTTTACAAAATTTAACAATTTAAAATTGTTATTAACAACAAGGCTACATAGTAGTAAAGTCCCTATTGTCAAAAAGTTAATGCAAAATCTCTATAAATTAATTCTTGGAATATATTATACTAGCATACTCACATAGTTTATGGTTGGATCATGTCGATAAGGATCAAATGGTTGAGAGATAGTTATGGAATGGAAGACACTTTGGAAATATGTTTTTATTCCTCATATTCTACTAGTTAAATGGGTTTCACTGTGAGTTATCCATGCCTAGCTACATGTTACCATCGACATTCTTCATGTTATCCATTTATCAACTATCTATTTTTTTTTCCTCGGAAAAAGTTGTAATTTTATTTCATAAAAGAAAAAATTACATTCTGCACATGTAAAAGGATCACTAAGATCCCTACATTTTCACAAATTTACTGTCACATATTATCATCATATCAACTGTCCCATACTGTCCAAAAAACAAAAAACCAAATCAACAAAGCCAGTCTAACCAAAAACAGAGAACCATATCCATAGGCGATCTCTGCAAAGTCCTCTACCTCTCCACTAAGCTCATCTCCAAAAATATAAAAGCCAGGCCTACTTAAAAACGCAGATCTCAATCTCTACCTGGCGAAAACATCAATAATTGGACAGATTTATGTCTGGATATGCCTAGCCCACTCGAAAAAAGATTGGTCGACAATGTTGTGCCATTGTAGCAGAATCCACCATCGTCACCGAAACAATCTCACGCCATCCTATTTCAAAATATAATGCTGACCATATAACCCTCATATAGAAACAAATACTGTAAACAGAATTAAAACCATCACTTGTCAATTGAATTCTGAGCAAATGGCTCAAATCTGTGCCACAAAACCATCATGAAACGGTCTGTGATAGTAACTATAGGAGCCCTCTTGTGAGTGTATAGTAATCCTCCAAATGCCAAATGCCAAATGCTGCTGCGTCGCTTCTTTGGACAGCTGATCGGCCATCACATTTCTCTCCCTGTAGACATGAGAAAATGTAATTTGTGTAAAGGACTGCTTTAACCTGATCACCTCCTCCAAAATTGGTAAAAGAACCATCACATGACATTGTTTTATCTCCTTCGCCTAGTCGATAACCAACATGGAGTCACCAAAAATCTATAATGATAGACATCCTTGTTCTAGTGCAAATAACATCAACAGCCTAAGAGACATAAGTTCAGCATAGTTATTTGAACCCCGCCCCAAACCAGCCACAATATGAAAATAATGGAACTCAGACTTGAAAAGGACGCCCCCACCTCCACACAACGATTGATGATCTTTTGAAGCCCCATCAAAATAAGCCCACGGCCTGGAAATGTCAATCTGTTCCTCACGCACAGGTCGAATTTTAATCTCTTTTACAAGTTCCTTGAAGTGCTGTATAATTGCAACAGCTTGTGCCACAACGGTCTCCATCTGAACCCTGCAATCATGAAATATTATCTTATTTCTGGTGATCCATATACCCCAGGCGAAAATACAGGGGAAAGCCCAAATGGAAGAGGCCTTTTGATCCGACCACCACAAATGGAACACTTCAAGAACGCTCTCACCCTGCCACCTAACATTGAAATCCAAATATTTACAAATATCAGTCCAAACTGCTTGAGAAAACCGACAGTGAACAAAAAGATGAGATATGGTCTCCTCCGCATCCCTACAAAGTGAACAGATCCCCGGACCCTGGAGAAAACGTTTTTACAGAATGTCCCAGGTTGGAGCCTTATTTTCCAGAATAGACCAGAAAAATAATTTTGCTTTACCCGGACACTTTAATTTCCACAGAATTTTCCACCACCACACCAAATCCCTGTTATGCGCTTCCACATTCAGCTGGATATATCCATGTTTTGGAGAGTATGATCCAGAGGGATGATGATCCCAGATTAGTTCATCAGCCCTATTGGTCAGTCGAATATTCGAATGTCTTAAAATTCACAAAAAATCCTCCCAATCTCTCTGCAACTCATCAGGAATATCAAGATGTTGTGCCGAAATCCACCCTTGATGCTAAAGAGTAGATGATCCAGGATCCTCTACATCAGCCAGAAAAAGACAGCCTCTAGCAGCCAAAAAGTTCCGCAGAGCCACAGGAAGGACATGTGCTCCCCTGCAGCCGACCCAGGGGTCCATCCCAATACGGATGAGTCGCCCATTACCTATCCTCCACACTAATCCAAAACCTACCAAATTAAAATGCTTCACCATCGCTTTCCAGACCACAGAGCAATTTGCCCTAGACTTGTTGCCCAGCCTTATCCATTCAAGAAGAGTGAGAGGAGCAATATATTTATGATAAACCACTCTTGTCCATAGACTTTGTGTATGAATAAGACGCCATGACACTTTGGCACCCAAAGCTTTTGCAAACAGAAATATATTCTTTAACCCCCATCCTCCCAGTGCTTTTGGCACAGCAATTTTTTCCCATCTGACCCAAACCAATGCTCTATTATCACTCTTACCCTTCCAAAGAAATGCAAAACACAACCTTCGGATCTGCTCCAATACACCTTTGGGAATCCAAGCTAGAGACAACCAATAGACCGGTATAGCTTCCAAAACTGATTTAACCAGTACCAGCCTTCCTGCCCAAGAAAGCCATTTATGACTCCATCCATGAAGGCACTTTTCTAATTTTGCTAATAGCCAGCGCCAATCAACCTTCAAATAAGCATTCGGTTTCAAATAAAAACCAAGATATTTTAAACCATCATCAATATCCAATGTCCTGTAAGGCAGTCTGATTGCCAAACTATGTATCTCCTGCTTAGTTAAAATTGAGCATGTAATTGTAGATTTGTCAATATTCACTAACATACCCGCTGCAACTTGCACTAAATTGAGACCTTCAACCACCTTATCAATATCATGTCTCGTGCCATCACAAAATATCAATATGTCATCAACGAAAAGAAGATGTGTAATAAACAATACCTGAGTAATGGAGATGCCTCGAAAGGAGCCAGCAGCTTTTGCATTCAAAATAAAACGACTGAGTCCTTCAGCAACAAGGAGAAACAACAACGGAGAGAGGGGGCATCCCTGACGAAGACCCCTTCCTGCTTGGAAGAAAGGACTAGCAGAACCATTTATCAGTACAGCAAAGCTCACCGTAGTGATGCAGGCCATAATCCATCTTATAAATTCGTAGCAGAACCCCAGGTGAGTTAAAAGCATCCGTAGATAAAGCCAACTAACCCTATCATATGCTTTTGAAAGATCAATATTAATCACGACACCCTTCTGTTTCTGCACTTTCAGAGTGTGTAAGCCTTCCTGTGCGACTCCAATGGCCTCATGTATTTGACGGCCTTCCAAGAAACCAAATTGCTCACTAGAGATATGCTGAGACAAAATATGCTTGAGTCGCTGTGCAATAACCTTAGAGATGATTTTATATATACAATTGCATAGAGCGATAGGTCTGAATTCATCAAAACTATCAGGCTTATCAGTTTTTGGAATAAGAGATATAAAAGTAGAATTGTAGGGGCCATGAATAAACCCAGCCTTGCGCGATTCTTCAACCACCGTCAATAATTCCTCCCCGAAGAAATCATAGAATCCTAAGAAAAATTCTATAGGCCAGCCATCAGGCCCCGAGCTTTTATCTTTTTGAAAGGAATGCATTATCATCGAGAGTTCAATCTGCGTCACCTCCTCCATCAACAGCCTATTATCTTCCTCCCCCACAAAACGAGGGAAAAGCTAAGCCACCCGAAGAACCTCCGCAATGGATGCCCCAGGTTGTGCCGTGAATAATTCTCCAAAATGTCTAACACCCAACTCCGCCAATCCATCAAAGATGGAGACCCATTCCCCTTCAGCAGAAGATAATTCCCAAATTGAGTTTGTGAATTTTCTCCCCTTAGCATATGCTTGAAAAAATTTTGAGTTCTCATCACCGCAATGTAGCCAAATCGCCCTGCTTTTCATCCTCCACATCGCTTCATTCTCACAAAGAATCACACTCCTTCGATTTTCCCACTCCATAAGCTCATCTTTTTGTTTGTCATCCAGAAAACCCATTCCCTGACTATTAAGAATCCTATCAATATTCAACTCAGCATCCCTCAAATTCTGATCATCTTTCACCCTGTTTTCATGAGCCCAGGAAATAGTGACCTCTTTAATGCGCTTAAGATTATGATGAAAATGAACACCCACATGCTCCTGAGAATCTTGTGGATGATGGACCCACTGATCCTGAACTAGCTTAATAAAATCCTCCTCCTTCAGCCAGCTAGGATTGAATTTGAAAGGGCTTGGAGGTTTTTTCCTTCTACCTCTTAACTCCAGAAAGATGGGGCAGTGGTCAGAAATCCCACCTGACCCTACCCACTGCCTGACAAAATCAACCCCCAGAGCCAACACTTCTGCCACCAAAAATCGATCCAGTCTTTTTGCCACCCTTTGAACCCCCGCTCTCTTATTCCTCCAAGTTGGGGTTAACTTAGGAGGTATAATGTCAAGAAGATCCTTCCTGGAAAAGGCATGAATGAAAAAATTTGCTAATGAATCCATAACAGCTCGAGGCCCCCACACTTCAGAAGACCCCAGAGTAAGGTTGAAATCCCCACCCAAAACCACCTCCCTTCCTTCAAAAAGATCCATACTTAACAAAGAGTCCCAGAATCCAACCCTATTTAAATAAGGCCCGTAGATATTGAGAACCGAAATCATCCTACCAATCTCGGCATCCCAAACTTCCAAGCCAAAACCAGAAGATATTCCCCACGAACTATCACACCTACAACTCTTCACCTTCCACCCCGAGGCCAGCCCTCCAGAACGTCGCCGAGCATCCACTCCAACAAAATTCCATCCAGGAAGCAAAGATTCTAAAGACCGAACTACATCCTCACTACCACCCAAAGTTTCTTGCAACAGTAATATATCCGGTTGATTTAAATCCACCAACCTCTTTAGCGACGATTTTTTAATCGGGCTCGCCAACCCACGACAGTTGAAGGACAAAATAATCATGTGGAACCCCCTTCTTGGGCTTTCACTTCTCTAAGTGCCCACTCAATTGAAGATTGTTTGCCCATCACTACATCGACTTTAGCCCGATCTTGAGCTTTAGACAAAAATGATTTTCTACCCCGACCTTTCCCCCCAGCACCATTAGCCAAGACAGAAAGTCCCTTCCCCCCCGTTCCTTCTACTGTAATCTCCCTACTTCTAAGGGCATAACGAATACTTCGGCCCTCAGAGCTATTAGAATTGGTTGATACAATAGACGGCGTGAAAACGCTATCCATTTCTGGCATCAGACATGGAGCTACCGAAGCTGGACTGGCCGAGTAATTTGCAGATGAACCTTGTCGTATAATGGTCTGTTCCTGTAGTTTTCTAGTGTTGTCCCGGGTTGTTGGAGTCAGTGTACCCAACGAAACCCACTCAGCAAACGGATCCACACACCCAGTAGTCTCCAGACCATTGTGCACCAAAGGTGGCAGATTTACCTTTGATCCAATGAGCCCACTGATGTCAGATGAAACCACAATATCAGAGGTCACCCTCCTATCAATAACAGGCCCCCCACCTTTAGCCACCGCCTCTGGAGAAACCACCTTCGACATAGGATCTGCTCTTCCTACAACAATTTCATCGATCAATGGCTTACTACCCTGAAAAGGTAAAGGACAACTGGCTACCAGATGACCATGAATGTGGCAACGGTGACACCTGAACGGCACCCCCACATAATCCAGAATTTGAACAAAGTCCCCATCCTTGGATTGTACATTTATCTCAGCAGAGAGCCCCAGCAGTAGATCAATTTTAACCATAATCTTGGCTATCGTGTACTTACCAGTCTCATGATGTGAATAATCCGAACAGACATATTCACCAAGATAATTCCCAATCTCGGCAAAACGGGTTTCATTCCACAAATTCATGGGGAACCCTAGAAGTTTCACCCACAGTGGTTCTTTATCAATTTTTTCTGTTTTTGAGTCGAAAAAGGGGGACCAGCTTTTCAGAACAATAGGGACACCCAGCATTGACCAATGTCGACTTAACACTGCATCTACCTCCCCTTTGTTTTTTAAGATGAAGGAAAACCATCCTTTTGTCAAAACCCGGATTTCGGGAGCTGATGACACCAAATTCTCCCATTGCTCAGCCGCCCAACGCTGAAGAAAACCTCGACCAAACCTATTGCCTCGAACATGACCAACCACCGCTGTAAGAGAGAAATCCTCCGCCTCCTCCATCGATACATCCACCCCCAACACTAACTTATCCTTTCTCTTCTGTTCTTTAACAGACTTAGGGAGTTTTTTATGAAGGACAGTCTTCTCAGAAGCCCCTGTTCGAGGAGCTGTCAGTGATTCAACTTCTGGTAGTATATCTCCACCACCCGAGGCAGCTGCAAAATCCCTGGGTAGTTCCGATCCTCCACAACCTTGTCTCAGGTCATAGCCATGGAGAGCCTCCGATCCAACCACCGAAAAGAATCCCAATCCATTACCCACATGCTGAGCTTCTGAGGATAAAGGAAAATTAGTGTAAAGCCCATGTTGGGGTTGAAGATTTCAACCCAGAATGCCAGCTAGATCAGGCCTGTCAAAATCCAAACCTTCAAAGGACTTAAAAGTCACCTCTAAACCCTCCAGCCCCATAGAAGCTACCGGAGAAAAACCCCTGGCAGAAGTAGGTTGCATAATGAAATGCCCATCCATACCCATCTCACCCACGGGCCCAGAAAGAACCTCTAGCCCCCTTCCTGACATATCAGGTCCAGATAAAGCTCCCGACCAAACCATCTCAGCCTTTACATCTCCACCCACAAAAATATTTCCTTCACTAATCCCATCTAAGGTGTAATCCACCTCTTCCTCCATGCCACCCCAGATGGCCCCTCAAAAATGCCAGATCACCTAGCACCAATCAATTAAAATCTCCTCTGACAGTATAGAAATTCCACCAACAAAAACCCCACCAGAATCACCACACAACACCGCCAGAAACTACCCAGGAAGCAGTTGTAGCTCACCCTCACCAGGCTGACCAAACAATACACCCATGACCTATGCTCAACTGGTCTTAGAATCAAACGATCAACTCATCCATGCACTAATTCAGGCCGCAAATCCACACACCAAGCCCAAACTGGGCGCTCTAGAACCGAGAACAAACAGCAAAAAATAATGCAAATCTTTCTTGGAGCGAAGACTCCCAAATCCGAATTCAAAAAACCAAGAAGATAATTGCACCCAGGTAATAAAAAAAACCTCCACTGATTCAATTCAACTAGGGACAAAGTCGACCTAGCATGAAATCAGTGCCTGAACAACAGAAAAACCAAACTGAATGCACTACCACCGTTCCTCTGAGCAATGTGAAATCTGTAGAACTTCACCAGGGTTTGAAAATATTCTTGGAGCCCTCGCTCGTCCAGACATCATCATCTCCTTCATCTTCTCCTACATTTATTTAGAGTTATAACCCATGTCCAATTATCAACTATCTTTTATTTTGTATATTCTTTTTATTTTTATCTCACATTCTTCTAGTTATCTTCCATGAAGTGTTGGTTATCCATTCATGAGCTATGAGTTATCCATGCATTGCTACAAGTTATCCATTCATCAACTAGCTACCAATTATACTTTATATTCCTTTTTTATAATTGTTTATTTCAAATTTTGAATGGCTGCCATAGAATCAATCTCGACAGGGCACTTGTCTCATCCTCGTCTGTAGATGAAAAAGCATAGGTCGTAGTCCACCCCAAATCTCAAATAAAAATGGCTATCGAAATAATTATTCTAATTGTAATTTGTTTATTTAATTCTATTTATATTGTTTTCATGCGGTTTATAGCCTAAGAAATAGAGGTCTAGGCTCACTACATTCACAGTAATAATTCTAGGGGACCCACCTAATATCAAATAGTCTTTGGATTTGGACTTCAACCAACTTAGCTACCCCTCATAGCTAATTATATGTGTGTGTGTGTGTCTATGTCTGTGTGTTTGTATATATAGCGCCTCCCCCCGCCCCCCCAACACACACAAACATATATATATATATATATATATATATATATATATNTGTCCATGAAAAATCATTGCTTTTTTATCCTACTTCCTCCCTACAAAATAGAGGTTATGTCCTTTAAAGTTTTCTCATTACATCACAATAAGAAACACAAAAATACTACTAGCTCCAAAATTACATCCACAAAATTTTATTTACTCTTTTATTTACAAGGAAAATTAATTTAGTAGTTATTTACTCTTGTATTTCTATGGAAAGTTAATTTAGTAGTTATTTACTTTTTTATTTCGAGGGAAAGCTAATTACACCAAAGGTGTTATTTAAGGGGCCTGCTCCTCTATAGGTTTCGTCATCTGTCGGCGGCCTGTGAGGACCCTCCCCGTGTCCACAGACTCCTCATAACTTATCTATGACGACAGGTTGATGACTCCTAACTCATTGTGTTTGTCATTTCAGATCGTATCCTTGTAGAGTATGGTAGTTGGAACTATCGCACCCAGTATCGAATAATGGAATTCTACCATTTACACTTGATGGAAGATTGTGCAACTACTGAGAAGCTTGTTGAAGAAAATCTTTCCAAAATCATTGAACCCAAGGCTGTGAAGCAGGTGGAGAAGGATAAGATCATGCGATTCTTTGTAGATCAAAACAGGTCGAAGATACATCATTAGATCAATATCTCCATATCACTTGTCTCCTCAGTTTCAACAAATCACACCCAAAGTCACGAAGGAGAGAAACGCGCCCATGGTGGTTGTCAATTGGAAATCATGGAAAGATGAAGATTCAATATAAGGATCAGTTTGCAAATAATAATCTATAACATATCCTGAACAATTCCACTACATAAATCATATTTCACGTCGGCATGCATCTAGAAGGAGAAAGATCGGATCGAGAACATATTTCAGGATCGTGTGAAGTTAAACCGATATTTAGATAGTGCGAATGAAGCTGCAGAAATATTCCTTCTTCCATGGATATTCGTTGCTTTGTTTTTTGGGACGAAAGACGATCTGTCTCCTACTTAAAAGCTGAATTCGACTTGCAAGAAATGGGGGAGGCATCTCAACATACTTGATATTAATGTCTTTTTCCATGACCCATTACCCATTCATGTCAATATGGTTTATGAATGCAATGTCAGCCAACAAGTAACCTTTTTCCACCCTTACTCATCGTTGTCAAGATATGTAAAGTTTCTCATGGAACTTTAATCCATCTTATAAAAAATGACTTCCAAATCCTTGATAGTGATGTGCAATGTTTTGAAATGAACCTAACTAGTTTTCAGTACATAAACCTGTAGCATTTTCAATATATTAAGAATCCAAGGATGTAATAAGGATGAAATATTTGAAGAAAAGAGAAGGCATATCAGGTTGGTATGCCAAATAATCTAGATAAAAACCATTACGAAAATGGCTACTTTAATAGCATGTGATCCTCATATGGCAGAGAGGCAATTAGCAAGCAAAGGAAATTTTACAAGAAGATAACATGTTGTAGTTGCATCCAATGGCAATAATTGTCCAGTAATGCAAAGAAATAGAAAAGCCCAATATGGAAAATGTTGTCATAAAGAATTTCCCAGAGCAAAAAAATTGTATATGTCATAAACTATGTAATGGATTGAGATCACTAGGCTACTGAGGTTACTATGAGCATCAAACATTGAAAAAGGAAGCATACTAAGACTCGGGGTCAATCTCCTACCCAAGAAGTAATGGGTCAAGATGGCACAACCATTTATGTTGTCAGCAGAGATCCTTTTGACAAGCGAGAAAGCGTTAGAGATTTTCATGCTAAAAAATAAGAGAAGAAAAAAATATTTAACAAGGAACAAATTGCAGTTATTTTTTGTTTTAGATTGTAGTCCTAATTACAACATCAAATAAAATTTAAGAAAAGGTGGTGTTAGGATTATCACCCAACCAACCACAATTTGAGATTATACTAGATACTAGATAGAAAATACTTTTTGTATTAATAAACAATACATTATATCAAGATTATCTAAACTAAAAGTCATGGAATCTTGCATCCTATGGTTATGCAATAAGAAGTGCATTTGGTTATGGAATTGGCTTTGAAACCAAGGTCCCCATTTTTCATTAATAATCAAAATGCGTAAAGGGTTTAGATTTTGGAAACAACCTTCCGTCAAAGGGGTACTAATGTCATTCAATCGTCTTTCCGACAACTATTGAAAAACGTCCACAATGCTACACCAACCTTGGAAGATTGGAGGCTCCTCTCATTTAGGGCTAATAGATTATTGCCAATAAAGGAGTGTTCAATATTTGAAACATCAATCAATCTCTTTCCAATAAACAATCTTGCAAACAATCATAACAAATACATGCTCTAAGCATTGGCTATGCCTGTTGCATGATCTATCGTAGATTTCACCAATAATTCAAATGCAAAGTAAAATGATTCCCATCAACTAGAAAAAAAATATTGCTACATTTAGGGAAGCGAATAATTCTATCCAGTAATTTATGGGTCCAATCAGGATTAGTAAATGGTGCACTTGTTGAGCTTATGCAAATTGTATACACACATGGATCTAGCCATCATAAGTTACCAGTATATGTTGTCATGGCATTTGATAATTACATTGGGTCTCCATGGGACCAATCTCAACCAAAGCACATACCAATTCCACCCATAAATCGAAGTAATAAGAAACAAATCCCCCTCAATATGGCTTGGGCATTGACTACCCATGAATCTAAAGGATTGACATTAACACTGTCAACCATTGACATTGGTAACAATGAACGTAAAGGCTTGATCTTCATAGTAATGCCATGCATTGCAACATTAGAAGGAATGTAAATTGCACCGTCATTATTCTTCAAATGTTATGCAAAGATGAAACACACTTAATATGTCTCACTTCAAATGAAGGAAGAGGCATGCCTTAATTCTCTGCCCCTTTCACACTTAAAATTGCAAACCTCAATCATTGCACTCTCCCTACCAAATTAAAATACCAATGTTGATTGTCAATATAATAAGTCAAACTTGATCGCTACCTAGCCCTTTATTGTTTTACTCACATATATGTATATTTTCTTGTATGACAAATTAATGTACATTTCATTTTACTTGACATCGATTACATGTGTTTCCATTTATTGTTTATCAGTACTTAAATTAGAGTTTTCCTTTAAATTTCATCGACTACTATGCCCTCCATAGATTCACTAGACTTCCTTTCAACACATAAACTTATATTATCTACATACAAACAACTTTCTCTTATTTTTGCAACATATCAAAGTTCTCTTTGACATTTCATTTCCCCCATTTTTAAACCTGTGGGGAGCTATGAAATTCAATTCTGTTATGTATTGTGAGATGGCGAAGAGCTATGAAATTCAATTTTGCTACGAAACTTGTGAAGGAAGCAAGTGAACTAAACTTATTCTTAGTATGTTCTTTAAAATATTCCCATAATTAAATATGTACATGGTTTTGGACATATATATTGATCTTGGTGGGGTTTATTTTATTTTAATGTTTGTGTGAATTGTGCAGGTTAATAGTTTTAGTAATAATATAATTTATTGTTCATTTTGAAAAATAATAATATATATTCTTCTTATTTTTAATGAAAAGATGGATATTTTTAAAATCTTTTTTAATGAAAAGATGGATATTTTAAATCATTTCAACAAAATATGAAATAAATCTAATTTAGCTCGATTTGCTTTCAAACATGTAAAATTATATTTTATGTACACACAACTTTCTCTCATTTTATAAGATATTGAATTTTTTTTCGGCGTTTCATTTCCTCGGCTTTGGGGGTATTTTCACTTATGTGGCAATTTAGAAGTTTGATGTAACTTATTTTCACTTATTTTCCTAGACTTGCTTTCATCATATAAACTTATATTGTATACATACAACTTTCTCTCATTTTTGAAATATATTGAAGTTCTCTTCGGTGTTTCATTTCCCCGCTTTAGGGGTCTGCTAGTTACTATATTATTTTGGAAGATGAGGATGTGTTTTAACCTTTTCATTGCTCATGTTGTTTAGTATTCTTTGATCCATTCTAAATTATCTTGGTTTGCAAAGTGAAAAAATGGAAAACTCTACAAAGTTTAGAATGTGTGAAATCCAGGGATCTGTTAATTGCAATGAAAATGATAATTTTAAATATCGATATAAGCATTCTTTGCCTATTTACTCTATAATTGTCAATGGCTTATTCGTAATAAGGTAGTAACATTATACACTTCATTTTACTAGAGGGCATCTAGATATGCTAATTTTATGACTTAGTAATATAATTTCATAATAAACAGATCACAAAAAAATAAAAATAAAAATCGAACAGAGTCATTATGTTTGTAGATGCATTCAAAATCTACAACTTAAGCCCATTAAATATGAAGATTGCATAACAACGTTTTACTTGTTGATGTATGGCATTAATTTACATTTGATCGTACTTGTTGCCTCCCCCTATTATCTCATGTTCCTCGTCTCGTTATTTTTAGCTGGAAGCAGTAAAAAATGAATGTGACTTGAATCACAAACCAAACCAAACCTAACACGTGAAAAATGTGGCCTGCTTGTCACACTCCTACTTGTAGACCTGTAAAACTAATGAAGAATACAATACTAACCTCACAAGCAACTTACTCAACAAGACCAATAACGCTAACACATAAGAGAAGGAAAGTAAGTAGTGGTTGTTGGCGGTGGATTGAGATATATTGATAAATCGGGGAACTTTAGGTTGTTCAAACCCCATGCGTTCGCTTTCTCTTATGACATTACTTCAAAGAAAAAAAACTCTAGATTTGTCCTCTAATATGGTTTTGTTTGTTGTATCAAACAATTTTATCTTTCAGAATTTTAGTTTGGAGGTTTTTTTTTATAGCTTAAATATTTTATGGTTAGTCTACATTATTTTTTAGGACTTTTCTTGCCATTGGCCTTTGATCCACCTAGGAATGGAAATAATATGATCGACAAAATTGTAATGTAGGATGATGGCAATGTTGGTGTAGCATACTCCAACCCCGTGATATCCACCTTGCTTGGCACTTTAGCCCAACCTCCTCCTCTACATAATGTCTAGAGTCTTAATAGAAGAATGGCATCTTCGACTTCCGAGCTTTTCTAGTATTGGAATAAAGGTTTTATAATAAGAATTTTGTGGTGGAAATTGGAACCAATAGAAGGTGGAAAAAGAGGCCCCAGCCATACCTAGGAGAATTGAAGACCACAAAATGATGGAAACCGGGTGCCCTGGAAGTCCTATAGTTGCAATGAGGTGAGCTACGTAGAAATTCCCATAAGCTCATCCACCATGATGTGGACATTGCAGGTAGTAACATTAAATAGAGATTAGACAACATATAATACCAAATTAATTTTAATTATTTATGAGTGTTACAATCGGTATCATTCCAATACTGCCCATTATAAGCAATTCAATGCTTGTGCAACTACAATTTCTAGCGTAGAGAGGCGCCGATTTTAAATTCATAGTACAAGTAAAGCATTAACCTTTGTTGTTGCTTCACTTTTCCTATCAATCTCTGTAAATGCTTTAACGTTTGTTTTTGTAGATTGTGTCACAATTGCGGCAAGAAGGATAAAGTAGCTTCAGTATCTAGCAATGAGGGTTGCATTTTTCTCCTTTTTTCTCTCTACAATGCCTAATTTTCTACTTGCTAAGATTTGCTCTATCCCCATCATTACCCAATTTGCTTATTTCCATTTGAGATTTTTTTGGGGTATTGCCATGAAAATAATGTTTACACATACAAAAATAACTTGATTGGGGCTTTCTTGAGGTATGATTTTCTTAGTGATAAAATGTTTTTTGTATCGTTGCGTTTTAAGAAGCATGGGCTCGAATCCTATAAACAATATGATTTTTATTGTGCAGAGACAACAACATATCAATTCGCAGTCAATCTCCAAACACATTTTCAAGCTCATGATATGGAAGGTGTTGGAAAAACAACTATGGATTTGGATTTCATGGTCAATAGATGGTTTTTTTCCAAATTGATAACATAGTAGATGAATTCATATTTGGAGGAATGTTGTTGACGAATCACTCAGTAGCAGATGGATGAGTTGCTATAAAGTTATGTTCTGCACTATTCATTTTGAGAATGTTGATGAAGTGCATGACATCAATGAGGATGCATTCAGTCACATCATTGAAATTTCATGTCTTAAAAATGCAAGATAATTCACATAACAATTCATAGAAGCAAATCACTAATTTGAATAGAAAGTGTAATGATAATTTAATGCCTACCTTCTTTGTTCTTGTTTCCATTGTAGGTGCTACAAATTTCTATGTAAAGTTGTATGGAGGGTGCCCATAATTGTTGTAGTTGCTACTCCAATCCATAAAGTATTGTCTGAGATACATAATTTTGCAAAAAAAAATTGAGGACCGACCTCAATGCTTGGAGTAGCTATTAGAATCATCGGGTAAAGGCGGTGGTGGTGAAGGCGGTTGAGTAGGTTGTAGGATCAATGGCAAACTAGAAGCAGCGGGCTTCAATTGTAGCATGTGATTATGTTAGTGTATTCATGGAGTTATGCCAACTTTTATCTTCATTTGTTTTAAAACTTTGGTTATGCGTACATATTTCATATATAATTCATGCAATTATTGTAGATGCGTGGGTAGATTAAATCCTCTTCTTTCTCAAGAACTCCTTACCATTTGCCTCAAAATAATATTAAAATATTGTATAAATTATTGGTAATATTGATTATTTACTAGGAACTCCCTCGTCCACCTCCTCAAAATTTTGGCTCATGTATTAATGAGATTAAATGTTGATCCTTGTCCTGAGAACTCTGTCATTGGCTTAGCAATAAAACCTTAAAGTCTACAGTGAATAATATTTGAAAAAATAAAATAAAATTTATTGTTTAATAAAAAATGGAAACTATTAAACTAAACTTTGGTTAAAATAATAATAAAAATAAAAAGTCGAAGCAAACAAATTGACAAGTAGTGATGAACGCATCACAATAGTACTTGGTCTTCAGCAAGGACTAATAGTACATTATATTTTTGCAAACTCTTTAATCATAAATGTTTTTTTAGGTTTTCTTTTTTTATTATAACAACCTTAGATTTTAATTTCAATATTCTAAGAAAAATATTATATTAAATTAATTAAAAAAATGACCAAAATAAAATATATTTGCTACATGATTAATATATCGCAAACACAAAAATTACTCACTTTGTTACAAAACTCACATGTACAAAGCAATATCACCTTAAACCACATCGTACACAAAGACCAAAATGCACAATATCTCTTGTGACTAGAAGAGGGACTCACTACCTTTTGGAATATATTTGCTACATGATTAACATATCCCAAACACAAAAAATATTTACTTTGTTACAAAACTCACATGTAAAAAGCAATATCATCTTAAACCACATTGTACACAAAGACCAAAATGCACAATATCTCTTGTGACTAGAAGAGGGACTCGCCGCCTTTTGGCTTCTCTTTTTGTTATACTTGCTGACAAGCATGCATTTAGTGATGAGTTATGAGTTTCCCAACTATTAGTTTGGTTGTCGTTTCTACATTTTAACCAAATTTTGATAAGTCATTATTTCATGTGTGTTTTAAATCCAAAGTTTTTAGGCATCAACAACTTGACCTCTTATTCTTAGAACGACAACGAAATTCTTGATTGCCATGCTTTGGATTCAATTGATATCAGTTCATCTCTGACATCGATTAATTTCCCATGCACTTTGCCTCATCCTCTGCCTTCTCATCACCGCTGCACTTTGCCTCATCCTCTGCCTTCTCATCACCGCTGCACTTTGCCTCATCCTCTGCCTTCTCATCACCGCTGCAATTTGCCTCATCTTCCGAGTTGACCTCCCTACTACACCATCATCATTATTGTTGCATCGCTTGCTACTATTGCACCGCATACTAACCGCCTTGATGCTACTGCACCATCATCATTGTTGTTGCACCACCTTCAACTACTATAGTGACTTCAACTAGTTAAGAGCAACTCTTCAATCATGTTATATGTTCTTCAACCATGGTGCATGCATACCTACAAGCTACAAGAACATGTATGCATTGTATTGCATTGAAGATTACTAGGTTATCTAACATACACTTACTCTTTTACCAAGCTTGATCTAACCTCCTTTTGCTACCATTAAATACGCATAAGGGATTTTGATAACTAGAAGACAACATTCAATACCAATTTACGTCTCTATGAAGGTAATCCTTTTTTCTTGGGCTTACATTTGCAATATTCATCTGGTCCATCACTATTGACTGGACCTACATACATAGCTCAATCTTTTAAACACCTATGACAAGAGTCTATCGATCAGAAAGAAACCATACGTTGCAAGTTGATGTAGACCCCACAATCTACTCCATTAGAAGATCCTCACAGTTGCAAACCTCAACCATAGAGAAATCAGGGCCATGAATGAACCCATGATTGTTAGGAAGAATGTAAGGTGACGTTTTGACCCTTTACAAGTGTTCAACATGCCACATTCAAAGACTCAATACAACGTCCACACTATTAGTTCTCTCCCTTCAACCTCAGGTTTGTTTATTTGAGGAGACTATTTTCAAAGAAATTTCTTCCAACATGTTTTATCCATCTTCAAGTTTTGATGGGATGTAATCATGCTCCATTTGATGAATGGAAAAAATGGTTAAGACTATAGTCCAATTATGATGCGAATTGGTTTTGAATCATTTCACGTACCCGATGACCACACAATGCCTTAGGGGATACTAGATACCTAAATTACTAACCGAAAACACCTATGGTATTCAATTTCATTTTTTTTCATTGTTTCAATTAAAAATTAATAGGGAATTAAATACATAATCAATGGCTTAGAATTAATATATACATATACAAAGACATTACAAGTAATTTCTACATGAATTCAATCAAACAATGTCTATAATTCCATGCATTTAATTCATCAAATAACAATAATTACGTAAAACACATATCAGAGACAAACAAAACACATGATATACATAGCTAGAGACTTATCTAAAAATATAATCCAAATGATTGCAGACCAAGGACGTGCCTCCTAGCCGTAGACACTATGTTATACCACTCTCTTTTTAACAAAGGCCACCCTCGAGCTGGGGCTATTACTGAGTTTCCTACTACAACTATCCCAATCCGATATTACTCCTCCTCCATCAACTTGCACAACCCAAGGAATGGGGTTCCCTTCTTTGAGTTAACAGTACCTCGAGTTCCCTTCTTTGAGTTAACAATCCCTTGAGTATTTTACCTGATTTCCCTTCTAGGGCTCCAACACGGGATGATCAGGGACTCTTTGTGTTGGGACCTCAAGGAACTTCGTCGTTCTTGGGTACAGGCCTAGGATCTAGCATGGGTGATAGCTATAGACTATGTTATGGGTAATGGTGGCTCTATTTTGAAAATAGTTGATGACTAAATCATCAAAAGAATGATGGAAGAATGAACTAGTTCTTAATAATTATATGCATGTTAAGAACTAGCCAAGTGGCATGCTAGGATAAGGAGAGATGGACAAATGGCACTCATGGAGAGTTCACCTCTCCCCCCCACTAATACCCAGGTTAAAGATAGTTAACCTAGGTTAACGTTGATGCACTCTAATTAAAGAGCCTTTATCAAAAGAAGGATAAAGAAGGAATAATAATGATAATAACTTAAATGATAAGTTGCAAGGTTCATCTCTTCCTTAACCCCTTTCTCACTCTCCCTCTTATGGAATTATTGCCCCATGTCTGTTATTTGTCCTCTTGGTCTGTAGTAGTCATGGCATTTTATATTAAAGTAAAAAAGTACATAATTACATAATACGGTCACGCTAGACCGTTCATATTTGACTTCTAGACATTTCATCAATATTTACATATTTACATCATTACATACTGAGGTTAAAAACATGGTGCTGCAAAGCCCGTCATTTTTTGCAACACTCAGTAAGCTACTTGAATGGACAACACTTAGGCAAGATGGATGCAATAATTGTTATTTATGAGTATACTGTGGGATCTACATTAATGAATCGTGACATAGTTTGGGCTATAATTGTTTGATTCATACTAAGCTTCAAGGAGCGAGTTTTTTATTTAGCAATATGAATTGTGGATCTGCTTTGTTATAATTGATGAAGCTATGACATGTTTCATTCCACATCCCATGTATAGACTCCATAGTGCAATGAAAGGGTAGCAAATCAGTTTGAATTAAGTTTAGGTCAATTGTCAGGAAAAGATGAGCCACCACAAAATATACATGACATGCTTAATAAATAAGGCTAATTTCTAATATAGCAATACTTATAAAAAAACTTTAAATTTATCCATATTTAATCATTAAATCCAATAAATTTTCAAAATAACATGTTATTAATGATGCTTAACTAAGGGAGCCAAGATCGTGAAGAGGATTTGAACCAGCCAAGAATTGCAGGGACGGTGGATTAATCGAGGAGGAAGCAATCATGAAGCGGATCTATGAGATTGGTGCGCTGATCTGAAGCTCCAACGTTGAGAGGCCAGTGTGCATGCAAAGGATTGCTCCTCCCTTAAACACTGCAGAGACTTTGAGAAATCTATGATCGAATAGCATTGAAAGAATCTAGTATTGACTGGCCCTGAGGGTGGATTCTCCTCCCGATCCGAATCCGGAGGAACGTCGTTGAATCTTAAATGAAGCATACATATCTCTGGTGGCTTCCACGCCATATCCTCCTCCCCCGGGACCAGATGTCAGCGATGTTAACTTCGTCAAGAGAACAACAACCCCAAGAATCTAGATCATGTCAGCACCTTCGAGATTAAAAGCCCTTGCATTGAGTGAGAAAGGCCTGATTGGGCAGTTCACAGGAATTTGGCCTTCGCCAAAAACTATGGATACATGGATAAACAAGAACCGGATTCCCTTGATCTCTGGGAGCCTGCAACATTGCTTCTGTGGAAAGGGATTCTTCACCTTTCTATTCAAAAACAAAGAAGACATAAATCTCATCTTTAGGAGCTGACCTTACTTCATGGGTCCCTACGACCTATACCTAAATCGTTGGATCTTATCGTTCGATCTAGAAAAGGATGTGCCACCAGAGGTCCTAGTATGGGTTCATCTACCCCACCTTCCTTTGGATTGCTGGAACGACAAAACTCTGCAAACAATTGGGAACTCCCTCGATAATTACATCAACAAAGAGGAACCAAAGGGCCCTTTGTTCTCCTGTGCAAGGATCTATGTGGAAGTAGATATAGAAAAGTGTTTCCATAAGTGGTAAACCTGTACATGGATGGATGGGAACACATGCAAAAAGTAAACTATGAGCAGTGACCCTTAAGTGTAAGAAGTGCCATGAATATGGGCACTTCGTAAAAAACTGCCAAAAAGTAACTCAAGAAATTCCAGAAAAAAAAGGCAAGAGGAAGGATGGCAGCAAGTTAAAAGGGGAAGGAGAATGCCTCCACTAGTACCATTATCAAGTGGATTGCAACCAACGACAAGCAAGGAAAAGCCTCAAGAAGGGAAAGAAGCTTGGACCAACAATCAATTACAGGCACTGCATATGGAAGAGGGAGAGATTCCATCATCATAAATTAGAACAATAGAAGCAAAAGAAGAAGAGATCCCAACAACTACTAGTCTTCTCCCACCATCTCCCAGTAATGAAAGGCAAGAAAAATCATTGGAAGGTTCCACAACACCGGGGGGATCCTGGGAAGAGATGGTAAAACATAGTAAAGTTGCGTAGCAGGGCTACTCCTAGAGCAATCGCCTTGACAAGATTCCATATATCCATTTGGCGAGAAGATGGAGGACTTGATCTCAGATCTGGACCTGTTGGATACTCCATTGAGGAACAGGAAGTACACCTGAAGCAATAGAAGATCTGAAGCAGGTCATGTTGTGGCAAGACTGGATAGATTCTTGGTAAGCTCTACTTTCTTTCAAAAAGATCTCCTCTTGGCATCTTTCACCCTACCTTTGGCAGTATTCGACCATAAGCCCGTTGCTTTGACTCTAAACCCACCTATCAATCTTGGGCCCGTCCCATTTCAATTCAACTAATTTTGGCTACAAGACGAAAAAATTCTTGATATAATTCAAAAGTCCTAGGACATTTAATATCAAGGATCAACCAGCTACATCTGGGGATCAAAGCTTAGAGTTGTGCAATTTGTAAGCAAAAGCTGGGTAAAAAATGTCTACAAGAATCCCAGTCAACATAAAACTAAACTTCAGACTGAGTTGGTTTCTAACCATTCAGACATGGAAACGAAAGAGGTTACTCCAACATTGTTGAGTTAGGAAAAAGAGCTGAATATCTAAATACTAACTGTTGCAAGGCAAGAGGAAGAGGAATGGAGGATAAAGTCCATGCAACTTTGGCTAAAAGGAGGAGATAACAACACATAATATTTTCACAAACAAGCAAAGGTTATGCAAAGCTTCAACACCATTAAAGAATTAAAAGACAAAGATGGGAACAAGATCGTAGGGAAGGAGGAAATAAAAGCCCATGCTTCTAACCATTTTTGAGAGCTCTACACAGATAGCAAGGAGGCTGACCCAGAAGCACAATCAGACCTCCTTTCCCGAATACCAACGCTCATCAATGAAGAAGAGAACAGAGAGCTGGAAAAACCCATCATGGAATATGAGATTAAAAATGCAACTTGGTCTCTACAAGATGACAAAGCACCTAGACCAGACGACTTTACCATAAATTTCTACAAAGTAGCGTGGGATATCATAAAAGAAGATTTAAAAAGAATGTTAAATTGGACCAGGAAGAAAGACAAGATCGGTGGGGCCACCAATTCATCCTTCCTATCCTTAATTCCAAAGGAAAAAATCCCAATCTCATTGAATATATTCAGGCCAACTTCTTAATGCAACACCTCGTACAAGATCCTCTCGAAAATCTTGGTAAATAGAATGAAAAACATCACGGGTCGTCTCATCTCAGAATCACAAGGTGGTTTTGTAGCTGGGAGCTAGATACTTGACAATATAATTATAGTTTAGGAAGATATCCATTCCAGCATGGAGAGGAAGCAACATGGCATGGCCATTAAAATGGACATGGCCAATGCATTTGATAGAGTGAACCATCACTATCTCTTTGAAATCTTGTCTAAATTTGGGTTCTCCAAAAGATTTGTCAAATGGGTAAAAGCTTACATCAGTAGCCCATGGATTGCTCCACTAGTAAATGGCAGACCTACCAAGTTCTTCCAAGCAGTCAGGGGCCTGCGATAAGGCTTCCCCATGTCTCCCTTCCTCTATCTTTTGGTGGTTGAATCAATGAGTGGAAAACTTCAACATCTACAAGACTCCAAAGAATTAAAAGGTTTAAAGGTAGCTAGAGGAGTCAAAGCTGTCAACCATGCACAGTTCACAGACGACACCATCTTGCTCGGAGGTGCGTCTACAATCATTGCAGAAAGATTCAATGGTGTCTTATCTAACTTCATAAAAGCATATGATGGCAAAGTGAACTTCGAGAAGTCAAAAGTATATGGATGGAATTGCCCTCCAGGCACCATGGCAAGGATTGGAAGGAACCTGAAATTTGAAGGCAATGTAGCTTGGAACTCCTTCAATTACCTCAGGATACCAATCTTGAAAGGCAAGAAAATATATGTCGATTGGCAAGGACTGGTTGACAAATAATAAATAAAATCTCTTCATGGGGGACAAGATGGCTCAATCCTTCCGGAAAGCTAGTTTGACTCCTTTCTTGCTGCCTATCCCATCTATGCATGATTGATCTCACTAGCCCCCAAGAAAACTCTAAAAGTTGTTACCAAAGAACTCAGATGATTTCTATGGTAGGGAGGTAAATCAAGCAGTCAAGAAAATTCCACCTTATAAATTAGAGCACGGTGTGCATGCCGAAAATTTGTGGCGGTGCTGGAATAAGAGATCCCATCAAAATGAACCTGGTTTTGGGAGCCAAAATATTGTGGAGAACTATTTCTAGAAAAAGAGCGTGGTGGAAAGAGATTCTGCAAAAAAAAAATATGTAGGGGGATAAAAGAAGATGTGTGGAATCTATTGTACATGGCAGAAAAGGAATTCCCATATGGGAGCTATGCAATAAATTTGCATTCATCCTCCAAGACCAACTACTCTGCGCTTCATATTGTGCATAGATAAGACACTACTTATCTTATCCATCACAGAGATTATAACAACAATATAAGCTTTAATACACAGGTTATCTATGAACAATGTGACTCATGCATAAGATAACTCATTCATAAACAAATACAAAAACACTTATTCACAATATACATTCATGCGATTTAAGCACATTCATCAAATACATTCATACAACATAAACACTTTCATCATCTATACATTGACACAATATTTAACATGTAAACCCATCTAAGAAAAACCATAAAGGATCTCTTCATCTAGCATGAGAAATATATGCACCTTTCATTTTCGCACTCGGCTTACAAACTCTGTTCCAGGTCTTCTTCTCTTATCTCTACAGACTCCTCTCATTCATAAGCAAATACATAAACACTTATTCACAATATATATTCATGCGATTTAAGCACATTCATCATATACATTCATACAACATAAACACTTTCATCATCCATACATTGACACAGTATTTAACATGGAAACCCATCTAGGAAAAACCATAAAGGATCTCTTCATCTAGCATGAGAAATATATGCACCTTTTAGTTGTGCACTCAGCTTACAAACTATGTTCTAGGTCTTCTTCTCTTATCTCTACAGAATCCTCTCCTCCTATGCTCTATATTCTTTCGTCGTTCAATCTTCTCCTATATTACTCTATTGTCGATCTGTAGACAACATGGATCAACTACTCTTCTCTTCGACTCTATTATCGATCCACACATAGTCTGGATCGACTACCATTCTCTTTGACTCTATTGTCGATTCGCACACAGCTTGGATTGACTACTCTTCCTACAGACACAACTATCTGACCAAGAACCAACAGACTCAACACGTAAGTAACTAACAGGAAGGATAGGAAGTCTCTAGGTAAGTAGGTTAGTAAGTAACCATCATATAACTTGGGTTCTTCCTTTTATAGACTCTTTACATGTCGCATTCAGCCAACTTCATTATGTTATCCAATAGGTTGTCATTCATATTCTAGTTACACTTTTCAGTAGGCACTATCGACCCAAAATACTAAGATGCTTTTATTCCTTACAACATGCGTGACTCTAGCTGACTTCGTACCCACGATCTCTTGAGCTATCCTTTTTAGTCGTTGCACCACAACACACCTTCTCTATCATGGTTCCTTTCGTCGCGACTGATCTTGTCGTATCCTTTCCTTCTATCGTGACTTCTCTTCTGTCACAAACTCTTCTACTGTCATGAACTCTTCTCCTGTCTCAGCTTCCTCTGCAGCTACTGACTCTATCTTAGCTCATTCCTCCTTATCTACTTTTGTTTTCCTCCGCAGCAACTTCCTTTGTAGCTGCTTCTTCTACCTTATTCTTCCTTCCAAAACTGCTTCTATCACAGCTTCTCCTCCGTCTTCATCTACTTCTGTCGCAACTTCTTCTCCATGCGACCTAACTCTTTACCTTATTGGGCAGAATTCTAACTGAATTCTGTCAATCTTTCCCTATGCTCAACAACCCCCCAACACTCACCTGTGGCTCGTCCCAAGCCACGAAATGCTATTCCATAACTTATGCATCTGTGACGACTTTTCTTGAAAATCTTGAAATATTTTTACTATCTCCTTTGTCTTTTTTCTCACATCTTCTTCTGCCTTCTGCAACTATTCGACAAGGTCAGAGTTGATGTGTTCTGACATTACAAGTCCTGCAACCTCTGTTGCTTGTTGCACCTTTTGATGTGATGCATGTGACTCTTTCTGCTTCAACCTTCAACTCTGCAAAATTTTTCAGTTCTTTGTTGTTGTTGAGTGCGAAGCACTCCAACTTCTTATTGGAGTTTCTTCATTTTAATGGCCTTAGCCATTTTCTCTATTAAGTGTAACTTCTTCATCCCATTATTCAACTGAGTTGCTTCTGTCTCAGTTGTGCGCATCTCGTCTACGAATTTCTCCAATTCGACATCGTTGATCAACGCTTCCCAAGTCTAGAAACTTGGTTGATAGACTGGACACACAATGCCTTTACTTCTTCTATCTTCTTCACAGCCTTTGTCACTGCTTGTATTCTTTCTTCTACCACCTCCGGGGGTGTGCTAGGTTTCACCTGTGCTTCTAACTCTACTAGAAAATATGCAAGGTTAGGCAAACCTTTATATGTAGGTAGCTCGCTTGACTCGTCTCCTACCCGACGCATAGATCGTGCAATTCTTGCGCATCTTCTCATGGATGCTTCATGCATCTGATTCTACCAACTTTTTAATGCTTCACCCGAATCAGATGTACATGAGCTAACACTCCACCAACTTGGATTTCCATAAGTTGTTGGATTTATAAAGGCATCTCTTGCAGATGTGATATTAAAGATATGGTTGAGATAGTCGCCTTGTCCTTCACTGTGCACTGGTTCAACATATATTTGTCCTTCTAGCGGATCAATTGGCGCAACCACCCTTATCTCTGAGTCTTCAAATGATAAGATTCTTCTCTTAAAATTTATGATGATCTGGTTGTCTATTGCCCAGTTGATCTCCAGAAGTGTAGCATATGGACTTGTATCATCGACAATGTTGATCACTTCGAAATCTGCATATGTTTTCAGGCCTTCTACTTCGACAGGAACCTGAGTCAGTCGACCAATAGGTAGGACCTTCGACTTATTTGCTAGGCTGATCTGAATGGGAGACCAATCCAGTCTCGATTTTCCCATGCTTTCCCATGTCTGTCTTGTCAAAATATTGACATCAGAGCCTAGGTCTAAAATGATATAATCCATATCATAATCTCCTATATGCGCAGTCGTTCGCAACTCACGACCACTCTTTAAACTTTTTTCAACATGGTTAACTATTTTGTTTGGTCACGACTCTTCATGAGTTTCTTCTATTAGAGTTGTTAGTTCTATGACATCATCTTTATTGTGGATTAGAGATAAGAAACTTTGAAAACATTCTTTGAGTTTACTAACCTTTCTTGTCAGTTGCTTTCGAAATAGTTGATCAAACCGTCCAGGAATATCCCTTACTTGTCCTCTTGATAGTGTAGGAGTAGATGTCGATGCTTGATTTTTGTCGACGAAGTTTGGCCGCGCATCCAAGAATACTTCCTTTTTTCTCTCTAGACATCGAACAGTACTTAGTTTTATGCTGTCAGTCGCACATGTGGTTGGTCCTGTTGTGCATTTTGGTCTGCTCCAGTCGCAACACCTCCTCTTGTTAAGATTCTTCTCTTAAAATTTATGACGATTTGGTTGTCTATTGCCCAGTTGATCTCTAGAAGTGTAGCATATGGACTTGTATCATCGACAATGTTGATCACTTCGAAATCTGCATATGTTTTCAGGCCTTCTACTTCGACAGGAACTTGAGTCAGTCGACCAATAGGTAGGACCTTCGACTTATTTGCTAGGCTGATCTGAATGGGAGACCAATCTAGTCTCGATTTTCCCATGCTTTCCCATGTCTGTCTTGTCAAAATATTAACATCAGAGCCTAGGTCTAAAATGATATAATCCATATCATAATCTCCTATATGCGCAGTCATTCGCAACTCACGACCACTCTTTAAACTTTTTTCAACATGGTTAACTATTTTGTTTGGTCACGACTCTTCCTGAGTTTCTTCTATTAGAGTTGTTAGTTCTATGACATCATCTTTATCGTGGATTAGAGATAAGAAACTTTGAAAACATTCTTTGAGTTTACTAACCTTTCTTGTCGGTTGCTTTCGAAATAGTTGATCAAACCGTCCAGGAATATCCCTTACTTGTCCTCTTGATAGTGTAGGAGTAGATGTCGATGCTTGATTTTTGTCGACGAAGTTTGGCCGCGCGTCCAAGAATACTTCCTTTTTTCTCTCTAGACATCGAACAGTACTTCATTTTATACTGTCAGTCGCACATGTGGTTGGTCCTGCTGTGCATTTTGGTCTGCATTTTCCCACAGTTCGATCCTGCCACTTCACAATCAATTGTTGACATTGTTTGACATTATGATCAAAGGATTTACAATACGAACATGCCTTCACAGGACTTGCACATTCTCAAGCAAAGTGTTTTAGTTTTTCACAATTATAGCATATGATTTGGCCTCTTTCGTGACCAAATCCTCCTCCTCCTTATTGTTGTCCTCGCCCCCAACAATTTCCACCACCCTAGGTTGAGGGTTGTGTTGCTGCTGTGGATACTGGTTCTGTTGATATTGGGGTTGAGGATACATATTTTGTTGATACTGGGCTAGTGGATATTGAGCAGGCGAGTATTGAGCTTGCTCTCGCTCAGCTTGTATCTGCTTGTTGTTCTCCATTAAGTAGGTATCTACTATTTTCTCCTGCAACAGTTGGAATGATCTGCAATCCTTCTCATCATGGCCTGCATATTTACAAAATTTACAGTATAGACTAGATGGTGTACTTACAATCTTCTACAAGTACAAGCACTCTTCTGAATGATGGCCTCGAGTTTGACATATTCTACACCAAGGCATCCGTTGGGTGTTTATTGGGTTTGACGCTCCTATCGCGACATAGTTCATGAGCATTGAGCAATTATCTGTATGGTGTCCCTCAGATCTACATCTGGTACACCAGAGTTCTTCTTGGATTTCTTTCCCTTTCTAAATGTCCTGGAGTTGCAACGCAAGGTTGGCTAGCTGCGACAGAATCTGCATCATTCCTGCACCGATCTCTCCAATTAGTGAGGATTCTAACTTCATTGCTATCTCTAGAGCTTCAATTTGCGACACTATTTTCTATTGCATCAACGAGATTCAGATGTGCGACAACAACGTTGCGATGAACCATTCCTTGTGTTGCACACCTGACATCTAAAAGCTTGCTTTGGCCATCCATGTCTTAAATCTCTGGACAAAGTCCCAATCAGACTGTGTAGGTAATTGCTTAATTTCTTTAATTTTTGTGATGCACTGTGATTTAGATTTTGGCTTTCTGAATTCATCTATTAATCCCGCTCTAATTTGATTGAGCGTCTTCTGCACAACTCCTACTGGCACTATAGAAAACTTCATGTACCAGTCTAGCGCACGAGCTCTCTGGGTTGTGATCAACTGCACTTGCTTTATCGCTTCATCTTAGACCCGTCGCGCGATTCATATAGCTTCACAGAGAAACCAATGTTGCTTTGGGTCCTCTAACCCATTTCCATTAAATATCAACAACTTAATATCATTTCCAACCATTATATTGACTCCTATTAAGCTTGGACAAAAAGTTTGACTAGCTAGACTCCCTTGTCCGCTATTCGCAGCGTTAGTATTACTTGTATTTACAAATCGACTAGGAGACGAGTTTCTAGATCTTACCTTTGGTGATGTACATGGAGTTGTAGGCATTCCGTATTCACATTTTGTATTTGGAGCTTCCACATCCTCTTCGTCTCTTTTTCGATATAGGTTGATATTCCTCTTCTTCGTCGCAATAACCTTCATCAAAATGTGACGCTAACTCGTAGTCTTCTCCTTTGGTCGTACTGCAACTTCCTCTCCTTGTCACATTTTTTCTTCTCTTTCCCGACCGAAATCTTCTTCCACTCCTTAATCGTCCACCTTCTAGTTCAGTTTCGCTATCAATAGGGAACATCTCAACTTAGTTTGCTCCATTTTTCGTGCACTTCTTCTATGACATATCCCAAATTTCTTTGCACAATCCTTCTAACTGTCAAATTCCATTCTCAGAATTCATTTTTCGCATACAAGCATCTTTATCCAAGTTTTCAAAGATGACAAGCATGTTCCTCGTGGTCCTTGGAAACACATTCTTTCCACCTCACTATATGAGGTTATTGTGTCGACAACAAACTCAGTGATGTATCCTTCCAAAATACTATCTATCCAAAAATCAACAGCCCTCTACACAGGGTTGCTGGTACTCTTCAGTCGTTGAATCAACTGAGGATTCCACTCTTTTGGTTCTCCTCCTTGGAAATTCTTTCGTTGGGTTGCTAATTTCGAAAACCACTCATACAACACAATAGGGAACTTAGAAAATAAAATCTCGTGAATACCCATATAACGGTATCGCTCTAACCACCTCATCGGATTCAATCGCGATCCTTTACTTTATTCTTATGCAAACTCTAATGCTTTAAAATCCACCCAGTCTTGGATTTTTGGCTTCGTTGGATGCCAAAACATATCCCTCAGCAAAATGATTCACCGTCTAGACAACATAACCATTTGTTGGCGTTCACTCCTTCGACCCAGGTTCATACCTTCTTGTGCGCGCAACAAAGCCCAAGATATCGAGTTGGCAGAGTAAAGCTTAGTCGACAACACCTACGACACATATGTAGTCTCACCCTAGATATCTCTTATGGGTAACTCTCAGAACCAGGTTTCCGCAGTTGCGTGGGGATTTCTCCTCTCTGGGCACCTGATCAACTCGCTCGACCAAAGCTGGTGGGTGTATCACTTATTCTTACTGTGCACAGATAAGACACTACTTAACTTATATGTCACATTTATTATAATAATAATATAAGCTTTAACACACAACTTATATATCAACAATGCGACTCATGCATAAGAGAATTCATTCATAAGCAAATACATAAACAATTATTCACAATATACATTCTCGCGACTTAAGCACATTCATCATATACATTCATGCAACATAAACACGTTCATCATCTACACATTGATACAATATTTAACGTGGAAACCCATCTGAGAAAAACCAAAAAGGCGTTCTTCATCTGGAACGAGAAATATATTCACATTTCGTCTATGCACTTAGTTTGTAGACTTTGTTTCTAGGTTTTCTTCTTTTTATCTCTACAAACTCCTCTCCTCTCATGCTCTTTATTCTTTTGTTGTTCAATCTTCTCCTACCTTACTCTACTGTCAATTTGCACATAGCCTGGATCAACTACTCTTCTCTTTGATTCTACTGCGATTCACACACAGCCTAAATCGACTACTCTTCATATAGACACAACTGTCTGACCAAGAACCAACAAACTCAACACGTAAGTAACTAACATGAAGGATAGGAAGTCTCTAGGTAAGTAGGCCAATAAGTAACTTGCATACAACTTTGGTTCTTCCTTTTATAGACTCTTTACATGACGCATTCAACTGACTTTATTCAGTTAGCCAACAGGCTGCCATTCCTATTCTAGTTACACTTGTCAATAGGCACTATCGACCCAAAATACAAAGATGCTTTTATTCCTTACAACACGTGTGACTCTAGCTGACTTCGTACCCACAATCTCTCGAGCTATCCTTTTCAGTCGTTGCGCTGCTGCACGCCTTCTCTATCGTGGTTCCTTTCGTTGCGGTTGATCTCGTCGTATCCTTTCCTTCTGTCGCAGCTTCCTCTGCGACTACTTACTCCTTCTTAGCTCTTTCCTCCTTATCTGCTCCTGTCTTCCTCTGTCACAACTTCCTATGTGGCTGCTTCTTGTACCTTATTCTTCCTTCCACAACTGCTTCTGTCGCAACTTCTCCTCCGTCTTCATCTACTTTTGTTGCAACTTTTTCTCCATGTGACCCGACTCTTTACCTTCTTGGGCATAGTTCTAACTGAATTCTGCCTATCTTTCCCTAGACCCAACAAATCCCATTCCCATTTACAAACAAAACTTTGACATTAGTGACATGTATTGTTGTACACCTACAAGTGCAAAGAATTCTCTAGAAGCTAAGTTCGCCCTGGGATAACCAATTCAATCAATATGATATTGACTTGCTTAGCAAGATGGTTTGTTCACTGTAATCTATTTTAATATGCAATTGAAATTAAACGTTTTTGAATCCACATGCACGTGAAAGCATTTAAACACCTACTTGCTTTGAATCTATGTATACGAGTGTTGTTGTTCACATTATTACATACCTTTACATTTCTCATTCTATAATTGGCTTTTAATAGCCTTGCAACTTGCATTTTTCACTACAGGACATACTTTTGATTCTGTAAACAAATTCCACACTCAAAACCTTAGAACAAAAGTATAGACTTTGAGCCCTTGTTAACTTTAACCTTTCATTCGTGTGCTTTTTTTATTGATTTATTTGCACTCGTTAACCTTCTTTATTGTTGTGTTTACACCTTAAAGACCATAACCATATGGTCTGTCAAATAATCCAACAAATTGGAAACCCTTGTTAACTTTAACCTTTCATTCGTGTGCTTTTTTTATTGATTTATCTGCACTCGTTAACCTTCTTTATTGTTGTGTTTACACCTTAAAGACCATAACCATATGGTCTGTCAAATAATCCAACAAATTGGAAATGACTTATGTGCCATTTAGGACCATCTCTTCATTCATAGAGAACGTTGTCCTTCTAGCTTATACGATTCAACATTTTCCTTTTGGCTTGCATGCAGTTGTCCATGGCTTCAACGTGGTTGCCTTAAGTTGCATGTTCCAACAAGTAGCTAATCACATTGTGAGTTAATGTAACATCTCTAAAGGAGGAAATTTTGGATAACTTAATAGGTCGCAAGATGAACAACAATATTACTACTTCACAAAAATTCGTTGATCCAACAAGAAATTGCAACACGGTTTATATGAAACTATGGTTAGCAAAGCATCAATAACAAATCCCTACCCATGAAACAAACACTTATAATCGAACCTAGCTGAACATCCGTAGACAAAGCTATGCAATCTAACACAATACCTCGGTAAGTATTGCATTACTATGCAATATTGTTAAGTAATTAAATTCATCGATCGACATTGATTTGAACAAGAAAACGCTATCATGAAAAGAAAGACCCCTTCTATCCATTGTGGGATGTAAGAACATTGCTATCCATAGCGTTTTGAATTACTTAGGAATCTATATGTCATCCCTCCTCTAGCTAAAGCATATGGTATTGGTCTTCCTTTGAATGCTTGAATGGCATAGTCTAAGGATTCAACGATTTGCGCTGGAAGTCGACCCCATTGTCGGTTTCCAAAGAAAACGGATTTCCAGGAAAAACAGCTTCCCCGAAAACCGACGATGGGGTCGGTTTCCAGCTCAAGCTCAAATCGTCGAATCCTTAGATTACGCCCACTTGAATAGCCAAAGGCTTGCTGTCTTTCTCGACCGACGTGCAAGTTGCAACATTTACCCATGTTGCCTTTGTTCTTCTTTCGCTAGGAACTCGAGCCGCATAGGTTTATTTTCACGGTGACACGTGTCTCACTCAATGCTATAAACAAAACGAGCGCGAGAGTCCTAGTGGAAACTCATTTAATTCCGGATTTCAAACATCCATCAAATATATTTTAACACTCTGTTCCTATATCGACCAGATCAAACCCTCAATGCTTCAAAACCCTCGCGAAGATCCCTCGATACCTGTCCCTAAGATCGGAAGCGTTTCGCGGCTATTTGATCGGAAAGGTGTCTGTCGGTGGCTTTTAGCTGCCAAATCCATTCCGTTTTTGCAACTGTAACTCCATTTTCTTGCTGAAATCCATCATATTACTGCGATTCTGGACAAAAATAGAGCTATTTTGGACAAAAAGAAAGAAGGTTGACGAGTCTTTTTTCTCTAGTTTTGCTGTGCCGCAATGGGGGACTACGGTGATGCCTTCATGCGCAACAAAGATGCTGCTGTTCAAGCGCGAACGAAGGCCCAAAATCGAGCCACAGTTCTGCAGTTAAAACTGGTATGATAAAATCTTCGAAAATTAGCTTTAAACGTTTATTTCTCTTCGATCATGTACGCTTGAAACCCCATCAGATGAATTCTTACTGTGTATATGTCATTGCTGTAACACTGGAAAATATAGATGTACACTACAGCTATTATTTAGCAAAATCTTACAATTAAAAAACCCTACCCTCAGTTATCTGTGTCATCAATATTTGTCTGTTTCGTCAGCTAGTCTAGATTTACTCCGTAGGTCCCGTGCTTGTAACACTAATGGGGAAAATAATAGGTAAGAATTTTAAATTCGTCTTCAGAGTTTGTGAATTCGTAAAAATATTAGAAAGCCGTAGTTCGATCCATACTATTTTCTTTGTATGAATATTTAAGTCTATGACATGATTTTCAGTACCGATTATACTAATATTTAGATTTACATAATAAACTTGCCAACAGCTTATCATACGCGAGCCCATTTTGACTGATTTTAAAATGTCAAACAAATTGATCCATGGATTGTGGAGATATGATTTAGCAGAATAGATGGACGAACATTATTTCTGTTAGGTGGCCATGCACTGGCAGTTGAATGAAGCAAACTTTAGCGAAAACTTTTCTGGTACATTTGTTTCCTATGCACTCTATCCCTGAAGAATTTTGAATCCAGTTAATTTTGCCAGTAAAAGAGCAATTTGTATCAACAGAAGAAAATACTCAATAAGTGGAAGTCCGGTTCCCAACTATGTAGCTTGATGCCCTTCTTCAGATTTCATCATCATATCCTGAAATTCCGTTAATATTTCATCCTTAATCTCTCTGTGTTCATATTTGTTGGCCGGTTTGTCTTCCTCAGTATTAAAATTTTTTCCTCCAAGGCCCAATGAATTTCTTGTTTAAAGACATTTTGTTGTCCATCACCCTTTTGGGTTTCCACGTGGATGATTTTACAGTCTCTTTCACCCACTTATTGCCCCTTCTGACTGAAATCTCCTTATAACAGGATAGCCCTTATCTGGAGAAGGAAGAGTGGGTGCTGTCAGGACTGAATTGTTTTATCTCTGAAATTGTTTGGCATGATTTTTCCAATCAGATAGGTTTGTCTCCAAATCTTTGCAGTATGTCCCTTTTTCCTTGAATTCTTTCACGCTGCCTTAATCGCCTTTTACAGAAAATCTCAGACCAGATGGACAGTTGCAAGAGATGGGGCACCAATCCTGAGTCCAACTTGTTGCCTGGTTAGACAATATTTCTAGAAAGTTGGCAGAAGGATGGTGTGAAACTTACTAATATCCTAGATTTTTTGGGTTTACCAAGATTTGCCATTAATAAAAATATTCACGGCCATTTTCCTTAAGTTTGGGTGCTTCAAACTCTGATTAAGATCTGTATAACCCTTGGAGGGTTGCCAAGAGTGTTATCTTCCTAGGGGTCATTCAATTGCCCCAAGTAAACTTGCTTTTCCATTTGTTTGATTCCTTTAACCCTTAATCAATTTATGAATCTATGATCTTGATATTGTACTCTTTACTATTTAATGCTGGGTCGGCTATTCAGTTTGCCACTTTTTTCGCAGTCTTGACATCATCGAATACCATCGATCTTCCTGAAGAGGCTACCCTAACGCCTCTGCTTTGGATTTCAACAATCTATTGGAGATGAGTTTGAGCCTGCATAAGCTTCATTATGAGCCATGATTTTGGAGTCTCCCTCATTCTCCATTCCTTTTAGACCTATTTTTAGGCAGGTTTTGATGTTTTCTATGGAGGCTTCCATTGTGGCCTGATTTTTTGTGTCTATCACTATATTCTACATATAGCTTGCCATAAAATTTTCGTTTCTGTTTATTTGGACCCTTCTAGTGGTTGCCTACACAGGATTTCGTTACTCAGCCCCATCAAAATTTAGCTCACAAGCCTTGATTGTGGGTGTGGGTTGTTTTTGTACATTGAGGACTAGTGTTCTCCAATTGAAGTATAGTTTGACCAAATTTTATGCATTTTCCTCATTTCTTTTCATATACCAATCTCCTAGAGGGTAATTTGTGAAGTATGATACCTAATAATTTATTTAGTTAAATTTTTTCAGCTCTTCAGGTGTGTCTGGAGTGACCCTTCATTTAAGTTATGTATGTGCTTACATTATTTCAATTGTCTAGTTTGGAAACTCTTCAATTAAGTTATACATGCCCTTACTTTATTTCTATTTGTCTAGTTTTGGAAACATCCTATGAGCCTCGAGTTATTTTGGATTATATTTGTGTAAATGCAACTAGATTATAGATTTTGATTCTCTCACTCTTGATGATTATGTGCAGATAGGGCAAAGTCACCCAACAGGTCTTACTAGTAATCTATTGAAGCTTTTTGAGCCACGACCTCCTCTTGAATATAAGCCACCGCCGGAGAAGAGAAAATTGCCATTATACACTGGTATAGTTAAACTCTTCTCTCTACTTATGGCCGTTTTTGAGTATTTAATATTGTGAGCCTTCTTTCTAAGGCATGCACTTTGTCAAATAAAGCATGTTATTGGCCTTTACAACTTTCTGTTAGTTAGTTGAATGTGTGTTTTATGGTCATCATGTTTGTTAGCAAGTTTACATGCATCACTAGCATGGGTGGGTTTTTCTCATCTGAAGAACTGAGGATCAAGTGAATTGGTCAACCTCTAAATGTAGACATCCCCTTCAATATAACTAAAGACTGTTGGGAGTAGTGGGCGGGAGCAATAAGCACAATTTTCAAAAGCATTTGGGAGGGGAGTGTTTTTTATATAATACATGTTTTAATATATTTTGATGCATATATATAATCAGAAACATGCATAATGCCTAATTAGATGTAGAAAACATGAAAACATATATTTAACCATTTTGGACACATATAGCATCAATCATCTAGTAGCACTATAACTTGTAACATTGTCATCAAATGATAGTTGAATTTTAGCATTAGCATATAACTTAAAAAATTTGCAGATAAACTTAAACAAATCAGCAGTGCAGTAAAAACACATTCATCACATCAGCACAATGGACACAAGATTTTTCACTAGGGAAACCTTCAAAGGACAAAAACCCCAAAAGCATTAGCATCTCATCTCGTGAATGAGATGACTTGGGAAATTCTTCAAAAAGTTCCTCAAACCCAAATCTGGGTTTTATCACAGTCACAGTAAAATTTATCAGTAATAAAATCAGACTGATATTTTCAACCATGTTTTCCAGAATTACAAAATTTCCCAATTTAGGGCATTTTCAGCAAACTGAGATTTTCTCTCTTCTTCCCGGAAAAGACAAAGGCTGCCCAAGTTAGATCTGACTGTCATTGACAGTCTGTACCTTTCTGTCGTACAGCTGTACGACCGTATTGATCTGTTCAAAAGCTGCTCGACTGACCTTTCTGCTGCCTGACCTGTCTTTTTTCTTGCCCGATCCGTCCTTCTCCCTCCCTGACTTATCCTTCTTCCTGCTCGGCTGATTTATTGGCAGCCTTGCTGCTGCCCGTGGACTGCCTTAGGGCCTGAGCAAGCCCGGGCTGCTCCAGGATCCTCATGGGTCTGCCTACAGGCTGCTCGGAGGTCTTGTGTGGCCATGACAGCCCTGCTAGGGTCTGCCCTAGGCTACTAAAGGGTTGGCTGTGGGCCAAACCCTCACGGGTATGCCTGCTAGAGGCTGCCCGAGGGTGCCTAGAGGGCAGGGCCCTCAAGAGGCCTGTCCACAAAAAGAATAAACAACCCGTGAAGAAGAAAACAGGAGCTGCCTGATCTGCCCGAAGAAAATTGGAAGAAGGCTGCCAGGGAAAATACAAGTGTTGAAGATGACTGTAAAAAAAATTGCTGAAGATTAAAACCCTAGCTAAGGGTTTGCTGAGGATGCCCTAGCTGAGGCAAGAAAGTCTTCTTCAGTAAATCAAACTTGTGTATAATAATGAGAAGACTTGATCTTCTTATATAGCCTTCATTCACCTGTTAAGTGGATCAAAATTAGGAAAGATAAAAATAATAATATTTTAATCTTTTCCTGATTTCACTTTTACCTTCTTACCAAAAGCCTTTTTATTTATCTTTGACTTTTACCAAAAGTCCTTATTTATTTTTGACTTCAACCTGTGGTACAAAAGCCCTTATTTATTTTTAACTTTTGACTTTGGCCTTTTTCCAAGTGCCCTTGTGGTCATTACCTGTGGTCCTTTTTGATTCCAAAAGTACATCATCATAAACCAAGAGAGTTACTAATGCTTTTGTCTCACACTCTGTGTGACACCTAGATATGGTACTAGGGTAACTTAACCAAGGGTAGCTAATCCTTGGAGAAGTACACCAAGCCCATAGATCAAGGGTCAAAGTGCCACACACACATGCCTAGACCCATTCTAGGGCTCACAATGCCTTCATTCTTCAAGAGAATGGCTACTCAAAACTAAGTTGAGTCTACTAGTACTAGACTGGTCTACATCATGGTCTCGGACCAGATGTCTACTAAACACTAGGTTGAGTCTACCCAGGGCAGAGCTGGGTCTATATCATGGTCTTGGATCAGATGTTTACTACACACTAGGTTGAGTCTACCCAGGGCAGAGCTGGGTCTATATCATGGTCCTAGACCAAATCTCTACCATTTAGCAGAGTGGTCACTCAACATTGGGTTGAGTCTTCACCATGGTCCCAGACTAGGTGGTCCCATTCTCTTAAGAGAAGGGCCTTCGATGCTGCTCAGACAAATCAACACTTCCTCTCAGCGAGAGAGGCATTCTCTGCCATACCAAGCTTATCACAAAAGTACACGAACTTTGATGCTGTCAGAGGATTGGTGAAGATACCTGCAATCTGTTCATTTGTACGAATGTACTGCAACTTCAGAGCACCTCTTTGCATTAGGTCTCTGATGAAACGAAACCTCATTTCAATGTTTTTCGATCTGTCATGAAACACTGGGTTCTCTGAAAGCTTTATGCAACTTTGATTATCGCAATGGATGATCGTTGAGTCAAGCTTTCCCTCAAACATATTAGATAACAACTTTCTGAGCCACATTGCCTTCAGGTTGTTCAATGTAGACTTCCTCCTCAATCTTGTCATTGAGGAAGGCAGTCTTTACATCCATCTGATGTAACTTCCATTCGAATACTGCAACAAGTGAAATGATGGTTCTAATGGTAGTATGCTCGGCAATAGGAGCAAATGTCTCATCATAGTCTATGCCTTCTTTTTGAGTGAAGCCACGAGCTACGAATTTGGCTTTATACTTCTCCACACTGCCATCTGCAGTATGCTTGATTTTAATAAAGCCATCTAGAAGTCACTACTGACTTTCTTGTTGGTCTGGGAACAACTTCCACACATCATTCTTCATGATTGAATTGTACTCTTCAATCATGGCATCAACCCATATTTGTTTACTTGTTGCTTCTTCATATGAGGAAGTTTTTGCACTGATAAGTTGGCTCATAAGACCAGAGTACTTTTGTGGTTTTATGCTTTCTCTGAAAGTCCCTGGAGGAGTTTTATGCTTCTTGTCTTTTTGTACTGTCTCTCGGTACCAAGCAAGTCTCCTTTTGGAAGGAGAAACTTCAAGTAGTTCTTCTGGTGGACTTTCAGTGTCCTCAGGTACATCTAGAATTTGATTCTCAAATTCCTCTTCCTCCCTCTAAATTTCTGAATCTGGAAACTCAAGTGGAGAAACTTCATCTTCCATTGAAAGCTCTAGTGTTTTACGAAACACAGCTTCCTCATGGAAGATCACATCTCTGTTGACCTCAATGTGCCTTTGTCCTTGTATATAGACTCGATAAGCCTTTGAGGAATCACTGTACCCAACAAATATACCTTTCTTACTGAAGGGCTCTAGCTTGGCCCTCTTTTCTTTTGGTACATGAACATATATTGGAGTACCAAATATCATCATGTGATCAACTGCAGGTTTCTTCTTGGTGAAGACTTATTTTGGAGACTTCTCCCCCAAGATAGCATGTGGGCTTCTGCTCTGAATATACACAGCTGTTCATGTAGCTTTAGCTCACAAAGACAGAGGAAGATCTAGATCAGGGAACATTGCTTTAGCAACTTCATAGATCGTTCTATTCTTCCTTTTTGCAATTTTATTCTGCTGAGGGTTTTAAGGTTTTGTCATCTCTTTCTTGATTCTTGCATCTCGGCAAAAATCATTAAACTCATTAGATTCATACTCACCTTCGTTATTTGATCTCAAGATACGAGTGTGTCTGCCAGTTTGATTTTCAATCAATGTTTTGAACTCTTTGAACTTGTCTAAAGTTTCACTCTTGGCCTTTAGGAAGTAAATTCATGACTAGAGCACATCCTTTGTAGATTCCATCATGTTTTAGGGATACTTCTGGCATACCTGTGACCATCTTCTGTAATCTTGGGAGAGTTGTGTAGTGAAGGTGTCCAAACCTTCTATGCCATAGTTCACAAGGATCAACTGTGTGATATACCAAAGCATGAGTGGAATCTTTGGAAGCCTTGTAAAGGCCTTCCTCTCGAACCCCAATTTGTATTGCTGAGCTTAGATCTTCGTCCTTTGCCCATATAAGGACTTCCTTGTCCATGAAGAGGACTCTGTAGCCCTTGTCTTGTATGCCAACATCAGATAAAAGATTTTTCTTCAAACCAGGAACATAAATAATATCATCAATATGAAGAACCGTACTTGAGTCAAGTTGAAGTGAAGTTGAGCCAACTCCTTCAATCCTGTAAGTGGAGTCATCTCCAAGTTCCACCTGTGTGGTGAACTTCTTCTTTCTTTAAGGGGTGAGAGATCCACGGTTACCTGTCATGTGCTTGGAGGCACCACTGTCTACCAACCAAGAAGTGGCACAATCTGTGAAAGAGCCAGTGAGAGCAGAAATCAAGTAGTACTCTCTTCTAGGTTCTTCATCTTTGTTAGCCTTGGTTTCCTTCTTCTTTTTTGGTTCTTCTTCGTCTTCTGCTTCTGTAGAAGAGGCTTGAAACCTTTGCTTGGGTTTCTTCTTGGCTCGCCTGTAATATTTTGCAAAATGTCCAAGCTTGTGGCAATTATAACATTCCACTTTGGATATGTCAGAGAACTTACCTTGAGGTTTCTTTCCCTTCTTTTGCTGAGGGAAAGGCTTCTTGAACTTCTTTGTCTTCGTTGCAAGTGCAAGGTTGCCTTCCTTGGTTACCTTGCCTGAGGTCCTTCCCTCTTCTTCTATGCAATCATGCCAAAGCTTTTTAAAGGTTGGTTGATTCTCACGTTCACTGACAGATGCCATGAAGGTTTCCCAAGAGCTTGGGAGACCATCAACCACAGGTTGCACAAGGTCATCATCATCAACAACAATACAAATAACAATGAGTTGATCTCTTACCTGTGCAATCTTTGTGAAGAAAGAACCAACCTCTTCATCCTTGTTCAACTTCAAAGTTCGTAGCCTCTTCTTCAAGACTCTCTTTTGGCTGGGAACCTTCTTCTCATATAGGTTGGTCAAGGTGTCAAAGCATTCTTTAGTAGTCTTCAACGCTGTGATGTTGGGCATCACCGTCTCTTTGATATAATCATAGATGATCCTTCTAGCCTTACCTTGCTTCCTCTTGTAAGCAAGTCACTAGCACTTGATGTTGGCTCTTCAATGGCATTTATGTCATCCATGTCATTCTCTTCTAGAATTGCTGTCAACCTGGCCTTCCAAGAGTTTTAGTTGGCTGAACCTTGTAGCTTCTCTTCCGGTCTGAAGTTGTTGACTACCATCTCTGTCACTTAGTCAAATGTTAAGTTTGCAAAACTTATCCCAAGGTCTAGGAAAACAATAGCAGTGTCCCTTTACTTTGTTTTCACATGGTAAGCTCTGATACCATGTTAAGTTTTTAGCAATAGCATGTTGCTTTTAAAATTTGCAGACTAACATAAACAAATGATAAGTGGAGTAAACAACATTCATCACATCAACACAATGGACACAAGAATTTTCACTGGGGAAACTTTTAACGGACAAAAACACCAAAAGCATTAGTAATTCATCTTGTAAATGGGATGACTGAAATTCTTCAGAAAGTTCCAGAAACCCCAATAGGGTTAAACCACAATATCAGAAGATCAATTTTCCAAATACATAAAAAATGCCCAACTAGGGCTTTTTCCGAATGAGGGCTTGAGGCCCTAATTTCTCTTTTCTGCCCAACACTTTCAGCCTGTCCAAAAAACTTGTCAGCTGCCCAGATCTGCCCATCGTACCTTGTTAGCCTGCTCGTGTGTACACTTGCCCGGATTCCTGTTTTCTGCCCGATTGTCTGCCCACGCTGCCTGCTACCCAAAAATGGCAGCTTTGTTGTAGCCCGTTCTCTGTTGTGCAGCAGTGTTGCTCCTCGAGGGGCAGGCAACCCTGACAGAAGCCCTTAGGGCTTGCCCGTGAGATGCCCAAAGGGTCTGTGTAGACCCGACAACTCTCACGGGCTTTGGGCTGCTACCTGAGGCCCTCACGGGTCTATGTGGGGCTGCTCGAGGGTTCGGGGCAGCAGTAGCACCCACTCGGGTATGCTCTATGGGTTGCCCGTGGGTCTGCAGCAAACCCTAGCCTTACGTGCTGATGCTGCTAGATGCTAGAGGGCAGAGAAGGGAGGGTCGAGCCCTCATAACCCTCAGAATGCTGCCCGAGAGAAAAAATGTGGGCAACCTGTGAAGAAGACAAGGCTGCTTGTGAAGATCTGTCAACTGCCAAGTGTAGGAGAGCTGCTCGAATGAAGTTTGCTGTCAGCTTTGTTGCTGCCTATGCTCTGTTGTGCAGTAGTGTTGCTCCTCGAGGAGCAGGCAACCCTGACAGAAGCCCTTAGGGCTTGCCCGTGAGCTGCCTAGAGGGTCTGTGCAGCCTCGACTACTCTCACGGGCTTTGGGCTGCTACCTGAGACCCTTATGGGTCTATGTGGGGTTGCCCGAGGGTTCGGGGCAGCAGTAGCACCCACTCAGGTATGCTCTATGGGCTACCTGTGGGTCTGCAGCAAGCCCTAGCCCTTACGTGCTGATGTTGCTAGATGCTTGAGGGCAGAGAAGGGAGGGTCGAGCCCTCAGAACCCTTAGAATGCTGCCCGAGAGAAAAAATGCGGGCAACCCGTGAAGAAAAAAAGGCTGCTTGTGAAGATCTGTCAATTGCCCAGTGGAGGAGAGCTGCCTGAATGAAGTTTGCTGCTGAAAGGAGGGTTTGGTAAAAAAAACCCTTAACACAAAAAAATGATAAAAGCATTAGCTTATGGTTTGCCTTAAATGGACGATGATGCCCTAGCTAGACTCATCCATGCTAGGGCACAATCATAAAAACTTCCTTCTTCAAACCCGTGAGATATTCTGAAGATCAGCTGTACCTGTGAGAGCAAGTGTGTGTAATAATGAATTGGATTGATCTTCTTTTATATCCTTTGAGTCACCTGTAAGTGGGCCAAAATTAGAAATCTCAAAATAATAATATTTTATTCTTTTTTAATTTTGACTTTTGCCTTTAGTGGTGTTAAAGGTCTTTTTGCACTTTCACTTTTACACCTTAGTGGTACTAAGGGTCTTCATGAATTTTTGACTTTTGCTTTAGCTTTCTTTAAGTGCCCTTGTGGTCATCACCTGTGGTCAACGTGGTCTTTTATTTCCATTCAAAGTACATTTTAAACTGAGAGAATTACTAATGCTTTTATCTCACATTCTGTGTTACACCAAGATCAGGTACTAGGGTGTCTTAACCAAAGGTAGCTAAGCCTGGGAGAAGATCGCAAAGCCCATTGATCAAGGGTCAGAGTGTCACACATGCCTAGACCCAGTCTAGGGCTTATAGTGCCTTCTTGGTAATAGACCAGGTGTCTCAGCCATAGGCTGCATAATTTGACACTAGGTCAAATACTTGGGAACAAACCAAGCGTCTCCATTCTCCAAGAGAATGGCACGCAGCCTTGGGCTGATTCCTGGTAACTGACCAGGTGCCTCCATTCGAAAGAATGGCTACTTAGAACTAAGCTAAGCTAGATTAGTCCACATCGTGGTCCCCGAACTAGATGTCTGCCATTCAACAGAATGGTCACTCAAGATTAGTCCACATCGTGGTCCTCGAACTAGATGTCTGCCATTCAACAGAATGGTCACTCAACACATGGTTGAGTTCCCCCAGGGCAAAGCTGGGTCCATATCATGGTCAAGGACCAGATATCATCATTCAACAGAATGATCACTCAACACCGGGTTGAGTCCATACCGTGGTCTCGGACCAGGTGTCCCATTCTCCCATTCTCCTAAGAGAATGGCTCTTGATGTTGCTAAAAAAACAACAGTTATGTGGTAGAGGAGACATATATATTCCACCATTTGATAGGACTCAACCTATCTTCATCTTTGGTGGCATGCATGTCGCCGAAGACTCAATGTTTGTTGATGTATTTGCTTAATTTGCTTTGTACATGAGTCACTTCTCTTCATTAGGGACCAATTTGTTTAATGCAAGTATATGCCCATTTTGCACCTTTGGATCTGTGTGTGGTTTTCTCCTAACTCCACTCACAGCCGTTTGTTTGCCAATCACGATGGAGAATAATATTTTGGTGTAAGGACATATGCTAGGGCATTGAGTGGAACATTCAAATTATCACACCTTTTGACCATATGTTTAACAAATATGATAATATACCAGATCACATTTATTTATTGAACTTTGTCTTTATTTTGGCCTAGCATGCTATCCATTAGCTCATACACATCTCCAATCATTGGTTGATTTGATTTGTATTTGCAATTCAAATCGTATTATAAACGGGCTTGTTGAGTTGCAAAACACACCTAACCTATGCCCAAAATTGACCATAAAGAACAATGCCCCCCACCTCTTGAAAGTCATTTCTATCAGATGTGGTTGCAACCCAATCTTTTAAACTTTTCCATGAATCACTTGAGACCATTTTAGGCAATGTCTCTCATTCCTTCAAATGGTGTGCGAAGGTGAGGTGGTAGTAGCTAACAAATCTGGGCTTTGCAATCTTGTGTAGTTCCAAATTAGAGTGATTGTGAAAAATATTGTAAGTAAAGGTTTTGTAAACCTAATACCAATCTTGTAGTGATTGAAGTAGTCATGGATTAAAAGGAAGATTGCGCCACTAGTTGATAAACCTAGAATATTTATCAATGGCCCCCCTTTAAGATTTGTCCAACCATTAGATACAATGGACACCCCATAGTTGGCACCAATCATTTTTAAACTTTCCAAGAGTCTAGATCATTATGCATTTTGTCTTTCCTTGTCGAATCCCATGGTTCTAGCTTTGTCATACTCGTGGCTCCTATATTCTTAAGGGGCACCATTGATGCCTTGTGCCGTTTCATGCCATTAGGGTGAGCAAAGAACATTGAATGGTAAACCAAATGTATGGAGAAAGTTGTAAATTTTTGAAATCACATAATCTCTGCAACCTTGGTCGAGGAAATCCGATATTGTTCTAAGGAAATTTGATATTGTTTTATGCATAAGTGAGAATCCACCACTATGTGAAAAGGGGATCGACTGCAAAACATTCTATGTGAACTTGAGGCCCTAGATTCAATCCTTGATTTTTTGGATTTGTTTTGTGCGGCCTCATATTTTTCTTGTATTTGTTTCTCTCTTTCCTGGGCACTTTTTCATAGGTTCAACTCTAATAGTCTTACCTTCATCCCATGGCATAATTCCACATAGATGCTTTTTTACAAGGGCATATGAACTTGTGTAAGTTTTAGTACAACGGGGGCATATAAACTTTATGGTTCCACTCCATTTCTCTCCCCCTAGCCTTGTCACATACTTCCACAAAGGTGTCGTGTCTTTATTTTTGCCCCTCATCAGTTTTAGCTTCATTATTATCACCCCCTTCCATTTCTTATGCCTCTCCACGGTATGTGCCACTCTCTACTTATTACTACTTTTGAACACCATCATCATAATGATAAATGGAACCAAAAGGAAAAGCCACATATCCATTGCGCTTCTTGACTTGAGATGAGAATAACTTGCTATCTGCAATAGAATGATGGAGAAAGAGAAATGGGAAAGAGTGGGAGAAGAGAACATTCAAGATTTAAAATTTTAACCCAGTGAAAAAAAATTTAAAACAAAGAATGAGATTTAGAGCCCACCTCTTTAGCTCTAAAATTGTGGTTGAATGTATCTATGGTATTCTTCAATCTCCCTTCCAAGCTCTCACAAATAGCAGCCTTCAATCTCCTTTCCAAGCTCTCACAAATTTGCTCACAAACAATTAGCAAACCCTCTCAAAGCCCAAGTGAAATGAGAAATATAATGAGTGAAAATGGAGTGAGTGATTGTTTTGATCCTCTAAAAGAACCCTGGTCTTGCCTAAATAACTAATTGGGAACCATGTCTTGGTTCAGAAAAGAAAGAGAAAAAAATCGCCCCAAGCTGTGGATTTGCTCATGGAGTGCTAGGGCAGTGATTTATTTGTCCCTGGCAGTGTTGAGGAAGTGATCAGGGAGGGATTCTCCCTGAAAAACCAGGGAATGATTTTTTTTCAAGGCAGCACGCCCCCTGAAATAGCTTCTAGAAGGGATCTGTTTCAGGGATTGCTTCCTAACTGCTCCCTTTGGGAGTGAAGTGAGGAGGGGGGAGGACAGAACCATAAGTTACCAGGATACAGATCTGGATCCTGATATGAATTCACCAAATTTTTGAAAAGACAGGATCTAGATATGGCGGGCAAACGACATAATTAAAATTATTCAGGAAACACAAGAGTAGAACTATAAGATATAGCCAAAAAAAAGAGTTCTCATGCATTTTACTATTAGCCATTCATGTACCTTAACTGATTTGAAGAGCTATAACCACAATTGATAATTGATAATTTTGAAGGTCATTTCAACCAGAACATGAAGCATATCTTAATAGTGTTTTTTGCGAGCCACATCCACATGCCCATATCAGCGGTTATTAAAGTGGTTTTCTTGAAGGCTCTTGCAGGATTAAATAACATGCGAGTGAAGTGAACAGCGATGCAGCCCATAAGGATAAATCAGACCTTGACCATAATGATGGTTCAAGTGGAAGCCTTCAGAGCAGACCCTGATAGATCAGAGTTTGAGATCAGAGCTTGACATAAGGATAGATCAAACCTTAACCAGGAATGGGGTTTACGCTTTTAGCCTAAGTTACCAGGATTTGGATCCAGATCCGGATCTGCCCAATTTTTTAAAAGCCAGGATCCGGATACCGCAGGGAAATGGCAAGTACAAACAATATAAATATTTTTTTAAAATTTTAAAAATAGAATTTAAATAAATTTTAATATATATAGATTTTTTAAATAGACAAGTTATATATATATTTTTAAAATTACAATAACATAAAATTACACTGCCATGACAATTACACTTACATAAAGTAATTATTATATAATACTTGTAATTAAGAATTAATATAGGAAATTAATTAATTTTAGAAGTTGAAACGCCAGTCATATAAAAATGATTTGTGCACTATTTCACTATATAGTATATAGTAATATACCTTAACTAAATAAACATAGTCAAGGGGAGACTGAAACAATTACGGTGTTATACATAGAAGATAGAGGTATCGAATTGCTCGAGGCTAAGACCGACCACACGGCAACGATTTTGTGCGATCTTGTCTCCAATTGATAAAATCGTTTTTCAGATCCATTGCAACTGTGCTGGAATGGATCCTTGAGCTTCCGCTCTCATGTGTGCTGCTCATGCTAGCTGCGGCAGCTTATAGACCCAATGTTAGCCCCAATGCAAATAATTAAAAAACTGCCACCAACTGCAATTATTCATCAAGCAACTCCACCCTTTTGCTAATTGTTAGCAGCAAGTGCTACGCTGTCTGAGTGTTAATGAGGGATACCTTCAAAAGCAGAAGTGGATCCTGGGCGGATCCGGATCCAAATCTGTATCCGAGCCGGGGATCTGTGGATCCATGACGTAGGGCTCATGGATCTGGTAACGAAGGTTTTAGCCTTTAGGTGTTTAGGGTTTTGGAAGTATTTTCATTCGAAGTTTGATTTTTTGGGGAATCAGTGGGTTAAAAAAGCACTGGAAGTTTCAGGATCCATTTCAAAATTTCTGGATCTGTTTTATTTTCCACAGGATTTGCTTCACGGGCTTAGGATCTGTCTCCTTATCCAGGGGATCCATTTTCATGATGGATCTTAGTGGATCCGGATCTTTATTGGATCTGCAGATCCTATATGCTGAGGTGGTGGATCTGGTGGTAACACAAACAGAACTCTAAGCTGGGGTACTACCTGGCTCGCTTGTGTGGGAATGCAGAAAATTTATTTCTTGAATGTATGTTTAGCAGGATGCTAGGATATGGGGTCGGCTAGCTTAGTTATTTAGTTATAAGGTTTGAGTCCGTTCTGAGTTCATTCCCTCCATTTGAGGTCAACATATGTTGGTTTTTCCTGGTATTTTAATGTTGCCAAGATCTTGCAAAGTTCTTTTAGGGAGTTTATTTTGTTTTATTATGCAAATTGTTTTTTAAACCTCTATTTTGGTTTTCAGATTCTTTTGAAGTTCTGGTGAATAATTTTGTATCTATTTTCTGGACAGGAATGGCGCAGTTTGTCCAAAATTTTGCAGAGCCAGGAGATACTGAGTATGCTCCCCCAGTTCCACATGTTGAAACTCCGGTATATTTTGTTATTCTCTGGCTTTTATTTCTTTAGACAATAGAATTAAAGGATTCTTGAATTTGTGTAATGGGCTAATATTGCATTCAATATTTTCAACAGGGTTAATTTCCATCTTCTGACTTTGTAAATAAGGGCAAAGCAATATATATTATAAGAGGGTTAATTCTCTCGGATTCTCATTTTCTGATAAAAAGCTTTATTTTTCCGATGCATGAAGGTGGTAATATTCTTAGATTCCTATTTAACACGTAAGAAATTTTACTTTATAGAGTCTTAGGATATCCAGATTGCTCTATGGATATCTGATATAGGTGTACTATATGAATAGTATTTTCTCTTTATAGTTTCCTGAATTTGGCAATAACATGGAGTCTAATTATAAGAATTTCAAAGGAAGAAGAAAGAAATTTATGTAAGACATTTTGTATGATTTTCATGACCATTACCAATATTGAAGGTTACAACAGCTTAATCAGTGAAGTGGTTATCCCAGGAAGGGTTTCAAAAATAAATATTGGATTTCTTAGAAGTTCAATATTTGGCCATGATTGCATCAATGAAGAAAGGAGCCTACGGTAAACTAGTTAGGATTGTTTCTTGTCAAATAAATTCTTATTTGTTTTCTACATAATTATAGGAGCATATAACATCTGAGGCAGACAGCCTCAGAATTATAAAACATGATCTTGTGTTCTGATCTCAGTTACATGATGAAAGCATTCAATTATAAGATCTTCTATTTTTACTGGGCTAGTAAGGACAGCTATTAATTGTCACAGGTTGTAATCTTTCTGTGATGTCATTTTATTTGACTATCTTATTTGAAGCTTTGGGGAGAAATAATAGCCAGCATGAAGTCAATATAATCACATTGCAGCAGCTGTTGAACCCTGTTTCCATATCGCTATATATGTCACATTATTTTGAGCAATGATCAAAATATTTGACTACAAGGTTTTCTATGTTTTCTTGGCGTTTAAGCACAGCTATTATTTGCCACAGGTTGCAATATTTTCTGTGATGTCATTTTATTTGACGAGTTTACTTGAAGGTTTGGGGACAAAAGCTGCCACCATGAAGTAAATCTAAACACAATTGCAGCAGCAGTTGCTTCCTTTTCCCATATCCCTACTTTATTAAGTCACATTATTTTGGGAGATTTTGACAACACTCGTTAAATAAAGGTGGTAAGGAAATTTGTCATATCCTAATCTGCTCTGTTCATATGAGTTTTAATTATATTATTGAATTCTTTTCTACCATTTAAAAAAAGATTTATGTTAGGCATTGCCATAAACTGCACTAGTGTGTGTAAACAGATTTAGCGAGTCTGAATGGTTGTTAGGGCCAGCCTCACTTTTAATCATATCATATAGCATTGTTCAGTACATTTATGTAGGGTAGAAAATGGTGACTGAAATTGGGTTTTAATCCGGAAGGTGAACATTATTAAGAAGCGGAAGAAAGGAACCAACACTGTTTTTTAAGGTGCATTATTCGTAGGTAATTTGAAATGATGCGTTGAAATAGAGAATGGGGATGCAATAGAAACAATAGAGATCTCACAAATAAATAAAAACAGAGTTTTCTAGACACTAAACTATAGAACAATATGATGTTTTTGGTGTAAAATTACATTTCTGTCTGGATGATGGATCTGGTTAACGTGCAAATCTTTTATTTCAGATCTTAGTTACTAAAACTATTGTAGAGATTTGATGAGATGTCTGTCTACAAACATTGTTTTTTGTCCATCCACATCACTTTTTAAGGCTTCTTAAAAATTCAGATAGCTGTAGTGTTCTCGAGTTCAGCATATCACAAGAAGTTTGATGATTATCTGACTACATGGCATTCAATTTGAATGCATTATTAATGTAGGTATACTTGGAATGATAACTTAGTGGCCATGGAAATGGAAAGTGCAAAAAATCAACTGTAATAGAAATGGAGATGGATTTGAACAGTAAATATAATTCCAAGAAAAGAATAGTTGTTTGCATTTCCAAGTCTTCAATATGATTCCAAATAAATGCTTGTGCTAAGTTGCACTAAAATGGATATGGGGAGGACATGTCAAAATTTCAGAAGAGGCTGTATATAGCATGGATCAGCACAACTTGTATTACTGATCTCCCAACGAAGATTAGGATCATGTTTTGGGATGAGATGTGGGTTTCTTTGACTGGTTATGTTTCCTAAATTCTGAAACATTAATGAAATCCTGAAGGGTGTTTCATTCCCTTCTGGTAGACTTTTCCGGTAACAGTGTTTGTGAATTCTTGTTGTCCCGTTTATCTTCCCTAGTATCTAACATGATACAAGTGCTTATTTCCATTGCATGATGCACATTCTCATGATATCATAATGGGAAATCTCAAGGAACTAATGACAGGAGTTATCTTTTGGGTAACCATGAAATGCAGTTTCTCATATATCAATTAAATATGGTGGATGCATTTTTAGACGTTGTGAATAGCTTCGTTGTTTGTGTTCATTTAATTTTTTTGTGTCTTAAGAAAGCCTATACTTGATGTGTATTTCTGACCTGGTCACTTGCAGCCTAAACTGTGATATGTTTTTTATTGCCATGACTTTTTTCCAATTCAGACACAATTTGGCCCCTTGTACTGTTTAATGTCGTGGATCTGCATCCGGCTCTATTGTTATTATCCACTAATTGTTTTTTAGTTTTTGGGCTTGTCTTAAGAGACACTTCCCCATATTCCCCAAGACTTTTCCACCATATCGCCAGTTTTATGGGGCAAGGCTTGTTCATATTTGCAGAGACCCAGTGATGCATGTGAAGTTCTTTCAGTTGTTGAATCTGTGCTATGCGCGTGCTGGTGAATCTATTAATTAGATGCCGATGGCTGTAATGGCAACTGAAAGAATCTTCGCTGAATCAAATGTTGGCATCAGCAAAAAATTGCTGTGGTTCTTGAGCTTGGGGTATCAGAAAATTTGGCAAACTTCAAAATTCCTGTGTTGTGAGATGTGGCAATATTACTGAGGGGCATACCATCCATTGGATGACAATTGACTATAGTATGGATGAATCTTGGTGCTTGTGCTAAAACATGGATTTATTTTTAAATAGTTTGAGGTAAAGTTGTTTATCTAGATTATCATGCGATCTGCCTAACAGCTTGTTTTTTTGTTATTAATCTTCCATTATTGTCATTTAGTCAGTAATAAGTTATAACTCTTAACTTTTAAGTCTTGTTACATTAGACTTGTGATTAGCTTTGGAATTGCAATTTTATTTAGATATATGATAATTTGAATAATCTAGGAATCAACAATCATTATAACTGAAAGCATATTTTAGTTGGTTCTGAAGCATATTTTGGGTTCTATGGAGCTGCTGTTCTTTGTTTAATGGTATTTTTGTTAAGTGGCCTGATCTGAGGTGCTTTAACTTTTGAAATGTCATAATAGCATTATAGCATTATTTTGAAATAGGTTGGACTTTGAATATCTGATTATATAGCTATTAATTGGGTTAAAAAGACACTTGAATTTTCCGTTGTATTATTGAAAATCATCCTTTTTTTTTATTTCTTCCATCGGACAGACTCAAAGGAGGGCAAGAATACATACGCTTCGATTGGAGAAAGGTGCTGAAAAGGCAGCAAAGGAGCTTGAGAAATGTAATATACATTATTTTTTTAAACACAAATTGCAAATGTTGGTAGGTTCCATGTTATGATATGAAGCTATATATGGCCTAAATTCTTTTGGAGCCATGTATTAGGACGCTGTGGAAGTTAAGTGGTGCTCATTATTGGTTTATCAATGATCATTTATGTGACTTGGTCATTTTAATTTTTCCTAATATGCCAAGGAGATTAATGAATGGTAGCTGTAGAAGTCCATTAACATTGTAATGATTGATGTAGATGATCCTAGCAAAGATCCAAATATGTCAGGAGACCCCTACAAGACACTGGTCGTTGCAAGACTGGTAATTGCCTTTGTACTTCTTGTTTACCTAAGTTTAGGTTAGTATATGAATGTGCATCTGTGCCCATTCAGATGTGGTGGCTGTGATGGTTGCTTTAGATATACTTGCTATAAGAAATACTATATTTGGCTTTTCTCCGGTTCAACTCAGCCAGCTTACTTTGTGCATTTATGCAGAGCTATGAGACAACGGAGCATAAAATCAAGAGAGAATTTGAGGTCTATGGGCCTATCAAACGGGTAGGTATTTTAGAGCAATCCCCAAAGGGGCCTAGACTTGTTGCTCTTGGGTAAGAGTTCTTGCTGGATCATGTTTGTCAGGTTTTACACTATACATGATGCTTTCTGTCCAGTTGTATTGTATTGCTCTCGAACTATTTTTCATCACTCATTCCTAGACTGTTCCTCATGCTTAGAATTGGAGCATATGAAAGTTTGTATTTATTGGCGACTTGGGTACGTTGCATTGAAGGTTTTCTTTCTTACTTGATATTTTCATTCTAAGATAAATGTTGATCAAAGTTGACTTTCCACATTAGCAACCGTGTATTATTCTAGAATTCCATTTGAAGAATTTAGTTTAATTAAGTATATCATCCTTGGTAAGGGGGAAGGTTCCATTATCTTTTGGTAAGTCAGCCACCTGCATGCTTTTATTCTGCCAACACAATTGCCATGATGGTGGTGCATTCCCAGTTGAACTCGCGTGGCGAAGCTGTAAACCTCAAAGGTGAGCACGGCCAGTGAGGCATAGTGCCTGTCTGCCGTGCCAGTTTAGGATTAGATGTTTGAAATATTGTAGGCTGTAAGTTTGAGTGACGCTCTGTGTAGGTGCTTCTCCCTAGATATTCTCAGCAAAATTGCAGAGTAATAGCATGCTATAATTTGCTATTTTTGTGATATGTGCTATATTCAGGTCCGTCTGGTCAATGACAATGTCACGAACAAGCCAAGAGGATATGCATTTGTGGAGTATATGCACACACGTGATATGAAAAGTATGTATCTTGCAACACATTTTTCCGAATCTGTTTTTTATAACATGCTGTTCAGTTCTCTCTCTATATTTATTTTTTGATTTTTGTTAAAATCATTATTGAATTGCTTTTCTCCGAGGTCATGACAATTAGTTTGCGTCACATTTTATTTTGCAGCTGCGTACAAGCAGGCTGATGGTCGCAAGATAGATAATAGGAGAGTTCTTGTGGATGTTGAGCGTGGAAGAACTGTTCCAAATTGGCGGCCTCGAAGACTGGGTGGTGGCTTGGGATCTACGAGGGTTGGTGGTGAAGAAGTCAACCAAAAGTACTCTGGACGGTAGGTGACATTTGCTTTTGCACGAAGATGATTTGTTTTGAAGGTTGATTTTGACGGGATAGTTTTAATCCCTTGGACAAAGCTTGATGGTTGTTTGTCCACTATTACAGAGAACCTCAGCTACTTTCAGCTGGACCACCACGGATAGATGAGCCAAAGATCAGAGAAGAGCGGCATGATGATCGGTAATTATGATTTTTAATTTTTCCAGTGGTTGATTTGCTTGTGATGATTCAATTCATGCTCTAGCTTTCTTTTTGTTTTGGCAGTGAAAGGGACAATGAACGTGAACGTGATCGGGATCGGGATCGGGACAAGGAGAGGGAACGAGTACCTGAACGATTACATGAACGATCACATGAGCGATCCCGTGAGATATCACATGAGCGTAGCCGTGGTAGGGATCGGGATCGAGACTATGACCATGACCACATAAGAGATCATGACAGATATCATAGAGATCGGGATAGAGATCGTGAAAGGGACAAAGACAGAGGTGAAAGGGACAAGGACAGAGAGCGTGGCCGTGATCGTGATCGTGATCGCGATCGCCATCGTGATCGAGAACGCGATCGCCCTCGTGACAAAGAAAGAGAGAGAGGGCACATAGAACGATCTCATTCACGTGATAATGAGCGGGAGAGGTTAACGGCATCATAAAGGTTTTAAACCATAGGTAAAAAGGGTGAGAACTTGTTATTCTTCTACAGCATTTTATTTTTACCGCAAACAATGAGAATATGACAAGACATCATTCCTAGGAATTATTGGAACCCATAGCGTCTTTCATAGAAGTGTCTACAGAAGTTCGATGGCATCGAATTTGCATACCGTGGCATGTAGGTTTTGGGGGAGAGTTGTTATCGCCAATATAGATCCTATTAGTTCTATGTATGCTGTGTTCCGTCAATGTTCTGATTAATAGGGAGTTGTCGATTTACCCTTTTCAAATCGTTCGATTCTTCCCCATTTTCTTCTAATGTGATCCTGGTAATCTCTTGTACAATTCACATGAAAGCTTATATGTGCCTTGCCCCTCTGGATATATTACCGTTATTAGTCTTCTTTCATTTGTTGTACATGTCATAACTGTGAATTCATTGTATCTGGAAGTTTTACTAAACTATACAGGAGCATGAATATTCTGGTAGTATGTTTATGGTTGGCTATTAGTAAACCATATGCGTAATAGGGAACTGTGGAACTTTTAATTGGCTTTCTGTCTATCTGTTCTGGGACTAGGGGTGTTGAGCGGGAACATCATAGATAATGCGTATTTGAAAAAACGAGTTCTATGAATTTGAACTTGTTTTTGGCTTGCCATTGAAACTCGATTTGATAATTTTTTTGTCAAAATTGACTTTGTATTGACAAAATTGTTTTAATTTAAAAATGCATTCAGAATCTTCGAATATTCTTATCTTATTGTACTTGGATTGAACAATGTTACATTTGTCATTTGGTATCTGCAATTTACATTTAATCGTATCTACAATGTTACGATTTGGTGTGTGCAATTTTATTAGGTATCTGCAATTTACATTTAATCCTGTACAATGTTACCATTTGGTGTCTGCAATTTTATTAATAACAAATTATTATCAAATTTCTGTTAAAAATAAAATATTAAATTAAAAATGCATTCAGAATCTTCGAATATTCTGATTTCTTATTGTACCTGGGTTGTACAATGTTACGTTTGTCGTTTTGCATTAGCAATATACATTTAATCCTGTAGAATGTTAACGTTTGGTGTCTGCAATTTTATTGATAACAAATTGTTATCAAATTTCTGTTAAAAATAAAATATTGTTTTTTTAAGACTTTTTTTACCTGTTATTTTCTGTCGTTAGAAAAAACTAAAAACAATTTGAAGAATGCTTAGAGTACTAGATTAAAAATTAAAAAAATAAGTGTTTAGACTATTGGATTTTTTTCTTAATTTGTGAAATGTTGAGATTAATGGGTTAAAAATTCAAAAGAATTCAAAAGAGGTGTACTCTAGTATTGGATTTTTTTTTCTGTTTAGTTTATTAATTCAAAAGAGGTGTTTAGAGTATTGGATTTTTTTTCTAAATTTATTGAATGTTTAGTTTATTGAATCTTTAGACTAAATTTAAAAGAGTGTTCTGACTATGTTTGGATTTTTTTTCTTAAATTCGATAATGTTAAGACTAGAGAATTCAAAAGAGGTGTTTAGAGTTGGATTTTTTTCTTAATTTATTGAATGTTTAGTTTGACTATGTTTGGATTTCTTTTCTTAACTTTGATAATGTTAAGACTAAAGAATTCAAAAGAGGTGTTTAGAGTATTGGATTTCAATGTTAAGACTAAAGAATTAAAAAGAGGTGTTTAGAGTATTGGATTTTTTTTCTTAATTTATTGAATGTTTAGGCTAAATTGAAAAGAGTGTTCTGACTGTTTGGATTTTTTTCTTAAATTCATAACATTTCATAATGTTAAGGCTACTCGGTTAAAAATACTTAAAAATTCAAAAGAGGTGTTTAGAGTATTGGATTTTTTTTCTTAATTTATTGGATGTTTAGTTTATTGAATGTTTATACTAAATTCAAACGAGTGTTTTGACTATGTTTGGATTTTTTTTCTTAAATTTAAAAATTCAAAAGAGTGTTTTGACTATGTTTGGATTTGGATCTTTTTTCTTAAATTCTATAATGTTAAGACTACTCGGTTAAAAATTCTTAAAAATTCAAAAGAGGTGTTTAGAGTATTGGATTCTTTTTCTTAATTTATTGAATGTTTAGTATATTTGAATGTTTAGACTAAATTCAGAAGAGTGTTCAAAAGAGTGTTCTGACTATGTTGGGATTTTTTTTCTTAAATTCTATAATGTTAAGACTATGTTAAATTCTTAAAAATTCAAGAGTGTTTTGACTATGTTTGGATTTGGATCTTTTTTCTTAAATTCTATAATGTCAAGGCTACTTGGTTAAAAATTCTTAAAAATTCAAAGAGTGTTTTGTCTATGTTTGGATTTTTTTCTTAAATTCTATAATGTTAAGACTACTTGGTTAAAAATTCGAAAGAGTGTTCTGACTATGTTTGGTTGTTATGGATCTAACTTCGAGGTAGCGTCTTTGGTTTTGAATTAAATTAAAAGATTAATCCACTTTTTCATGGAAATGGATTTGAAATCTGATTTTTAACTATGTTTGGTTGGCATGGATCTAACCTCAGTTAGTGTGTGTGGGGTTTTGGATTAGATTAAAAGATTAATCCACTTTTTAATCAGGTGTGTGTTTGGTTTTGAATTAAATTAAAAGATTAATCCACTTTTTCATCGAAATGGATTTGAAATATGATTTAATTATTTTTGGTTGGTATGGATCTAACTTCAACTTCAAGGTAGAGTGTGTGTTTGGTTTTGATCTAAATCAAAAGATTAATCCACTTCCTTATAGAAATTGGATTTGTAAATTGTATTTTAACCAAATAATTTTAAGAAAACGGCTGAATAATTTTTATTTATGGACAAATCTCTTTACTATATAGGAAAAATTGAAATCTATTTTATCAACAATATATTAAGTATATATAATGTTTTGGCTAATCTTTCATTCTATTATAGAATGTTTTAAAGTTTTGGCTAATCTTTTACTAAATTATAAGGTATTGTAAAATCTTAATGAATATTCACTAAATTATGAAATATTGTAAAGACTTGTGAAGCTTTCATAAAATTACAAATCTCGTAACATCTTGACTCATCTTTTTGCTAGGAAGACTCATCTTTTGATTATGCGGATTACTAGGGTAGTGCAATAGAAGAGCATAGACCAGATATTGACTTTTTCGACTCCTAGACCCTCAAATGAAAAATTGCGTGAATGAAGGTAAATTCTTAACAAATATTTTACTAAATAATAAAATATTGCAAAAACTTGGTGAATCTTTCATAAAATTATAAATCTTGTAACATCTTGGTGAATCTTTTGCTAGCAAGGCTCATCTTTTGTTTATGCAGATTACAAGGGTAGTGCAATAAAAGAGCATATACCAAATCTTGACTTTCTTGACTCCTAGACCCTCAAATGAAAAAATGCGTGAATGATGATAATAGGGGTTTATTTATACATTTTACAAGCATTTTTGAGTCACTCACAACTAGAGGTATTGGTGAAACACAACTACATTCACTAGATTCAGGGCAAGTGGGGACTTTTTATCTTGTCCTTTAATTGTCCAACATACATGCAGGGAACCAAATCTTGACATTACGATAAATTGATAGAATTGAACATTTTATATTGTGGACTGATTATGGTACCCACAAACCATTATTACAACATGGAGTATTATCGATACCCACAACCTTTATATAGTGTGAATTTTCAATTAGCTTATTTTTCAAATATCTAATTTGTAAGCTACCCTTTAAGAAAAAAAAACCTACTTGTATATTTGTAGATACGAATGCCATTTTTTCTTTTCTTTGTTGACTCAAAATCTGAATTGTTCTTTGATTTAGAATTTTTAAAGTTAGTTAGAAACTTACAATGATTATTAAAAATGAGAAAATACACTAACAAGAAAACATAATAATGCATCATCACATATATCATTTGTAGCCATATCTTTGAAATTTTTGAAAGCATGCAAAATGTGGTAAAATAGTTTTAGCACCTTCATTGGATACAGAACACTAAATATCAAATAGCATAATGTCTACATCTTAGGTTAAACATGCCGTATACATATTATATACAATCATGATGGAAATGAAGCATCGTGTTTCAACTAAATCATATATTTATTATACATAACTAGATTAATTTATGGATGATTATAGAAATTTTACATCAAAACAAATCACCAAAAAACATTGTACTCCTGAATGACTTGTAGAAAAACAAAATATCGTAAAGGTCACATAAAATTGATGAAGTTGGCAATACGAATAAAAAAATCTATCAGTCAAGAAATTCTCAATACAAATAAAAGAATGTACTAAATACACTTTGGACAATTCTACACGAAGATATCCAAAATAATAACCATTTCATTGTAGCCTCGTCATAAAAATCAGTGTGCATTACTTTATATTACAAACATCCCAAACATCAATAATTACAAGCATAAAATATGAACATACACACTCTATTTAATGACTTATATCCAATAATAGTTGCAGAGCAAGATCCTAATAAAAGCATATTTTAAACAATTGGGTCAAATTCAGTTTGAATAACCATGTGGGGTCTTTCCATCAAGAGTAACACCCACCAACAACATATATATGTCAGTCGATAGTTTAAACATTACAAGGAATAAAATAAATCATATTTTTTGAGCTCTATAACACTTTCACAAAATTAATACTCTTGGGATAGAATAAAACCCCAATAACATGTAACAAGCTTAAGAATTAAGAGTTCCCTAGAATTCAACTTGCCTAAAAAACATCCATGATAAAAAATCACGAGAAAAGGTAAATTTACAATATAAAAATCTATTATAACTATCGATATAAAAACATAAAAATAATAAAAAATATGATAAAAAGCATACTACGTTAATTATTGGATAAAAAACATGATGCAAGTTTGTATTCTTTGATAAATTGCATGTGAGGCATGTCCCTTCGGGACTTGATCTTTTGACAATGGAGATGTTATGGGGGTATTAAAATGTTGAGAAAACTAAGAATGGAAATTGGGATCACATCAACCAAAACCTTTACCTTGCAAGTGCAATCTGAAGTGGGTGAACCACGAATCATTGTAGCCTTTATATAGAACAACATAACGCATGATTTTCCCTCCAACAGTGGAAATCAAGGGCTCAAAAAAGGTATCACATGAAAATGACTAAAAATACATGCAAATGCAACTATACGGGCGAATTACATGGAAAATGGAGGGCAAAATAACCCTTAGAAGCCTCCATTACTGAAAATTGGGGGCGAAAGAGTAATTTCACTAGATTTTCTCTAGAAATTGGGAGTGAAACATAGATTGGAGGGAAATTTTGCTAAAGCTAATAATTTTTATAGGCTATTCAATTTGGATTTTATTTTTATTTTTAATAAATATCAAACAGATATATTTTAACTGAAAAAATAATTTTCCATAAAAAAAATAACCTACTAATTTTTTGTAACCCCTTAACATAATGTATGGACTATATATAGCCTTTAAAATCATCGAGGTTTTTAACATCCTACTCAATTTACATTCACAGTAGAATACATATGAAATCTAATTTTGATAATATACTTGGGTCTTTCCTAATAAAACAGTTACAAAAACGGTTGTGGTAGGCGTAAATTAGAAAATCGATACACTTTCCTAGGAAAGTTTATGTTAAATTTGATTTTAATACATTTTCCTAGCAAAATGGAGAAAAATATGATTTTAATAATGTTTGGGAAGGGAGGATCCTTCCCTGCACGGGAGTGAAAGAGAACACGACAGACTAAGAGTAAATTGGGGTTGCAATTTGCAATGGCGATAATTTCGATTTTAAACAAATATTGATAGAAAAAACACATATACAGAAAGAAATGATGAACGAATATGTAAGATAATTCTAATCAAAAAAAAGTAAAAAACTATCTTACTTTGTAATTTTATTTAAAGTAGAAGAAGAAGATTTAGAGCAGAGTTCGTTGCTTACTGTGCAGACGAAAGGTGCATATATTTCTCATTCTAGATGAAGAGCACCTTGTGGTTTTTACCCGGATGGGTTTCCACGTTAACTTTTGTGTATTTGTGTGAATGATTAATGTGTTTGAGTTATATGTATAAATGTTACAGTGAATGAATGCTTATAAATTGCTCATGCATGAATAAATGTATATCAGCTGCGTTGTTATCAGTTAAATACATTTATGTTGCACTTGGGATGGTGTTAGATCTAACTGTTTATAGTAAGCAAAAATAATCCACCCCCAGCCTTCGTTGAGCACCTTGGTGTGCGACCGAGGTACTGTAAATCCCCCACCCAACTGTGAAAACCTGGTCCTTGCAGTTACCCAATAAGGAGCGAGAGATATCTTGGGTGAGACTGCATTTGCGTCGTAGTTGTTGTCGACTGGGCTTTGCTCTGTCGGGCCAATATCTTGGGCTTTGTTGTGTCAAGCAGAAGGGACTAAACTTGGGTCGGGATCCCGAGGGGAGGGACAGGTAGAAAGACCAACAAATGGTTTCGTTGTTGGGACTAGAATAATTTTGGTGAGGAATATGTTGTGGGAACCAGCCAAACCTCAGATCCAAGAGTGGGTGGATTTCAAAGCATTAGAATTCGCGCGAGTTGAAAGGATCTCGATGGAACCAATAGAGTGTTTGGGTCGGTACCTCTATACAGATATCCTTAAGATTTTATTTTCCGAGTTTCCCATTGTCTTACATGAGTGGTTGTCTAAGTTGGCAACCTAACAAAGAAGCTTCCAAGGGGGATAACCAACGAAGTGGAATCCTCAGTTGATTGAACGACTAAAAAGAGTAAGTAACCCTGCGTCGAGGGATGTAGATTTATGGATAGATGGTATCTTGGAGGGATACATTACTGAGTTTGTTGTTGACACAATAAACTCATATAGTGAGGCGGAGTGGGTATTTTTTCAAGGACCACGTGGCAGATATTTGTCATCTTTAAAGACATGGTTAAAGATGCTTGTATGTGAAAGAATTCTACGAATGTGACAAGCTTAAAACTGTGTATAAAAGAGTGGGCATCTCGCAACAAAACTAAGCGAAAAATGATGCAAAATAAGTTGAAATGTTCTCGGGAGAGTGGAACTAAACTAGAATTTGGTTGTTTAAGAAGCAAAACAAGATTTAGATCCGGAAAGAGAAGAAAGACTCTCAGAGAAAGAGAAGGTTGCAGTACAACTAGACAAGAAGTAGACTACGAGCTTGCGTTGTATGTTAATGAAGGATCTTGCGACGAAGAAGAAGAATATCAATTGATATCTAAAGGAGACGAAGAATCAGAAGAGTTGATTGAAGCTCTAGTTCCGGGAAGAGGGAACAACACACCAACATCGCCGCGTGCATTGCCAGAGGTAAGATCTAGAGACTTATCTCCAAGTACATCTATAAATACAAGTAGTACTAACACTATAAATAGCGAACAAGGGAGTCCGACTAGCCAAACTTTTGTTCCCAACACACGAATAGTTAATACAATGGATGGTGCTGATATTAAATTACCGATATTCAATGGAAATGGGTTGGAAGATCCGGAACAACATTGGTTTCTTTGTGAAGCCATCTTGACTCTACAACAGATCCAAGATGAAAACATAAAGAGAGCACAAATGATCACGATTTTACGAGGCCGTGCGCTCAACCGGTACATGAAATTATCTATAGTGCCAGTAGGAGTTTCCAGAAAATGCTCGACCAGATGCGAGTGGGCATGATAGATGAGTTTAGGAAGAAAAAGTCTGAGTCATGGTGAATTACTAAGATTAAAGAAATTAAGCAGATGCCTACATAATCTGTCTAGGACTTCGACCAGATATTCAAGACATTAATGGTTAAAGTAAGCTTCCAAATGTCGAATGTGCAACATAAGGAATGGTTCATTGCTGCCTTGTTGACACACATCCAGATATCGTTGATGCAACAGAAGCTTGTGTCACGGACATAAGCTCTTAAAATAAAAATGAAGCTGGAATCCTTGTGGATTGGAGAAACTGACACAATAATGATGTAAATTCAGTAAGAACAAACCAACCTTACTGTCCATCTCCAAGATATTAAGAAGGGCAAAGAAATTCAATAGGAACTATGGTGTACAAGATGTAGAACACACGGACACCATAAAGACAATTGTCCGATCCTTATGAATTACGTTGCAGCGGGAGCGCCGAACCCGATAAATACCCAAGGGATGCCTTGGTGTAGGACATGTCAGACTAGGGGCCACAAGTTTGAAGAATGTTTGTACTTACAAAAGATTGTAAGTACCCCAACTATTTTGTATTGTAAGTTTTGCAAATCAGTAGGACATGAGAAAGACTGCAAAGCACTTCAACTGCTGCAGAAAAAAAACAGTGGATACCTATTTGATGAAAAGTGATGAGGAGATGCAAGTTGAATGAATGCAACTCCAATACCAGCCTGCTCAATATCCACCACCGTAATACCAACAATCGCAATATCCTCAGCTACAATATCAACATAACCAATATCCACCGCAACAACAATACCTTTAGCAAAGGGGGGGTGGAAATTTCTGAGGCAAAGGAAAACAACAAGGAGGAGGAGGATTTGGTCGAGGAAGAGGCCAAGTCATATGTTATAATTGTGGGAAACCATGGCACTTTTCTTGATATTGTTAAAGTCTCGTGAAAACATGTACATTTTGTAAAGCATTCAATCACACTGTTGAACAGTGTCCGCAGTTAATTGCGAAATGACAGGATCGAATTGTTGGAAATCCCAACCCTGTGATGAATCAGAATCCGAACCCCAACCAGAATATTCAAATGATCTCTGCTGAGCTGAGAGAACTTAACATCGTTGTTGTTACAAGAGGAGGTGCTACAACATGAGCAAACCAGAACACAACATGGACAACCGCAGGTGTACCCTGCGGGACAGAGGAAAGCCCTGTTAAATGTTCAGAAGGAGAAGGAAATATTCTTGGATGTGCGACCAGAGTTTGCTGAAGCTAGTCAACCGTCGACATCTAGACAAGTTAAGACTATGCTCGAAATATTTGAACAACTACTTCAGAAGCAACCAATAAAAAAGGTTAGTAAGCTCAAAGAATTTTTTAAAAGTTGTTTAGCACTAATCAATGATAGAGATGTTGTCGCAAAATTGATAGCACTCATAGAGGAAACTCTAGAAGACCTGTGACCCGAAAATAGAGTAAACCATATCGAGAGGAGATTAAAAATAGTTAGAGTACTGCGAATGACTGCGTAGAAAGGAGATTATGATATGGATTATATCATATTAAGACCTCGGCTCAGATGTCAACTTACTGACAAGACAAACATGGGAGAGCATGGACAAGACACGACTAGATTGGTATCCCATCCAGCTAAGACTTGCAAACCAGTCAAATGTTCTACCAATTGGTAGACTAACTCAAGTACCTGTTGAAGTCGAAGGATTGAGGACATATGCAGAATTCTAAGTAATTGACATTTTTGATGACACCAATCCTTATCGTGCACTTTTAGGAATCGACTGGGTGATAGACAACCAAACCATTATTAATTTTAAGAAAATAATCTCATCATTTGAAGATTATGAAAAAAGGGTCATTGCGCTAATCGATCCGCTCAAAGGGCAGCGATATTTGGAGCCAGTCAATAGTGAACACCAAGGCAATTACCTGGATCAACTGTACAATGTCATATTTTCAAGGGAAGATTATATAAATCCAACAATTGATGGGAAGCTGAGTTGGCAGAGTGTAAGCTCTTGCTCGTCTGATTTAGGTGATTCTCTGAAAAATTGGCAGAACAACCTGCATGAGGTCTCCATGAGAAGATGCACAAGAATCACAAGATTTTTGCAACGTGTAGGAGCTGAGGAAAGTGAGCTGCATTCCTATGAAGTATTACCCAACCTTGTGTCTTTTCTGATGGATTTTGAAGAAAAATTTATGGAATCACAACGATTGTCCGCTTTGGAATTTGTGTTGAAAGCTATGCCTGCTGGATGGTGGGGTACACATAAACAATCTATCTTCGAATGGCCACAATGTAGAATATTAATGGAGATCATATTTGGAGAAGAGATCGGTTACAATGGTCAATAAGTATACATGATTAACAAATCCTACTGAGCATATTGAGCACCCTCACATGACATGGCAAGAATATATGCGACAAAAATGAGTTCATCGGTTTGTACACACTTTGGAGATGATACCAAGGAACTGGTATACATCTGTAGAGACACGAATATGAACTGTTGAATGGGATGAATTAGCCATGATCTTCACCCAGACATTTGAGTTCACAAGTGAACATCCAACAGTCGATGCTGCGTTACAAATAATGAAGGAAAATATATTTGAAGGAATCTTGGTCGTAGCCACCAATTACCATTAATGTAGCACGACAGTCCACCATTGGATGGGGTGTTACAATGTTACAGGAGAACCATATGACAATGACTTGCTTGATATAAACATACCTGAGTAAGAGGGTATGCATGCGGTGGAAGGAGATTCCATTTCTAGTGACCAGTTCCTTATTCCACTTACTATTAATAAAATAAATATTGGCTCGTATGAGAATCCAAAATTTACCAATATTGGGGATTATTGGGATGATGAGACTGTGGGGAAGATCACTGACTTATTGCATGAATTTCAGGATTTGTTACCCACTAAGTTTTCCAAGATGAAAGAAATAGTTGGTGACCTTGGTGAAATGAAGATACCCTTAAGGCTTGACGCAGAACCGGTCAAGCAACGACCGTACAAATTAAACCTGTGCTACAAAGAAAAAGTTGAAGCTGAATTGGACCGAATGCTGGAAGCAGGTGTCATAGAAACTATTGAAGAATCAGAGTGGATCAGTCCATTCGTAGTGCATGACATGAATACCTCAGGCGAAGTTTGGATTTGTGTCGACCTGAGGAAGCTAAATGATGCTTGTTTGCATGATCTGTTTCCGACTCCATTCACAGATGAGGTGATAGAGAATGTCAGAGGACAAGAAATGTATTCTTTCACTGATGGATTTTCAGGTTACCATCAGATTAGAATCCCAAAGGAGGACCGACACAAGACTACCTTTGCGACATAGTGGGGTTTTTTCCAATACACGGTAATGACCTTTGGACTCAAGAATGCGCTTGCAATTTTTTCTAGAATTGTAGTTACTACTTTTAAAGAGTTTATACATAAATTTATTGAAGTATACTTGGATGAATGGACGATATTTGGTCTTGTAAAATACCATATTGAGAGACTAAGAATGATGTTGGAACAATGTCTCCAGTATCAAATTTCCTTAAATTTGAAGAAGTGTATATTCTGTGCACCTTTTGAAGCTTTGTTGGGTCATGTGGTCTGTTGCGATGGAATTTTAGTTGATCCATCCAAGGTTACGATCATCCTAAACTTACCACCAATAACCACAGTTAAAGAGTTGATAGCAACATTAGAAAATACTAGATACTATAGAAAGTTTATTAAGGGATATGCGGAGGTGACTGCTTCGATGGAGAAACTACTGAAAAAAGACACTAAGTTTCATTGGACAGACGATTGTTAAGGGAGTTATGGGAGCCTAGACAAGTTAAAGAACAATATGGCTACAACTCCAATACTTGTATTTACAGACTGGAAAAAATAATTCCATGTTCACGTTGACGCATCGTTTGTTACACTTGATGTGGTACTGACATAGCCGAGTGAAGGAGCGATTGATCACCCTATTGCTTTTGCTAGCAGAAAGTTATCAACTGCAGAGAAAAATTGCACCACAACAAAGAGAGAACGGTTAGCGATGGTATATGCGATGCATAAATTTAGACATTATTTGTTGGGTGGACATTTCAAGATGTACATTGACCATTTTGCGTTGAAATATTTGGTCAAAAATCCAGTGTTGGGGGGTAATATTTGCCGATGGCTTCTCCTCTTCCAGGAATTTAATTTTGAGATTGAATGGAACCAACACCACTTCTCAAGAAGAATCAAGAAGCAACGTCAGGAATGGAATGGAGTTTAATCTTGAGATGGAATGGCCTACCATTCACAGAAATGGACCCAACACTACTTCTCAAGAATGATCAAGAAGCAACGACAACTGTGCGGATGAAGGAAAAATATGATGTAGTAAGAGATAAAAGAGGATTTGAGATCGAGTCCATTAATGATGATACTGTTCTCTTTGCTGCAAAAGTGTTGGCCTCAAAGTTACTATGCAAGATGCGTCCAGAGCAATGTACTATGGGGGAAATTGTGCTTGATGAACTCTGTGCGAAAGGAGTTCAGTTTAATCGGTGTCAGTTCTTGCTGATACAAGATGCCATTAAAGTGCAGGAAAAGGGTAGGGCATTTCAATGCTCATGGTTGTTAATTTTAATTTCATTTATAGCATGGTTCGACCCACCAAACTACCAAGGGGTAAACCTACCGGTGAACTGCAGAGGAGCGAGATACCCAAACATTTTGTTTGACAAGAAAAATAGGGCACACCAAACATATAGTAATATTGAACTCTTTATGCATGGTGAAACCACAAGGCACCATGTAAAAGGCATGTGTAGGTCAGATGACCTAACTGTTTGGCGATTTCGCCGAGTTGTTAGATTTGAGATTGGCGTGCACCATGTCAGAATGCAGCCACGCTAGGACCAACAACGTCAAATTTTGCTGACGAAATTCATAATGACAGAGAAAGATGTTGAAGAAATTATTGAGGACTGGCCGAAAGACTGGCGCATTCGGTGCCAGAGGATAAACTGTGGCAAGAGGAAGAACTATTGCAAAAAGAAAACCCACCATCAACAGAAGAAAGGAATGAAGAAGAAAATCCACTAGAGGATTTGGACTCAACAGAGGGTCATTCCCACTGAACCTCGACAAATACAGAAATAGAAAAGGAAGGGGAAGAACCTCAGATGGAACAAGTAGAGTTACAAAGGAAGAAAAAGAATATGAAGGATGATATAAATGCAAATACCATCAACCTGGACACTGAAGACATGCAAATAATGACCGAGACAATAGCTGAAGCTGCACAGACAAGATTTAAAACCATACAGAAGCGATATGAAGATATTTAAGGTACCGTTACTAATATGCTCAAAGTTTTTTGTAAAGCGATTGGAGATGTTAAAATTGATGTGGACTGTTCAACCCCAACCACTGAGCCGTAGGACCCACCGGAGACTTCAAAGATGCAACCAACTGGAATGATAGTTCTAGTCCTGCCAATAAAAGCGGAAATTTCAAGAAGAGTTCTTGATTTAGGGACTCCATAGTTTAATGAGGTTTCCAGGGACATCGACCAGATAACCATAGATTTCTCACCAATGGAAATGGTTGAATTATACACAATACAGAGTACTGTAGTTGCTGAAATAAAAGTTATGGAATGCACCTTGTTTAAGCAAGTGAAGGCTGCACACAAAAAACATGAAGAAGATGAAGATAGTAGTACAAGAAATTGAGAAGAAGACAAATACATGGCAAGAGAACCATAAGAAAAACGACAAGGCAGTAGCTTTGGCTTGTAAAAACTTTGCAGAAGATGGAATAATATAAGAGATGGCCCCATATGCCAAAGTCGCTCGACTTGGAGAAATAGCAGAAGACCTTCGAAGGAGGGTCACACAACTTGAAGAACGTATACAATAAAGCACACCCCTAGAAGTGTTGGAGGAGAGAAGGGAAAAACAAGTGAAGCTGTGAAGAAAATAGAAGAAGCATAAAATATATGTGCTAATGCTGTTGACCAAGTCTCTCAAGCTTGGGAAGCATTAATGGACGATCCGAGATCAAAGAAAATTTCCAAAGAATTGATAATCGTGGAAGGAAATATTGCTCACATAAGGAATGCGATGAAGCAGTTACCCTTAGTGCAAAAAATGGATAAGGAAACAAATATGAAGAAATTCCAGTAATAAGTAACACTGCTGCGCACACAACAAAAACACCGTGGAGAAAAGGTGAAAGACCTACAAGTTGAAGCGAAAAAAGTTGGAGGCATCCTTCGTTCTGTACATCAGAAGGTGCATGAAGAAATGAAATCGATAGAGAGGGTAATGCTGGAAGACGTTAGTTCTGACCTTGTGGAGAAAATGAAGAAGGTACAGGAAGAAGTGCGACTGGAAGCAGAACGAGTGACGAAAATATTAGAATATTTTCACAGTAAAGTCGACACAAGCAAGGAAGTGGAGGAATGACTTCAAGTGGCTCAGGATGAGCCACATGTGAGTGTTGAGGGCTTATTGGGACTAAGGAAAGGAAAGAAAAATTCATTCAAAATTATTCCTAAGTATGGAGAAGAACTAAGGAAGAAGAGAAAGGAGATGCGTCAGAGGCAACGACAGGAAAGAAGAAGAGAAAGGAGCTGCGATGGAGGTATCCCCATAATAAGGATGAAGAGTGACATAAGGAAGAAGTGATAGAAGAAGGATGAAGAGCAGGAGAAGAAGGAAGATGTGCGATAGAATAAGTAGTGCGACAGAAGAAGTAGTACGACAGAAGGAAGGGATGCGACAAGGAGAGATGCAACGAAAGACCAACACTAGAAGGCATGAAAATGACAACGGTTGGAAAATGACAGTAAGAAAAAACAACTAGAAATGGACATGCCATAAAGATCGCGGGTACGATTTCGGATAGATCTGGCGGAAGCCAATAGAATAGGAAAGAAAACATGTTGGCTAAGTATAGGAAGTCGATTGCGAAAGTGACAGTTAACGAGTCTGTAACAAATATGTAAACATGTCTATAAAGAGAAGAACCCAAGCTGTATGCGAGTTAGACTCTCGGTAGACTTTGGTTAACTTCTAGATTGTTAGTTCCCTATTGTTGTTAGTTGTCTATTAGAGGTAGATAAATGCATTTTGAGTTGAAGAATTTGCAACTGAGTGCATAGAAGTGTAGGAGAGGTTGAGTCGATCTAGGTTATGTGCAGATTATTAGTAGAGTTGAGTAGGAAGAGAGTAGAGGAGAAGATCAGAGAGCATGAGAGGAGGAAAGAGTCTGTAAAGTATAAGAACAAGATCTAGAACAGAGTTCGCAGCTTAGTGCGTAGACGAAATGTACATATATTTCTCATGCCAGATGAAGAGCACCTTGTGGTTTTTTCCCAAATGGGTTTCCATGTTAACTTCTGTGTATTTTGTGTGATTGATTGAATGTTTTTGAGTAATCTGCTTAAATATTATAGTGAATGAATGCTTATAAGTTGCTCATGAATGAATAGAAGTATATTAGTCGCGCTGTTATCAGTTAAATACTTTTATGTTTCACTTGGGATGGTGTTACAATCGTTGCATCAGAATAAGTTGAGTTGAGATCTAACTATTTATAGTAAGCATAAGTAATCCACCGTTAGGATTAGTTGAGCACCTTGGTATGCGACTAAGGTACTATAAATCCCCCTCCCAACTGTGAAAAACCTGGTTATGGAAGTTACCCAATAAGGAACGAGCGATATCTCAGGTGAGACTGCATTTGCGTCGCAGGTGCTGTCGGCTGAGATTTGTTCTATCGGGCTGATATCTTGGGATTTGTTGCGCCAAGCAGAAGGGACTGAACCTAGGCCGGGATCTTGAGAGGAGGGACAACCAGAAAGGATAAAAACACCTTTATATCTTCTAATTTAATGTACGAAGACACTTGTCTGAAGGTTTAAATATTTGCTTATATACCCTTAGCCATGCATTTTCATCTAACGGTCACGTATCTTCATCGTGACTCTTCAAAAATTTCTCATGCGATTTCAAAGCGTCAAATAAAAATCCTTCCGCAACAAACTTTCTGCATTTATCTTTCCACAAACGGTTTTTCCGCAATTTGTGGGTGTGCCTTATTTCCGCAATTGCGGGTGCACTTTCACATCCTTCTTCCACAAACCCCTTCTGCAATTAACCTTCCGCAATGATATTTATGTAATCGCCCTTTCTGCAATCTGCAGAAACTCCTTCCTTCCGCAATTACAGGTTGCAGGGCTACCTTTCAACTCTTTCGAAATGAGATTCTGCAAATTGTCTTCCACAACTCCTTACAACCGTCAGATATGCAAGCGATACTTTTGCAGTCTTTGTTGGCCGTCGGATCCATGATCTGCAGTGAAATTTAACCTTTGTTGTTAACTCCTCATCCGTTCAGGCAATTAAACTCTGAACACTTTCTCCTGCGGAACACTATGTGAGCAATTGAGATCTCACGACTTCTTTCTCGTTTGTCGATATATGATACTTGCAGAACATTTACTTTAACTTTGCGGACCTCTATCTCCTGTGCAATTTTACTTCACGAATATGTTCCCCATCGTTCTCTGTTTAAACGAACCAACTGCAAACTCTGTGGCTCTATGTTGATTTATGTTTCCAACAATGTCAATTTAATAGACAATCTCCCCCCTTGGCATTGATTGGAAAAAAGATTCCTTTGACATCGTAAATGATATTTTTCTCCCCCTTTGACAACAATGACAACTTTTAGAAATGAAACCCCCTTGTAATGTTGCTCCATTTTTCTATATATCTTTAGAATGTTATAGTTTGTAATCGTATATAAGCAACACAACAAAGTGTACTTGTATTTCTCTTTGAACGGTTATCTTGTTCTCTTGTGCTTTTTCAACGATATTAAGATGTAAATCTTACTTCTAGGAACCGTAACCTTCAACACAATAATTTCAATACGTAGCAACATAAATAATAAGTATTACAATTTCATATGAACAACATCAATCCGTCTTTGAGATGATTAAAACCACTTATAATTATTTACTAATGGACCATAGATTTTAAAATCACTCCCCCTGTGAGTGTGTCTCCTTTTGTCAACATTTCTCCTCTTCCTGTGACAGGGTTTTCATCCTTTTAGTTAATTTTTAATGATGAGGGATAAACCCCAATATCTTCCTAAGATAGGAAAATGATTCTCCAGCTAACAACTTAGTGAAAATGTCTACAATTTATTCCTTTGTATGAATATACTCCAATTTTACCACTTTTTGAGACACTTGCTCTCTTAAAAAATGATATTTTATTGGAATATGTTTTGTCTTAGAGTGCATAACATGATTTTTGGATATGTTTATAGCACTTGTATTTTCACATTGTATAACAATGGGGTCCTTATATTTTACAAGTAAATCTTCCGATGCTTGCTTCATCCAAATGACTTGTGTAAAACATGATGCAAGAAAAATATACTCGGCTTCTGCTGTAGATGTGAAATGGAAGATTGCTTTTTGCTTAGCCATGACACCAAGCAATATCCTAAGTAGAATTATGCTCTTAGTTATTTTTTCTGTCATCAATACTTCCTTCCCAATCTGCATCAGTGAATGCCCTTAGAGTGAAGTTATTGCTTTTTGGATGCCATAATCCATAATCCACAACACCTTTTAGATATATAAGAATTCTTTTTACTACAGCCACATATGTTTCTTTTGGGGCTGATTGGAATCTGGAAACGAAACCTATAGCCTGCATTATATATGGTCTTGTAGCTGTTACATATAATAAAATACCAATCATTGACTTATACATAGTATGATCTACTTCTAAAGATTCATCATCCTTTCTTAATTTACAACTAGTGACCATAGGAGTATTAACAAGTTTGGATTCTTCCATTTTGAACTTTTTTTCAACATCTCTTTGATATACTTAGTTTGAGAGATGAAAATCCCTTGTTCTAATTGATCCGTATTTATGTGTGAACGAAATGAAAGAACATATACATAATCATAATCATAGACATTTTACAAAGATAATAAAGATACAGTAAACACATATTCTATTAAATGGCAGAAATAGAACAAACTATAATACAATAGCTAGAATGGTGATGGCTATCTCTGAGAAGAGATGTGACTACTATGCTCATTCGTGCAAATATGAATACAAAATGAGGACAAAGGGTAATATTTATAGTAACAATGAGGGTGATAACCCAAAAAATACAAAACATAACCCTAGAAGATGAACCGACATAAAGTTTGCGGCCCCAAGGTGGTAAGTTGAACAAACAACTTCCCAGGGTCATAAATTTTGCATACGACCTCTGATTTGGGCGCTGAATAGATTGTTGGAAATATCTATCCAAGATTTAAATCCAATAAAGAAGAATAATAATCCCAAAATGGGCTCATATTTGCTCGACATTCGATGCCGAAAAATGATTGTTTAGAGCCTCAAAACGGATTCGAAAGTTTGAGACCCAAAAAAACAGTAGAAAAATAACTAGGAAACTACCACAATGGACAATGTTTTTGAGCCAGTGGAATAGGTGGGTGGCCACCGATCTCCATATGGATCAATCCTCCCTCCTTAGGAAACAATGGTCTCCATTGCGTCGAATCCCATATCATATCTCGAACTATGTGTTGAGTTGATCTCCTGGTGCGACATTTGTTGAAGTGAAGAGGCTTATTTTCTTTGGCATCCCGAGAGGGTTGTAATTGCTATGTGGATGATTTGTTTTTGGAGGAGAACCTTGAATGCATGGCCTTGCATCGTAGAGGTACTCAAATGGATGATTAAACAAGGACTCTGTTTTCTTCTTGTGTCTGATGAGCAGAGATACTCTGTGCTGAGGGTGTGGAGGTAATCTGATGTTCTCCTTTGGACACAATTGTGAAGAGGAATAATTTTATGATGTGGGAGCTTATATTCCTACCTTACGAGACCGTGTTAGGTGCAACTATCTCTGGTATTTGATAGATTTTTCCTCCCAAAGTAACAGTGACATTGCGAGGTCCTGACTCATATACATCATGGCACTTCCACATATACGGTTGTCCTAAGAGAACATCATAGACTTCAAGTGGGGCCACATCACATAGTACCTTGTCTTTGAAAGGATTGACGCCATATGTTAGGAGGCATTGTTGAGTAATGTGAATACCTCGTCCTTGTCTTAGCCACCCGATGTTGCAGGGTTGCAAGTGTGGTGTTGTCGGAAGCTGCAATCTCTTGATGACTTCTGCTGATGTCAGGTTCTTTTAGCTACCACTGTCAACAAAAAAATGTAGTGGGTTTCCATTCACCCACATCTGCAAGTGGAAGAGGCACTCCTCTACCTATGAATCTTCAGAATCCTCTAGTTGAATCTATGCGGTAGCAACAGTGGCAGTGAGGTCTGCATCAATGATCTGCTTTCCATTGTTTGCAGTTGTGTCATTGGGTTCGAAAACAGAATCAAGATCTGATTCTGAATATTTGATCTCAACCACCAATGACTGCTTTGAGTGACATTCATCAATGTTGTGCCAAGGGATTTTATGAAATTCGCACCACTTCCCAGTGTCCTTCTTTGTATTTCCATCCCCCTTCTTTGCTTATGGCGAGGAGTGGTTGTCATTTCCTTTTCCTGTGCTCTGTAGGCCAGGGTTTCCCTTTCCTTGCTTCTACGGTGGATTCCCAGGTCCAGAGTCTCGCTTGTTCTTTTGTCGAAATTTCTCCTTGATTTTGAAAACATACCGATAGGCAGATCCAAGTGAAGATATGTCGAGGAATTCCATCTCAATTCAGATGTACCGATGTAGACCACTGAGATATTTCAGAATTAGGTGCCGCTCGGAGTCCTTGATACCCAGCTTTGTGCGCAAGGTATGAAATTTGTTGGTGTACTCTGACATCGTCTGGTCTCTCTCTTGATGCAGAATAGTCCATTTGGTGTACTGGTCATCATAGTTTCCCACAGGGTAATGCTGTTCCTTAACGACATCCAAGAAAGAGCCTCAAGTGGTATTTGTCTCAAACATTCCAAACTCCTCTGATGAGTTTTGCTCCCAATAAGTACCCCAACAATTTTGGACATGGGGGAGTTCCTTAAGGGGAGAAAAGGTGAGATTTTCCCTGTCAGAGAAATTGTGGACAAAGAAATACCCTTCTAGAACATTCAACCAATTATATAGGGTATCTACACCAATATGGTCTTCAAATAAAGGAATATCAAGTTAACTTGTACCTTGAAGGGAGTTGCATCCCCGAACCGGTTGCTCGTCGAAGATGCACTTTCTGATGTTGGCATTCATAGGAGGATTTGGACGAAACTATCCATCATCTTGTTCCTCTTTTGCGCGAGGGATTCCTCGAGCAACGATTTGATAATATCTCCTACTCCATCGTGTCTATTTTCTTCCGCCATTGGAGTCCATTTGGGACGGCGATAGTGATCAAGTGAAACTAGTTTGAGACCAAACTCTCTATACCCGGACCTCATCGGGGACATGTACCGAGAGAAACAATCAAAGATAAGATTTCTATGATACCACTAATCCAGATTTAAGCATGAACGAAATGAAAGAACATATACAAAATCATAATCACAGACATTTTTCAAAGATAAAAAAGATACAGTAAACAAATATTCTATTAAATGGCGGAAATAGAATAGATTGTAATACAATAGCTAGAATGGCGGTGGCTATCTTTGAGAAAAGATGTGAGTGCTACGCTCATCTATGCAAATATGAATACAAAATGAGGCAAAATGGGCCTATTTATAGTAAGAATGAGGGCAAGAACAAAAAAAGTCCAAAACATAACCCTAGAAGATGAACCGTCATAAAGTTTGCGGCCGGCCCCAAGGTGGTAAGTTGAACATACAACTTCACGGGGTCATAAATTTTGCATACGATCTCTGATTTGGGCGCTCGATAGCTCATTGGAAATATATATCCAAGATTTACATCAAGTAACATCAAATATCAAGGTTAAAATGGACTCATATTTGCTTTGCATTCGATGCTAAAAAAATGTTGTTTAGCGCCTCAAAAAAACCATAGAAAAATAACTAGGAAATTGCCGCAATGGACACTTGTTTTGAGCCAGTGGAATAGGTGGGTGGCCACCGATATCCATATGGATCACTAATTGAGATACTTGTAAACCTAGAAATAATGTTAGTTATCCTAACATTGACATATCAAATTCCTTCTTCATTTCTGAAACAAAGTTTACACTCAAAATTTGTACATCACTTACAAATATGATATCGTCTACGTAGACTACAACAATGATCATATTTTTGTTTTCAAACTTTATGTTTAAATTACTGTCAGTGGACCCTCTTCTATATCTTTGTTGCTTTAAATACTTGTAAATTCTTGAGAACCATGCTCTTGGAGCTTGTTTAAGGCCATAGAGTTCCTTCTTAAGTTTGAAAACATAATTTCTATTTTATGATAAGAGAAATCCTTCAAGCTTCTCAACATAGACTTATTCTTCAAGTTCTCCATTAAGAAATGGAGATCTTACCTCCATTTGGTACACTTTAAATTCCTTGTAGCAGGAAAAGCTAAAAACATCCTAATGGCTTCAAGTCTTTCTATAGGTGCAAAAGTTTCTTCGAAGTCAACACCTTCTACTTGAGCATATCCCTTGCATACTAATATGGCCTTGTTTCTTGTCACATGACCATTCTCATTGAACTTGTTCTTAAAAATCCATTTGGTTCCAATAACATTCATGCCCTTAGTTCTTGGGACAAGTTCCCAAGTTTGGTTTTTCTCTATTTGAGCAAGTTCATCATTCATAGCATTGATCCAATCCTCACATTTGCAATATTCTTTAAATGTTTTGGGTTCTACTATCAAAATTAACGCTTGTTCTTCATCATAAAATAATTTTCTTCTTGTTTGAACTCCTGAATTTTTTTCACCAATTATTTGAATTTCACAATGATTCTTCTGAACCCACCTAGATGGTGTCTTTGTGTTTGATCTTGGAGAGTCTTCATTCTCATTTTCATGTGGTTCTTCTTTCTCTACTTTTTCTTCTTCTTCTTATTTTTTTTCAAAGACATCCACTTCTTGTGAAATTTCTTATTTTTCTTTATCATCTATTTCTTCGTCATCAGTTTCTTCAACATCCATACTTTCTTGGATTTGTTTTCTTCTTGGTTTAGTATCGTTAACAATTACATTTGCACTTTCTATAATTTTGTGTAACCTTATATTATAACATATGTATGCCCTTTTGGTGGAGGGATATGCAAGAAATATGCCTTCATCTGTTCTAGAGTCAAACTTCCCTATATTATCATCATCTCTTTTTATGTAACATTTACTTCCGAAAAATCTAAAATATTTAACTGAAGTTGGTCTTCCAAACCATATCTCATAAGGAGTCTTGTCACTATTCACTCTGAGATGTCCTCTGTTTTGTACATAGACAACTATATATATTGCTTCTCTCCAATAGCCATCAGTAAGTTTTGCTTCATTAGCATAGTTATGGCTGCTTCTTGGACTGTCCTGTCCTTTCTCTCAACAACTCCATTTTGCTGAGGAGTTTTTGTTGCTGAAAACCGCCTCTTGATTTCATGAGTTTCACAAAACTTATTGAATTTATTTGAGGTGAAATCACCAACATTATATGATCTTAGACATTTAATCTTGAGATTTGATTCATTTTCAACAAGTGCTTTGATGCCTTTGAACTTTATAAAGGATTCTGATTTTTCTTTAAGAAATGCCACCCAAGTCATCCTTGTATAATCATCGATTAATAAGATAAAGTAATATTCACCTTGAAATATTTTAGTCCTTTTTGGTCCACAAAGATTAGTGTGAATTATTTCTAATGGCTGAGAAGTTGTATGCTTTTTGACCTTGAAGCTTGTTCTTGTTTGCCTCCCATGAAGACAATGTTTACAAACATGATTTAGTGGTTTTATGATCTTTGGAAAATTCCTTACATCTACCTTCTTACTAACTTTTACAAGATTGTTAAAGTTCAAGTGCCCCATCCTTCTTTGCCATAGCAAACTTTCATCAATTTGAATCATATAACACTGTTCTTCATTTTCTAGAATATACACATTTCTTGGAGTTCTCACAACAGTCCCAACAAGTTTTCCTGAATCTTTTCTTCTGATTTCACACTTCTTGGAATCGAATATACATGTGTCCTTGATCACATGTTTAGATCACACTTAAAAGATTAGGTTTTAAGTTCTTTCAAAAGCAAAACATTTTCAACTTTCATCTTGTCTCTAAGAGCCACTGTACCCTTCCCAATTATTTTAGAGGATAAATTATCTCCAAAAGTGACTTTTCCTTTTTGATTTCTTTTTAGGCTTATAAACTTATTTGGGTCTCCTGTCATGTGTTTTGAGCATCCACTATCCGCATACCATAGGTTTTGTTTTTCTATTGCACATAGAACTATTGAACATTCCATGTCATCCTTCTTCTTCCAAACCTTCCTCTCCTCACTGCCTTGAGATTTCATGGTGTCATTCTCCATAGGAATTACTAGTTTACAATTTCTAGTAGTGCATCCTTGATTACCACATTTGTAACATTCTATACTATAACTCTGTAGAGGAGAAAAATAATTATATTTCTTCCTTTTGAATTTGCTTCTAGTGACATTATTCTTATAGAAAGGATATTGTGATGTAACTCATTTCCAAATAGGAACCACTAGTTTACTATTTCTAGCTATATGTCCAAAATTGTTACATGCATAACAATTTCCCAAAAGAGTTACCGATGTCTTCTTGGCACATAATCTGTCCTGCTTTCATTTTGAGAGAGAGCAAATTTTTGACTGTATTCCTTTACAATTGGTCTCATAAGTGCATCAACATAACTTCTTTTATTCCCTTCTTTATTTATGAAATAGGATCGTTCTGTCTTCTTTCCTTTGCCATAACCTAGTCCAGTTTTCTTACTAAATGATCTTTGATAACTTAGGATGTCATCCATATTTTTTGAACCGCTCTTAAATTTTGATTGAAAGAATTCTTCATCTGTCTTCTTCTTAAGCAAGATCAATTCAGCTTAGAAATTTTCTTATGCTTTCTTTATTTTCTTGAGTTGTCATTCTAGATTGTTTTCAACCTTTTTGGCTTCTTGAAGCTGATTTTTTAATTCAACAATAATTATTTCTGCATCATTATTTTTGTCCTCAAATTCTGTCATATGAATTTTTGATATTTTGTACATCATTTTACACTTCCTTAATTCTTCAAGAGAACTTACAAGTTCTTCTTCAAGATATACCACACCTTCTACTTCTTCTTAAGGTTTTTTTTTTCTCTATTCCCATGAATAGGACTTCAACATATTCATCTTCACTAGACTTATTTGAGCAGTTATCATCCATGGAATACAAGGTCTTCTTTTTGTTTTTCTTCTTAAAAATCCTTTTGTTCTTCTTTTAATCTTTAGGGAATTCATCATCATCTTCTTATCTGGGATAAGGGCATTTGGAAGCAAAGTGGCCATTCCCCCCCCCCCCCCCCCCAATTAAAACAGTTTAAGGGTAATTTCCCTCTCTTAATATTTTTAACAAGAAGTGCTTCTTCATCATAAGAATCTTCTGATTGAATCTTTGTTTTAGATTTCTTAGCTACCTTAGATGCTTTAAAAGCTGCTTCCTTCTTTTGAGAATTATCTTGCCCAATCCTCATTTCATAAGCTATGAGGATCCCACATAGTTCTTCCATGGTGAGTTTGTCAAGATATTCTCTATCTTCTAGGGTGGAAATATTCAGATTGTAAATCATTGGAAGTGATCTTAGTACTTTTTCAACTATTTCCTTTTCTTTCAATTATGCTCCTAGCCCTTGAATTGCATTTATGATTTCATGAATTCTCTCAAAGTATTCTGAAATATTTTCTTCTTCCTTCATTTTTAGACTTTCAAATTGAGTTTTAAAAGTATGGAGTTTGGCCCTTTTCACCTTGGTGTCTCCATGATAGATGGTATGCAATTTTCCCAGACCTCCTTTTCTATTTTGCAATGCATCACTTTGGAAAAGAATGTTCTGGCTAATCCAACCACGATTGCATTAATAGATTTAACATTATTTCCAAATTGTTTTATTCCTTCAAGATCTATGGGAGGATATTTTGGATCTATATACCCTGTTTCTATAGAAATCCAAACATCTAGTCCAATAAACATTATATGGATTCCCATCCTAATGCTCTAGAAAGCATAATATTCTCCATTGAATATTGGAACCTTGGAGGATGTTTTTACTTGTTGATCCATAGTGATAAACGATCTTGCTTCATGTGTTTAAACTTTTAGTGAAGAGCCCGCTCTGATACCAATTGTTAGAAAATCAACTAATACTGAGAGAGGGGGGGTGAATCAATATTAATAAATCTATCTAATTTTTTATCACTTAAAAAAATCAACAATGAACACATAACACACAATCTTATCATCATGGAAACCCAATTGGGAAAACCACCAATACTTCCTATTACTGCAAAATTATATTTACAAATAGTTTGCAAGAACCAACTTGTTGGATGCACCAACACCCAAGTTTTTTAGCGACAACTGAAGGATGCACCTGCACCCTATTTACCAACAACAACTGGAAGGAGGCTACGACCCCCTATAGGCTTACAACTTGTCCTTGCACCTCCCAACCTACCTCTTATGATAATTATATCTTTGACTTTTGCACACCTTTGGATATTACAATTGAATGTACATAGATGCTTGTCTGAAGGTTTAACACTTTGCTTATATACCCTCAATCGTGCCTCTTCATCTAACAATCACATATCTTCATCGTAGTCTTCCAAAATTTCTCGCACGATTTTAGAGCGTCGAACACAAATCATTCTGCAATTACCTTTCTGCAATTTGTGGGGCGTGCGTTACTTCCACAATTGTGGGTGCACTTTCACATCCTCCTTCCACAATTAACCTTCAATCCACACATTATCCTTTGTTGTTTATGCAATATACACATATTCAGCTTCTACTTTGGAATATAATGGAACAATATGTTCATGTGATTTCTAGGATGTAGTTTCTAATCCAAGTTTCACGAGATAGTTTGAAGTAGACAATACATTCTCTTTATTGCCACCAAAATCTAAATATGAAAATCCAATTAGTTTGAAGTCATGCACCTTAGAATATATGAGTCCAAGGTCTTGAGTCCTCTTCAAGTATCTTAGAATTGTCTTTACAACACACCAATGTCCTTCACAATGTCTTTACATGAACCTAGGAAGAATCCCAACAACAAATGAAATATTTAGTCTATTGGCGGTAAGGTAGATAAGACTCCCCACAAGCTATCTGTTCTTGGTTGCATTCTCAAATTCATTTCCTTCTTTTGATGTGAGCTTCATATTTTGTTCCATTAAAGAGTAGAGAGAGGGTTATACTTTGTCATGCAAAACTTGTTAAAGGACTCTCCAATGTACTTCTTTTGAAGCAATATATATATATTTTGGATTTCGAGTCCTTCCAAAACCCAAGTAGTAGTGAATATGTCCCAAATCTGTCATCTCAAAGCCTTTCTTCAATTCTTTCTTTATGGATGCAATGTAGCTTTGATTGTTCCCTATCATCAAAACATAATCTAAATATACTATAATATATACAAAATATATTCAACTTTCTTGATAAACAAAGTTGTATCATTTATATTAAAGTGTTTAAAATTCAATTTCAGGGGATGCTTAGTTAGATTTTTTTACCATGTATGAGGTGCTCGTTTCAAGCCATATAAAGACTTGATGAGATTGCATACATTTTGTTCTTGTCCCTTCACAACAAAACATTTTGGTTTAGACATGAAGAGATTCAGGCTTTTAAGGCCCCATTCAAGAAAGAAGTATTCACATCCATTTGATGAAATTTACACCCATTATGTGTAGCCAAGTCCAATAGAGTACAAATGGTAGCCCACTTTGTAGTGGGGGAAAAGTCTCCTCATAGTCAATTCCTTCTTTTTGTGAAAATCCATTTTCCACAAGCCTCAAGTTATGCTTGTTAAGTGAGCCATCCTATGTGTACTTGTTCTTGTTAACCCACTTGCAACCAACCGGTTTGGTTCCAAATGGAGCTTCAACCAACTTCCATGTCCCATTCTTGATGAGAGCATCATATTCCTTCTGCATAGATTCTTTCCACTCATCATTAGAAGTTGTTTCTTCAAATGAATTTGGCGCATGGTTAGTATATAAATTCAATCCACAATCATATGAAGCATCCATATCATCAACGTCACTTAAATCTGAATCATCTACATCACCTTCATCTTTTTGTCTTGTTGAACTTCTGGTTGTTTCCTTTCTAACCTCATATGGATGAACGCTTTCAAGTGTCTTCATGATCCATTTCAGAAGTTTCTGTGACGGTCCAGGTTGTCTATTGGATGTTGTTTCATTCTCTTCAAGATTCAATTGCCCAATCCTATCAATCAGACCATGTAATTTTTTTTGTAAGCAGTGGAAGAAATTTCTATTACAAAAGAAAAACATATGGTACAAAGAAAATCCTCAAACATCACCTGCAACAAACAAATAATGACTTGGGAGGAAAAAATCAACCTATCAAGAGACAAGGATAAAGGCTAACCTAACAAACAATAAAGACAACAACTGAGAAAATCCAACGAAGAACACCCGACTGAGAAACAAGAAACAACTTATGTGGATTTTAATGGATCTTTTTTTCCATTCCCCGCCCTTTTTTATGGACATCGATCCAACCTAAAGAGTTATCATTTGTTGAATTGTGTTGAACAATAGCCAAAGTCCCAAAAGAGGCACCGAAATTGGGTAGATTTGGAGGGATGGTAGGATCTTTATCATTATCCAAGTTATTGAATTCATGAGGGCGTCTTTGAGCACGAGAGAGGAATTTTGAGACCATGGTTGTATCTTGAATTACTACAGTGGAGGAGGGAATGATCTAAAGTAGAAGGAGGTTGTTGTTTCGAGGAGGCGTTCCAAGGTTGATTTGAAGCTTGAGGAGGGGGGAAGTTCACTGAGGTGCTCTTTATCTCTTTCCACCCTTCGAGTTTTTTTTAGAAACAATATATGGAGCCAAGTGTTAGAAGGAGGGGAAAACTTCTTGGAGGTGACCCTTTTGTTAGCAGGATCTACATTAGAAATAAATATTCTCATAGCCAATTGGATGTTGGAAAGGAGAATCTTTCGACTTGAGGAGAAACATGCCAGGTATCCATTTACTCATATCCATATCAACGTAAATGCGAGTGAAGGTGTAAATGTCCTTCTTGTTCATGTCTGCATCAATCTTGATAAACCGGTGTAGGGAATTTCCCATTGTAGTAAGGATATCTATAGTCTAGAAATGGGCTGGAAAATTCGAGAACTACACCCAAACTCGGGTAGTCATGGATGTTACAGTTGTAGGATCAAATCCTAGAAACCATGGTTGGAAGTATAAAACTGCACATCATTAGAACCATGGTCCATCATCCATAATTTTCTGATGATCCTTGGATCGATGAATTTAAACAATGAATAAACCCTTGGAGGAGAGGAAAAGGCCATAGTTGGGATTACAATATTGATTAAACCATTCCTTCAATGCAAAACTAAAAGGACAAATCCCATTGAAATGACATATTAGCGCATGTTTTTGAAAAGAGACTCCCAAGCAAAAGCCATAGGATCAAGCACCCCTACCTCTGGAACGTCTTCTAATTTCTCCACTATAAAGGATGGGCCGAAAGCCAAAATGGGTCCTTGTTCCTCTATAGGATTATATTTGACTGCATCAAAAATAAATTATGGTTGGGAGGAAGAGGGTTCCGTGGAAACCCTATCCCCACCACGCAAACTTGAAACTAGGAAAATCTTGGAGTCCTTCCCCACCTTGCAATCATCGAAGGAAAGATCATTTGAGAGAATCCTTCGCCTCAAGATGAGCTTTTGAAAATAGGAGGGCATTCCTTCAAACTTGTGGATCCTATATTTGAGGGCGAACATTGTATCTGAGTCCTTCACCCATAGGTAGATCGAATATCCATACAGAGATCTCACAAAAATGGAGAAGGCCAGAGATGGAAGCGGATCACAATAGCACTTAGAAAACAAATCCCAATAGCTACTTTAGAATAGTCTCCATGAGTTGCACGTTAGAAGAGAAAAAATGACCCCATTGATGTTGGATGCAAGGATAAAGAAGAACACGAGGTCGCTTTAAAATACCAAAAGAGGGAACAAGGATGAAAAGATATTCAAGGGTTTTAGACTGCGCAAGAAAGCCAACTTGCAAAGACGAACATAGGTCGAACAATGAAGGGGAGAGACATGAGATCCATTGCTAGGGTTTTTTCAAACATCATCTCTATTTCTTATGCTATGTTTGTGCCAATGCAGCATGCTTATTGTAATACCCGAATCACACCATGTAATTGAACCTCTTGTTCCAGTGAAACGACAAGAACTTCTTCCCGAGGGGGAGATGGAAACTTAAAAGGAGATTACAAAGATTGATGCAAGATAAGGACCCCCCTTCATTATGTGGAATCCCAATGTCAAATTCATGATATTTCTTTACATGGGTAAATTTATCTAGATGATCAAGCTACCTCTCGAAAATCTTGTCATTTTTATTCATTTTAAGAAAAAATTTCTCTAGAAAGAATAACAATTTTATTTACCTCATTGACAATATTCCTTGGTGGTATTTGAGTACGTCGAGAATATGTATTTTCAATTCCTTTCACTAAGTTTATTTCTTTGTTCCTTAGGGATTAGGACATAACAGGTGGAACCAAATACCCTGAGACGCATTACTGAATGAATGTGACTATACCACATTCCATATGGAGTCTTTTTGGCAAGAACATGAGATGGATTTATGTTTTTCAAATAGACCGTGCACATAACTGCATCACCACAAAACATCAATTTCACATTCTTGAAAAATAACATGGAGCATACCATATTCAACAGTGTCATATTCATTCTTTTTGCCACACCATTTTGTTGAGGATTGTATGGAACAGTGGTTTGATTCCTAATCCTATGTTGCCTAATATAGGATTCAAATTCATTAGAGGCATATTCTTTTCCATTATCACTATGAAGAGTGCATATGTGATGTTGTGCTTCATTTTCAATTCATGCATGAAAATTTTGAAATGTTTCAAACGCCTTAGATTTATGCTTCAATAAATAAACCCAACACATCATAGTGTAATCATCAATAAAATTCATTATATATTTATTACCATTTGTAGAAGGAACATGCATGGGACCACACAAGTCAGAGTGTATCATCTATAATTTGCTACACGCTCTAGAATTTGAATAATGGAAAGGCTGCATACTATGTTTTCCAAGGGTACAAGCATCACATTGCTTCAAATTATTTGGAATGGTGGGAAAAATAGAAACACCATTCTTTTTCAACATTCTAAGACTATCATAAATAACATGCCCATATCTAGCATACCACTAGAGATTGGGTGAAAAAGTACTTTCTTCATGCTGAGAGGGGTATAAAAAATTCCAAGGTGTTGCAAATGTCCATTTCATCTTCAACAATCTCTCATCTTTTTATCTAGTCATGGTGAATTGGTTGTTAGAGGATTTCCATCTCTCAACATTCCCATCAAATATGTGGATGTATTGCCCTTGCTATTGAATGTGCACAAGAAACAATAAGTTTTTTGGCAACTCTGGAGGATAGAAAACATTTTGCAACATAAATTTAGGAAATCTAAGCAATTTAAGCCCAATGGCATCGATTCCTTTAGGTTTGAAGCTCGGATTATCTGTAAAGTACACTATACAATCTACATTGTCATTCAAATATTTGAAAAAAGTCTCTTCTAAATGTCACGTGGCAGGTAGCACCAATGTCAAGTAGCTAAGTTTGTCTCCAATATGCAAATCAACTATTGAATAGTACTTCATTTATACCAACATTACAATGCGCAACAATGAAATGTACAGATTCAAGGGATTTACCTCTTCCTTCTCTATGATATTCTCCGATGGAATTCTGCATGTCTATGCCTCACGACCTTTCTTGCCACAAGAGATCTCTCACCATGGTTATGTCTACCCCGTTCCCATGGAATTATTTCTTCCACATTCTCTTTTGTTTCCATATTGTCTAAAAGAATCATCATGATTGATTCTTCTTCTTATTAGAAACACACAATCTCTCCAGTGGGTTGAATTGTCTTCTTTCCAAAGGATTTTTCTCATTCTGCAATTTTTTAGATTGGAGTGTCAAATTTGAGATCCTTCAGTTGGCCTATAACTTGAAGTGGATCAAGATAGTGTGAATATGTGGGGTATAGGACCTTGATGAAGATAGTGAAAGGAAGGTCTACCCTCACACTAGTTGCATCAATTTCATGCATGATGGATTTAATCTCAGATGCTACAACCATGGGATCATTATCCTTCAACTGTGAGTTGAAGAGCTTGAATAAAAACCAGGAATTATCTCCAATTTTGAGTGCGTCATACAAATATTTCAACTCCTTCATCATATGGATTATTGTGTTGACTCACCTCTTCACTTACTGTAGAAAAAATTAGTGCATATTCCTTCTTATATCTATTTTACATTGCAAGATCTTTGTCTGTTTCAGGTTCTTCAGGTGCATTGTCACCCTCTCCTTCAGAAATGCTATCCCATAGATTGTTGAAGATGAGGATATGCTTGATATTCCTCTACCATTATGTATAGTTTTCCTCGCGACTGAGCACCACTCCGACAATAGAGATTAGCAACTGCATTTTTAAAGACAAAAATATCTATAATCTTCACAACAAGGGCCTCCAATACAATCTCTACAATAGTCTTTGCAATGTAAGATATACTACAATCTCTTGCAATATACAATCTTTACATTTAGACGAAGAAGGTGAGTGGATATGCACACAATTGTTGCCATCATATTCTATAAAAATACATATTTAATGCATAATCCTTCAATCTAAGACTAATTCTACCAAATGCATTGATAGAGTGAGTCAAATATGTCCAAAAATCCATTAGGTTTGAGATTCAAACCCCCTTTGATACCACTAACATAGAGGAGATGAATTATCATGTTTTTTCCCCGTAATCATGGATCAAACAACAACAACTAGAGGATGCATATAAGTTGTACTTGTGGCCTTCAATTAGATAACACATATGGTACCTTCCATGCACAATCCTGAGAATCTTTTCCAACTAGTGTTGAATCCCCTGTGCATATCTGAATTGTGCATAATTCCCTCCAATTTTTAGCTTTCAAAATAGTTATAAATGATTTGCATATATGATAAAAAGGTTCTAAGCATGGGGTTAGAAAACATAGAGAAAACTCCCATGCAGGTCGTAGGTCAAGGGTTCACAAATTTCAAAGGTTTATGCAGGCGAACCATGGTGAGGGGAGTCGAGTCCATGGAAGCACACAAATAAGTCTCTCAACGCAACATGCAATTTGATCTCTCAATGCAACGTACAACTTGGTCTCTCAACCTTGCACACAAAAGAGTCTTGGATAGAAATAGTAAGGAATGACAAAGACATTATTAAAAATAGCCCACAAATAGCGCTCAGTGGTAGGAGGTTTGACTTTGATGATGATATTCATGGTATCTTGGAGTATACGGATCATGGTTTCACAAATTAGGGTTTTCCAAAGTGAGAACACAATACATAGATAGGTTATGTCTAAACACATAGGTTGTAGAAGAGGCTATGGTTGCAGGAAGGTGACTGGGAAAAGTCTGTAGGTACGTAGATAACTACCAGATTCCTTTGGTGAAACCGAGGAGACAATATTCATGTCTCAAGTAGAGACAACATACTAATGAAAGACATAAATTAGAACAAGGAAGCATGGGGTCATAATGTTAGGGATCTGATACCAATGTACATGCCTAGATAACTCCGATGCTTGGATGATTTTTGCAATAATGAGAATTAAATATATACAGTGAAGAATCAAACATATACAATAAAGTTTGCAATAATGAGAATCCAATATATACAATGGAGTGAGATTCTTTGTTTTCATCATCCAAGTAGTTGTGGTGACTCTTCAATTAATTCTTTAATAGGAATATATTTACAATTTTAAATTTCAACCATCATTATGTAGATTAGGTATCCAAGATAAACATATACAAGGCATAAACAATTTTGTTGAGAGAAATATATACTACCATGCTCATATTATTATGAAGAACAAAATGCATCAATATGTATTAAACCATTAACTATTCAAAATAATAATGAAATAAATAAAATTGTAATGATTCCAAACGAGCACTAGTGTTTTGCGTAGTATGGATTTTAAGAGCATCATTCGTGTAGATATGTGAGAAGAAGCCTATAATGAGAATGACCATTATTTTATTTTATTAAATAAATTTCATTGTCAAATAAATCTTATTTTATATAGTCATAAATTTTGTTAACAAAAATAACATATCTAAAACAATAACTTTTTAAAGTTTTTGTTTTTTTGTAAATTGCATTTAGTGGTTATTTTTATTCTGAATTTAAGAGTGGTGCAACGAGTAGCATTCTTTTTATTTTCAAGGCTAAAATCACATTTTTTTTGAAATCCTGATCAATCATGGCTATTTTAATAGTATTAGAAGCCATAAATCGACCCCGAATAAAAAATGGCCCTTTGAAAATCACCTTAATTTTTATTCAAGTTTCAAATTACATCTTGTTTGAAACCCTAAACTTAATAACTAGTGTAGTTGCAATCAAATTCCTAAAATGGTGCTCTCGAAATTACCTAGAATCACCATGGCACATCCATTTTTCTTTTCAAGGCTAAAATTACAAATTGTTTGAAATTATGGCCATAATAGCTGGTATTGAGATAATGTAAGTAACACTATTTTCTTCTATCCTATCAAAATTATAAACATATCAAATCCACGACATAAAAAAAATTATATTTAAAAAAATCACTATAAAAATAAAAAAAAATAATTAAAATAAGCTTAAAAAAATTAAAATAAAAACAATTCGATTGATTTTTATTTTTATAGTATCAAGAGAAAGTAATCATAAATACAACACCACTTGATAGCTAACTTGCCACTATGGAAATCAAGTTAGCTAGAGAAGCTAAAAGATAGGTAATACGTGTGTAAAGTAATTAGAAAATCATTATGTTTTTCACATATATTATTTATGACAAAAAGCACCATTCTAAAAGAAGTTATTATTATTTATATATGTACTGATTATGTTATATGGTTTGAGTAGATATGAAAAAGTTGTTATATATGTATTGATTATGTTATATGGTTTGAGTAGATATATGAAAAAAAGTTGTTATATATGTATTGATTATGTTATATGGTTTGAGTATATATGATTTTGAGGATACTTTGATTCCGCAGAATAACAGGTATTGATATATTTTCGAGTGAAACAAAAAATCTAAAAATAAAGTATATGTGGAAGGGATTTCAACTTGCTCCTATGCATATGAATGGGAGTGTTTGTCGCTTTTTCTAGGATGTCCAATAGCCTATGGATGACATTGATGTCTTTTCTAATAATGTTGATGACTAGTGAAGTATATGTGGAAGGGATTTCACCTTGCTCCTATGCATATGAATGGGAGTGTTTGTCGCTTTTCCCAGGATGCCCAATAACCTATGGATGACATTGATGTCTTTTCTAATAATGTTGATGACTAGTGAAATGCCTAACTGAGCCTAATTGCGTTCCAAGAGTGCTTTTCCTAGGAGAAGCTTCACAACCCAACTTGGGTCTATGATTTTGAGGATCCCTGCTGAGAGGGTCAATCACATGAAGTGGATCATAATTTTTGTTGTTGTGTACACTTACATGTACTCATGGAAAACAAATGCAGAACAAGTGGGGTGTAGTTTAGGATTTGAGAAGTAACCAACCTTTACAAGTTCCATTCTCCATTCTTTTGACTACTCTCCTTACTAGAAAAACTCTCACAACAATTAATGTCAATTTTCTGAAATGACAACCCATTATTCTCTCTATTAGAAAAACTCTCATAACAATTAATGGTATTTTTCTGAATTGGCAACCCAATGCTATATATATAGGCAATTAATATCCACCCTATAGTGCAACATTAAATATAACTGAAGATAAGTAAATTGTTTTGTAATCTGTTCTATTGATTATTATATCAGATCTAAAGTTCAATCCCCACAACAATAAATACTATGTTGCGAAATAAGAACTTATAAATTTGTAAATTTAACCAGCCATATCAAATAACCTATTATCTACAACTTTCATAAAACATATATATATGTATTAATCTCTAAACTAAAATGTTGCTTACGCCAGATTATCTATAGGGCAAAATAAAAACCATTAGCACTTGCCTAAACCATTACTTAAATGATCTTTTAAAATAAATTATTAGTATACATTATCGTAACTTCATCCAACTTTATGGTCAATTTGGGACTATCAAGATTATGTAGCATTCAAATGAAATAATTAATTTTAATATTAGATTACATAATCTCAATATTTATAGTAAAGTTTTTTAATTGATTAAAAATAATATTTTATAAAAACTTAATAATGAAAAAAATTCAACTTTAAAGTTATGGAGATGTAAAACTTCCAAAGAAGCATGTTGATGAACTAACATCAATTTCCCACCACATCTGTGCTGATGACACCTTTACATAGCTAATAAAATGGATAACAATTTAATTTATTTTGTAAAATAAATAAAAAAATAAATAAATCTTTTCATAATTAAAAACAAAATTTAAATTTATTTACAAGTAAATTAATTTAATTAAATAATTAATAAAATTTTGAAAAAGTTTTTAAATAAAACATAAAATTTTATATTAACACTTAGATGACATATCAAAAATAAAATTATAAAACATTAAACATACAAACTTATATATTATTATATTATTTTATATTATTAAAACTAATCTTATAAACAAAATGATAAATGAGAATTTAAAAATGAATATGTTTTTTTGAAAATATAAAAGATAATTATAAATAAAATAGTAAATGAGAATGTAGAAGATAAGACGTGTTTGAAATGATAGATGGGAATTTTAAAATAATACGATGTTTGTAAAAATATAAAAGATAATTATAAATAAAACAATAAATACGAATTTAAAAGATAAGATAATTGTGTATGTTTGAAATGTAAACTCAAATTCCGAATGTATTCGGGCCCCTCGGTTTGTTTCGCTAAATACCTTGTATATTCCCTTTTGAACTTTACTGTGGTCCGCCGATCGGTTCCATCTATGAACTCATGCTCACTCCATGTTTAGATTGTTTGGGCAATGAGGAGACCAGACCATGTATGAGATTGGGATACTATGTTATGTTATGCTATAATCTTTTACATTATGCATTATGTAAATTTTGTATGTTAAAAAATGTAATATTTTAACTGGGTAGGGCCTCTTTACAAATTTTGGAGTAGCTGTTGGATCAAATACTGAATTAGTGCTTTCTCAACTGCAACCTCAATATTCACCTCCACCAAGAGTTGTGGCAACACCAACAGGCCCTCAAGTAAGGACTAGGCTTTGTCAAGCCACAGATCCACATAGTATTGCCGAAAGAGGAAGTATTTTTCCAATTCCATATATGCTAAACATATTGATCATTGCTACAATTTTCCAGAGTATTTGTTATTTCTTGATTTAAAAAAGGCATTTAGTTTATTGGCAATATTAATCCAAATTGACCAGAGCGGTTTGAATGTGTTTCGAGCAACGACGAGAAAAGAATTGCGGATAGAATGAAGACATTGCAAGAGTTGGTTATGATATGTAATAAGGTGATTTTTTGGTTGAGATAAGTATTTTATGATACCATACAAGCTTTCATATAACATATAACATTATACCAATGGGCCAGTTCATAACATGATTTTTATACTAAGTTTTATATTTTTATAATCTTTAAATCCTTTACCAAGAGTGGTAGTAATTGATTAATTCTAATGTATGTTTGTTGCTCTTGTTTCCGATGTTTGAAAAATATCATTATGAGTATTCCGTGATACCTCTTCTCTGAGAAATTCCCATGATTATATCTATGATTATTCATTACTATATATGTTAGTATTCATGGCACCCTTTCACATACTTTAGTGACATATTTTCCCGAGAAATGTCCATTCATATCTAACAAGCCTAACATACCGAGTACCTATTTCACATACCTTGTTACGAAATATCTATTACCATATGAGATCACTAGCCAATACACCTTGAAATTGATTCTAAGACATATTATTGTCTCTAAGACATAAACATGTATTTCTATGGTTTTATGGGATTGACTCTCTTCTTAATCCACACAGATGCTTTGAAAGGAGGAGCCGACAAATGCATTTCCAAATCATTTCACGGATAAGGATTATATCAACATTCTTGAGTCCATGGGACAAGTTGTTCACATATTTAAACCCTCATGGGAAATATCTTATTGATATGATTTTCATTTTTTCTTCTTCTGGCATTCGTAAAACTATTAGACTTGCATATATACAGTTTCTTGCAATGACAGGGGTTATTTAAGACTTTCATTGGCATTGTTCAACATACATTGATGGCCATTCCCATATTTTTTGTTGAGTTTGGACTTTGATTCGAATGCATCAAGGTTTTATTGAAAATTGAATTCCCTTCTTTTGTATTTGAAATGGACGTCCTGAACCCGGGCCATAATGTATGATCTGCAAGGAGAACTTTAGTATCCTCTCAGCAACTTAATACATAGGAAATAAATTGCATGACATGCAAAGATAAATCAATCACTATGGGATAGTGGAGTAAGTAAGACGTGGCATGATTTGCAGTAACATTTAACATTTTGCTATTGATACTGGCAGTTGACAAATGTCTTTGTATATGTCTAATATTTGTTAGAGGTCACCAAACATGCTAAAACTAAATAATGTATTGAATCGAACTCCGAGTACCAAAATAGGTTAATATTCAATAGCAAGTGCAACTGTAAAAACAATGAAATTGATTGCAACACCATGTGTACCAAACCAAACCAACAATAAATAAAGGGGAAAAATACATAAATGAAGCCAAAACGCTTCCTATTTTCCATGTTAACAACGCTCTTCACTTTGGTGAAACTTCCCTCTCCAAGAGTCTGTCCTAGCCCATATTTTTCGTGAAAAATTTAGATAAGGACAACCTTTTCCACCTACGGGGAAGACATTGTGGCACCCATCGAGACATCGCTCGATGCCCAACATCAAGTCGTGGTTCGATGGGTGCATTGGTGCCTACCCCGTCAATGGAAAAGGTTGTCCTTGTCCAAAATTTTCATGGAAAAACTCTGCCTATTTTCCACGTTAACAACGCTCTTCACTTTGGTGAAACGTCCCTCTCCGAGAGTTTGTCCTAGCTCATATTTTTTGATCTTGTACTTATTAAGGCTCATTCTCTCCTACCTTTTACTATAAATGTATCTACTGATAACATCTCAAGGCCAAATGAGTCCTGATGGTTAACAACAATGCAACAATTTACAATCCCATTTCTGCCAGGATTAGGAAACCCAAGCTCAGGACCACTCGAGTTGGAATTTCCGTCAACAATATGATTTTCACGGGCTGGATGTTCAATTAGAAGTTCCGTCGCGATTATCAAAACCATTTGGATTTGTTGGTTCATTGGTTTCAATACTCAAATACTCAGTTAAACATACTAGAAGGTCGGAATACCCCAACTTCACGAATTAGTTGCGGTTATATATGCATTTGAAAGGATGCACTTTGTCTCATTTAGTAGATCCAATCTCGTATTAATGCAGAAACTGGTGAACTAGTCATTAGCAAGATAACACTATTTTAAATTTAAAAACATCCTATTGTCAAAGTCCAAGGACATTTGCCACCTCGTGGCTCTTGTTCGAATATGGACCTATGATGCTCTTGGCATTGTTACCTTGTAATGCCTTCTTTGAATAAAGGTTGAACTTTATTTGTAATATATTGTATTGTATTTTTTTTTATAATTTATGTTAAATAAACAAAATATATTAATTTACTTATAATAGGTTAGTGATATGTGTGTACTTTTTTTTATTGATTTATATTTAAAATAGAAACTCATAAATGTTATACAAAATGTTTAGATTTTCATAATAATAACAAGATATACAAAGTCGAAATTCCTTGTAAGGCATAGCTCATAGAATTTGTGTTAAATGACAACTAAACTAATGTGTTTATGGGAGGTTTATCATTACAGGCATTTACAAGAAGTTTCTCATAACGGGCATAACCGACAACGGTTTACTCATGTAACTTCTTTCATGAAGTATATAGTGCATGGTTGGGATACGTAATTTATTGAGTTGTCTGTGAGGTTGATGCTCGTCATGTAATCTCTCCTTATTCATTAATGAGCTTCAATACTTTGCCTGCGTGGATGTTTCCCCTTTGGGGTTTTACCACACGAAATGTTGGTGTTTTGTATTGTGTTTTCATTGTGTGATTGTGTAATGTGTCTCTGAATTATTAACAAGTGGTATCAGAGCTATCGTGAAGAGAGACATTGGTCCAGAGAAGAGGTGATCATCCTGTTTGAAGAAAAGGGAGATCATTTCTGGATCCACATGGAATCGTTGCTAAAGAGAAGAGAATGCAGAGCTGTCTAGAATCATTGTTGAAGAAAAGAGAATGCAGCCACACCCGTGAAGAGTCTGGCTACTGCTGGACGTGAAGACTGGGACCGTGAACTCTTCCATCTGCGAATCATATGCATAAAAGTGCACGTTGCAGCCACCGTAGAAAGTGACATGAAGGAGAAGAGTTTGCATGTAGAGTGAACCATGAGGTCCCACCACCTGGATGTGGAGAAGAGTCGTGAATAAAGAAGAATCCTTGTTGGAGGAGTTGCGTTGAAATTCTGTAGAGGAAGAGAGACCGTGTGTTTACGTGTGGAAGAATCTCTACTAGAGGATACCACTGCTGGAGACCATTTTCCAGCTTGTTTTGCCACTGCTAAAAATCAACGTGTGAAGAGTCTGCTGGGTGTTAGATTTTCAACATTAAGCTATCATTATTAGGATCTTTGACTGAGAGAATAACAAGCACAACAATCAAACACAAGAAACAATGAACATAGTGTTTTTCCTCGGGGAAACCATAAATGGAGAAAAACCCGCAACTTCCTCAAAGATAGAATCAACACCAAAAGTAAAACCCCAAAACAGTAAGATGATCTCCCGACAGCAACAACCTCTTTCTTCCTAGCCCCAATGTCTTCTTCTTCCTCAACTACACACTACAACTGAGTGTGAGTGAGTGTGTGTCAAATAGAGAGGCTAGCTCTCTATTTATACTAATTCTCAACTTGACTAAACCCAACTAGGGTCGACTTCACTAGGTGAGTCTAATAACCCTAGTGCCCCGGAACTGCAGGGACTTTAACCCTTGAACAATAGGAGGGTTACCCACAATGACTTGACATGACTTGTTTACATTATAGATCCTCCCGATCGGAACATCGGGGCATGACATGAATCAATTACATTATAGACACATCCCAAAATAAACATCGGGGTACAAGACATAAGATACATAGGTGAATACATTCCGAAGTTACAAATACAAAAACACTGGGCCATGTGACTATCTACAAATCGTGAAGGAGGAAGTGAAAGTCTGTGTGTGAAGAGAACTTTGTTGGCCATCACTGGAGGATTGTGGAAGGGTTCTTCCTGGGTGTTGTTTGCTACAGCTCGGAAAAAGCAGTAATTTAAAAAAAAATTGTGCTACGTTATCAAAAAGTTTGGTATATATATTTAAAAAAAAAATTCAAAAATCAATCTAGGACTGCAATGGAGAAAATATAGTATTGTTTATATTGTTTAGTATATTGTAGTGTTTTTTGTTTGGAAATATTTTTTCATGGAATATATATATATTTTCAATAATGTCTAGCACAAAGTTTGAGATTGAAAAATTCAATGGTAAAAACAATTTTGAATTATGGAATTTAAAGATGCGGGATTTATTAGTTCAACAGGGGTTACAAAGAGCCTTAGAAGGAAAAAAGAAAAAGGCCTCTAACTATGACATAGGATGAATGGGAGGATTTAGATGCGAAAGCACTAAGTACAATTCGATTATGTCTTGCAGATGATGTGTTGTTCAACATTATTGGAGAGACATCAACAACAAGCCTATGGAACAAGTTAGAAAACCTGTATATGACCAAATCAGTGACAAACAAAATTTACTTGAAGCAACAACTGTACGGTATGAGAATGAAAGAAGGTATGAAGATAGTAGATCATTTGAATTTTTTTAATACTCTTATTTTCTAGTTGAATAGTATGGGTGTTAAAATTGATGATGAAGATAAAGCAATCAATCTCTTATGTACTTTACCTGAGTCTTGGGGTCAATTAGTTTCTTCCATTAGCCTTAGTACAACTAATACTTTAGAATTTGAGAAATTAAGGAAGAAATCTAGTCTTGAGACCTCTTCACCAAAAGATTTGGTTGTTAGAGGTCAATCCAAAGAGAAAGGAGAAAAGTCTAGAGGTACTTCTAGGTCTAAATCGAAGGGAAGAAATAGAAAATTAAAATGTTGGTATTGTAACAAGATTGGTCATCTCAAGAAGGATTGTTGGAAGAGACAAGAATCTAAGAAGGATGACTCAAAGTCAAAGGCAAATTCTGTTAAGTCTTTTGATTCTGGTATGATCGATGAGGTCTTGTCTGTTTGTAATATTTCTAAATATAATGAGGAATGGCTATTAGATTCTGGTGCTTCACACCATATCTGTCCTCATAAAGATTGGTTTGCTTCCTATCAAATAGTTAATGATGGAATAGTTCTTTTAGGAGACAATCATTCATGTAAAACTGTTGGGGTTGGAAGTGTTAAGATTAAAATGTTTGATGGATTAATAATAACACTTATAGATGTTAGACATGTACTTGAGTTAAAGAAAAAATTAATTTCTTTGGGAGTATTGGATTCTTATGGTCATAAGTTTACAGGTTGTGATGGAACCCTAAAAGTTTCCAAGGGTGCTTAAGTGGTCATGAAGGCACAGAGGACAGGAAACCTTTACAAACTAGTTGGAAGGATGCAAGTTAATGGTACCGCATTAGCATCTGAAGAAGAGTTAGGATCCACTCAGCCATGGAATCAACATCTTGGTCATATGAGTGAAAAATGACTTTAGGTATTAATGAATCGTAAATTGCTTCCAAATTTGAAAACTCTGAACTTGATGTTTTATAAACATTATATATTCAAAAAGCAGCGTAGACAAAAATTTAAAGCAGGTAGTCATGTTAGTAAAGGTGTTCTTGAATACGTTCATTCTGATTAGTGGGGTCTATCTCCTACCATTTCCTACGGGGGAGCAAATTATTATGTATTATTTGTAGATGATTTTTCTAGAAAGGTTTGGGTATATGTCCTAAAAACAAAAGATGGCGTATTTAACACATTTAAACAATTTAGAGTTATGGTGGAAAAAAGAACTAGCAAGACAATCAAGTGTTTAAGGACAAATAATGGAGGTGAATTTACTTCTATGGAGTTTGAAAAATATTGCAAATATGAAAGGATCGTAAGACACATAAAAAATGTATACACTCCTCAAAAAATGGCATTGCAGAGCGCATGAACAAGACTCTTCTAGAAAGAGAAAGGAGCATGCTCAGTAATTCTAATTTGGGGCAAGAGTTGTGGGCAAAAGAAATTTCTACTGCTTGTTATCTAATAAATCGAACACCATCAATGGAAATTGATTGTAAAATTCCAAAAGAGGTATGGATTGGTCATTCCTGTGATTATTGGAATTTGAAAATCTTTGGTTGTGAAGCTTATGCACTTACTCCTAAAAATCAGCGTTCTAAGTTGGACTCTAGATCAAAGAAGTGCATTTTTGTTGGATATGATGATGCAACGAAAGGATATAGATTGTGGGATCCTACTGCCCAAAAAATTCTCATTAGAAAAGATGTAATTTTTGATGAATCTTCTCTGATTAAATCTGAAAATGTAAGAGTTGATGTGGAACATGAACATGTAATATCAAAACAACTAATTCAGTTGGAGAACCAATCTTCTTATGACTCAAAGAAACATGAAGAAGATTTCGATGAGAGACAAGTCATAGAAGATGAAGACATTAAAGAAATTGTGGAAACCTGTAAGTAGGAATATTTCACCTTCTGCGGATAGAAGTTGTTCCTCTGGTCTGAATGGTTCAGATCCAGAACAAATGAGTGAACGACAAAGGATGAAGACCCTCCCTAGATGTCATAGACACCTGGAATGTCGCTTTGATAGTGAACCTGTGCACCTGCAATTAGATCAAACAAGCAAACACAACAAAGCTACCAGAACATAATCTATTTATCCATGTCAGTGACTAAGAAATCCAACAACATTTACATGTGAAATTAGAACAACAGTAATGTGGGATGGAAATCAGCTTTGCATTAAGATGAATGGAGAAGTTTACAACCAATTAAGCCTTAGTGTCGACATGCATCTCCATGAAACCAACACTTTCATCCCCATAAGCTCTAAATTTGCTCTCTATGCTCTCAAATGGCTTGGGCCAAGTGGTCAATCCAACAACATAACAATACCTCTAAAGTTCTCCCCCTCAACCATGGACATGAGCTTTTATTTATAAGGCTCAATGGATAGGAGTGGTTGAGAGATTTATGGATGAGGTGGCCTCTAAGATCCTATGATGGGGGATCTCGAGCTCAACTGACCCAGAATGATAGGGATAAGGGAGGACACGAGGCTCATGATCTAGAAGCTTCAAGAAACTTCTCTTTTTCCCATTTTACCCAGGGTACCGCTTTTCTCCTCTTATGACAGAGCGGTTCAGGTTAAAAACGCTTATGGACCAAAGGATATAAGCAGTGGCACCGCTTATGGTAAACAAGATGCAGGTGGTGCGAGCAAGGTACCGCTCAAGGTTAACAGGGAAAGCACGGTGCTGAGTATTTTCATGAAAGATTGACAAACAACATGGGTTTTCTCTCCAAGTGCTGGGATTAAGGGAAAATATGTAAGTCAAGGATCTTATCACATGGTGGTGACAGGATTTTGGTATAACAGGATGCCACCCAAAGCATGAGTCTTAGAGGGATAAGATAAACGAGAGCTTTGAGAGAACAAGTTGTCGCTACGAGGTGAAAATGTCGGTTCGATCGGAGCATGTTGTCAAGTAGGCATCTGTAGTACATCAATATTTTTTACTCATAGACACAAGCAGCCAACCCATAGCTGCAGACCAATACAAGGCAGCTCGATGGGAGAAATAAACAAGCATGGCTACTAGAATACATCGTAGATACATGTGATAGAGGACTCAAACTTGGACATAGCTACCAGACATACAATGTAGATCTATGTCATTCAGACGCAAATTTGAGCATAGCCACGACCATACAAATGTGGATCCATGCTAGATATACAAAACTCCATCACAACCTGGGGAAAAGCAATGAGCACTTTTAAACAAATACCCAGGGTCTTCGTCTCCTCTTCCGCAAAGTACGATTCTATCCATGTGATTACAATGATCTGAAGTCGAACATGGTAGAAACCACTTGATTACTGGCCAATGGTGTGAACCGTTAACAAGTGCAAGGGAGATCACCATTGATGTCAATGATTCCCAAGGTACCCTAGTACAATCTACTGAGTGTGAATGGATGTCCCGACGTCAAACACCCAGTCGATTCTATCGATCAAAGGTCAATGATGTGAACCTATGTCGAGAGCAAGAGAATCTGTCATTAAGGCATACATATCTCAAGGTACTAAGTTTTTGTTTCTAAGACTAGTTCCCGGATGATGAGCTGATGTCGATGGGAAAAGTCTCATCGAAGGAGGGCCATGATGAGTCCCACATCGACAACACAAAACTTGGAACATAGTTCTGGAATGATGTGAATGTAGTAACCATAAGACTGACTCAAAAGTATTGACACAAAGAATTTTCTGACTGTAGAGGAAAAACTTCTTCAATTTCCCTTTGAACATCGGGTAGCACGACAAAAGACTTGGCAGCATGAATGAATGGGACAAACTCATGATGCGACAGTGGACAATGCATTCTTTTGAAAGACTCAAAGGAGTGACAATGACTCATGAAAGTGGATCATCGCGGAGATCAGCTAAATACCCAATTGACTGACATGATGTGCAGTGAAGTGCCATGTTCAAAGGTAACGACAAACAACTGCCAATTATTTGCAAAATGATTCCCTTCCCATTTTCCCCATCATGATCAATGAGTGCCTATTTTCGGTTTTACGAGTTCAAAGAGGGTAACAAACACTCAGTATATCTTGTCTGAAGACAAGTCCAAACTCATATGTTTTACAAACCTGAGAGAGGAGGGGTTCGTTCCCAAAAAGGGTCTCTCAATGTTTAATTTAACGACTGTAATGAAAGAAAACTCGGTATCATTCATGTTTAGAGAGTCTGAACGATTACGGAAGAAGACTCCAAAGGGGTCCTTTTTCGTATGATTTAGTCCCTAAGGCCCGAAAAAGTGTAAAATCATACCTTAGATAACTCTTTTAGTCATGGTTGGCTGGAGTGTTCCTTTTTCATAAATAGTCTATCCGAACCGAAAAAGAGATAACCTACCGTCGGAGAGACGACTCTTCAAATGCTTTTACCCTACCGTCGGAGAGACGACTCTTCAAATGCTTTTACGAGTATGAAGAAGACAAGTACTCGATAATCTTTTCAGATTTTAAGAGTCCGAAAAGAGTTTAAAGAAGACTCTATTAACCTTTTTCATGTTTGAATCTAGAGCATGAAAAAGTAACAAACTAAGATCAAACCACTTTTCATGTTTTAACCAGAGCACTAAAAATGAAAAGTAAGCTCAACACCATCTTACTGTTTTTAACGAGCTCAAAGATCAGTTGAAAGAACGCTTAGGGATTGCTTTCATTTTTACGCAAGCTTGAAACCAATGGGTAAACTATGCTTGAAAAATCCCATTAGCATGATATACAGAGGTTGGAATCTTGCTCCCATCATGATTGCTGGCAAAGCCTACCCCTAACATGGTTGCTAGGGGCTCGACATGCCCCCCAAGATTCCTTTCGTCTGACAATTCTTCTTCGATACCCAACCTAAAAACCTAGTTACTAATGTAAAAATGTTCACCAGGGGGGTAGGAAGAACGAGAATCGAGCAGGTGAAAAGAAGGTTCGAGTTCTAACACTAAAGGGAAGACTCGAATCAAGGGAAGGGGATCTGTTTCATTTTTTACGCAAGCTTGAAACATAAGGTAACTATGCTTGGAACATGGTTTCATGTTTATGCAAGCTTGAAACCGAAAGGTAAACTATGCTTAAGGATATCCATTTCATTTTTTAAGGAGCTTGACATAGAATGGGAACTTTTCTCACCATGTGGTTTCATTTTTATGCAAGCTTGAAACCAAAAGGTAAACTATGCTCTCAAATCTGCTCCTACCAAACATGATATCCAGAGGTTGGTAGGTTGCCCCCATTTCATAAAAGCTAGCAGCTTAGCTCCATTATGATGTCCATAGACTAGAGCCATACCCCCATTTTACCTATGATGGGAAGAATCTAACTAGAAGAAGGGGAAGGAACCAAAAGAACATGTGGCACATTTAGGGCAGTCTGATTACTAGGAGTAATGCGATGGTCAGGTGTAACAAAGGAAAGTTAATAAATGGTCACAATCTTCCCATCATGGGGAAAATGCATAACTCTAAAGAGTGTGGACACAACAGCCTTCATGGCATCAACATAATCACTTCCAAGGAGTAGATTGAAATCTAAAGGACCTTGGACCACCGTAACATCAATACAAACAGTTTTCCCTCCTAATGTAATAAGCAAGTAAGGAAGGGTCCCTAAAGGTGCAGTAGGTCTTCGATTAAAAGCCAGTATCTGATCGGTGGATGGAAAAAGCTGAGGAGAGCCTAAAGCTTTCCAAACAGTTGAGGATAGAATACTAACAGAATCCCCTTCGTCAACAATAGTGCGAAGAATCCGCCTAGCAGTAACATTCACAACTATCTAGAAAGGAACACTCGAATGAAGACGAGACTCTGTTAGGTTACTCTAGTCAAAGGAAATAACCTCACTACTCGGAGAGGGTTCTGTCGAAACAGACAAAATTTCCTCTTGTCGAGAACAATCAGAATGAAGCATAAAAACTTCAACAGGTTTCAGTTCATTCTCTACTGGAAGAGAAGAACAAGATGAAGATTTGGTCAAAGATACTACTTCAGTCTTAACACTCTCTGATGAAAGAGCGGGATTGGGTGGAAATGACACCGACTCGACCACTTTAACTTCACTCTCCAAAGGAAGAGTGGAATCAACCACAGATAAATCCGAATCGACCACTTGGTCAACCAACGAGGAATCGAGGGATAACTTACTATCACTTGTTGGAATCACCTGTCGATGATCGGTAATATTTTCCAACCAACGCGAAGCTTCATCCATGATTGGACAAAGAAAAGTGCGATGCATAGCCTTTCATATCAAACAAGGATACAAGACTTTACCCTTACGACCATTTACCAATGGATCACTGGTTGAGGGAGTATCATCAACATGATGATCATAGGTTGATGACACAGATGGTTTGGATCTTTTAGACTCACTCTTCTTGTACACGAGAGAGATCGGGACACTCCTTCAGAAGGTGGCCCCCCTTGCAAAGCTTACAAGGGAACTTGGGTTTTTTGGGTGTTCTCTTAGAACAAGAACCATCAAGAGCAGATGGTTGCTTCTTTTTCTCTTTCTTATCCTTCTTCTTTTTACCCTTCCCTTTCTTCTTCTCTTTATCCACATGACTGCTAACCATAGAGCTTTGGTCAAGCGAAGAAGAAGAAAGGGATGAAGCCACAAGCAGCAAAGAAGGAGAGGGATTAGGTTGAGGTTGATCCTCTCCCAGAGGAGAAGTGACATTTGAGACATTAGGTGTAACAGGAATTACCGGATTAAAAATCCAGACCGATAATCCTATAGTTAATCTAGGAAGATTTAGAGTGGCAAGAAAGGGAGGACCAATACCTTCACTTGGAGGGAATACAAAAGGTACACATTGGAAAGGGACCTCTTTAGTGGTATTCCCAGATGAGGATTCCATCTCTAAACTCTCTAATAACCCCCTAACTACCACGTACAAGAAAGTACTACTCAAACTAAAAGCAACAAGCAAACATGTGAAAGGAGTGGATAAGAGTTAGGAACCTCACAGGACAGGCCAAAAGGATAACTCAGATGGTTTGAGGATTCCTAAAAGGGTCTCCCGATATACACAAGTTATGTGGGAGCTCAAATTGGTAGTAGTGCTGTCTAATACATAATCGTTCACAAGGGGCCTTCCTATATACAATCGAGTACGTGAAGTACCTTTCTATATACCTCAAGGGTACGTGAAAGGCCGTTTGATATACTGACGATACATGGAAGAAATGCACAAGTCTCGGGATGTAATGTAGACAAGTAACGATAGCTCCTACACTTAACAACGTCCGAACACGTCTCTAACTTATCATTCAAATTGCTAAAAGTTTTAACCTAGTACTACCGTTAATTTTATCTTGTGCGTTTAGGCGGAACCATGGAGTGAAAACTTGAAATTAAAGAAGATGCACATTGATCTATATGATAATGCAAGTTTTCCTCTTCAATGAAATTCTACCTAAGAGAGGGAGAGAGATTTACTTTTCTTCCCAAAAATGCACACCCAAATGCAAATGCAATTCTACCTTTCCAAACGAAAAGTGAAATATCAATGCACCCCAAACAATCTTCAAAGCAAATAAGAAATAGATCTAGAGAACATCAAACATAAATACACCAAAAATGTTTCCTATCTTTTCATGCTTGAAAAAGATGCATAAAAACTTAATGGAAAGATGATTTCACTAATGTTTCCACACAAAACTAACTCTAATGCACGCAAAGCTGAAAATAGAAATTTCTTCTCAATGAAAGTAAGATCTAGAATTTCAAACAATCATGCACAAAACAAGAAGAAAATCGTTCAACAAACTTGCGAATAAAGCAAAAGAGAGAGAAAACTAAAACTTCTCTTTGAAACAAACAAGGAAACGAAGAACCAATCTTTCCTACCAAGCACTGAAAAAACCAGCATGTAAAAGGAAACAAGAATCACCCAGGAAAAGAAAGACTCAAAACAACATGGATCACTCACGCATTCCAAGTCCAAAACAAACCAAAAACCTACTCATGAAAATGAAATGTATATTTCCAATTCCAGTGAATAATATCTACAGAAAAGAGCAAGAGGTTTCAAGAAAAGAAAAAAATGTAAAATCTAATGCAAGAAACACAAACTCTCTTTGAAAACAGAGGGAGCATTTTTTTTTAAATACACTTCATTTTCATCAAAAAGTAATCCAAAAACACACAAAAATCAAAATTCAAAGTCTGGAACAGGGCCTACTTGGCACCGCGCAGATGAAGCTGCTGACAGGCGGTTTTGAGGCAGAAATGCTTCTTGCTCACTGGATTCAGGCAGTGGCACCATGTATTGCTAACTGGACTCAGGCGGTGGCATCGCTCCTCGCCAACAGGACATGTGCGGCTCCCTGAATATATCCAAAACACAAGGAGAATGAAAGATCAAGTTAGAAAAAGATCAGATCAAGGTAAAAACTGATAGCTTGAGAATAAAAAAGAGCATAAAAGGTCGAAATAATTCAAATCTAGACAGATCTGGAAGTTTCAAACCAAAATTCACTGATTCAGATAGCAGATATGACTGAAGAGAGTTGGAGAAGGAGCCTAGATTCAGACAAGAGTTGAAGAACTGAGGAAGATCAGATCAACTAATATGTATATTCATTCCCTAGTGGAGTCACCAGATTTATAAGCAGGAATATTTCACCTTCTGCGGACAGAAGCTGTTCCTCTAGTCTGAATGGTTCAGATCCAGAACAAATGAGTGAACGACAAAGGATGAAGACCCTCCCTAGATTTCATAGACACCTGGAATGTCGCTTCGATAGTGAACCTGTGCACTTGCAATCATATCAAACAAGAAAACACATCAAAGCTACCAGAACATAATCTATTTATCCATGTCAGTGACTAAGGAATCCAACAACATTTACATGTGAAATCAGAACAACAGTAATGTGGGATGGAAATGAGCGTTGCATTAATATGAATGGAGAAGTTTACAACCAATTAAGCCTTAGTGTCGACAAGCATCTCCATGAAACCAACACTTTCATCCCCATAAGCTCCAACTTTGTTCTCTATGCTCTCAAATGGCTTGGGCCAAGTGGTCAATCCAACAACATAACAATACCTCTAAAGTTCTCCCCCTCAACCATGGACATGAGCTTGTATTTATAAGGTTCAATGGATAGGAGTGGTTGAGATATTTGTGGATGAGGTGGCCTCTAATATCCTATGATGGGGGATCTCGAGCTCAACTAACCCACAGTGATAGGGATAAGGGAGGACACGAGGCTCATGATCTAGAAGCCTCAAGAAACTTCTCTTTTTCCCATTTTACCCAGGGTACCGCTTTTCTCCTCTTATGACAGAGCGGTTCAGGTTAAAAACGCTTATGGACCAAAGGCTATAAGCGGTGGCACCACTTATGGTAAACAAGATACAGGAGGTGCGAGCAAGGTACCACTCATGGTTAACAAGGAAAGCACGGTGCTGAGTATTTTCATGAAATATTGACAAACAACATGGGTTTTCTCTCCAAGTGCTGGGATTAAGGGAAAATATGCAAGTCAAGGATCTTATCACATGGTGGTGATAGGATTTTGGTATAAAAAATCCCCACAACCTACACCAAGAATATCATTAAGGGAGAGAAATCCTCCTAATATGTATACCGATTTTGTTTCGTCTGTTTTATTTACTAATGAAGTAGAACCTTCTTGTTTTTAGGAAGCCATTGATTGTGTTGACAATGCTAAGTGGAAGGTGGCAATGAAAGAAGAAATGGATTCTCTAGAGAAAAACAAGACATGGAAATTGGTTGAACTCCCCAAAGATAGAAAAATTGTTGGATGTAAGTGGGTCTTCAAATTGAAGAAAGGAGTCAATGGTAAGGTTGAAAGATACAAAGCCAGATTGGTCGCAAAAGGGTATTCTCAGATCGAAGGTATAGACTATCATGATATTTTTTCACCAGTTGTCAAGCTTGTATGTATTTGTATTGTGTTAGCATTAGTTGCCTTACTTGATTTGGAGTTAGAGAAACTAGATGTTAAACCAACTTTCTTACATGGAGATTTAAATGAGGATATTTATATGGAACAACCAGAAGGTTTTGTACAACATCATAAAGGTAGATTAGTTTGCAAGCTCAAGAAATCATTGTATGGCCTGAAACAATCACCTAGGAAATGGTACATGATGCTTGATTCTTTCATGGTGAGCCAAGGTTATACTAGAAGTGAGTATGATCATTGTTTATAATTCAAAAAGTTGATTGATATATTCATTATCTTAGTATTGTATGTTGATGATATGCTTATTGTGAGCAAAAGCATGGACACAATTAACAGGTTGAAGGCTCAGATGGATAGGACTTTTGATATGAAGGATCTTGGAGTTGCAAAACAAATCTTGGGTATTGAGATACACAGTGAAAGATGAAATGGTAAGCTTATTTTTTCATAGGAGAAGTATGTTGAGAAAATACTTGAAAGATTCGAAATGAATAAGGCAAAGCATGTGAATGTTCCTTTGGCTTCCCATTTTAAACTTTCTCCAGGTTTATGTCCTAGTAGTGTTGAAGAAAGGATTATATGTTTCATGTACCATATGCCAATATAGTAGGATTTTTAATGTATGCAATGGTGTGTACTAGACCTAATATTTCACATGCAATAGGTGTTGTTAGTAAGTACATGGAAAATTCAGTAAAAGAACATTGGAATGCAATGAAATGGGTGCTTTGGTACCTAAGAGGCACAACTGACTATTGTATCAGCTTTAAGAATAACAATGATTATGTGTGCAATTTTGTTGATTCATATTTCACAGGTGATTTGGACAAGAGAAGGTCTACTTCAGGTTATGTCTTTACTCTTGCAGGTGGAGCTATAAGTAGGATGTTAAAGCTTTAGGGAACAATTTCTTTATCCACTAGAGAGGTTGACTACATTGCTGCCTCACATGCTTGCAAAGAGGCAATTTTGCTGAGAGGTCTGCTTAGAGAAATTGGAAGGTTTCAGAATAGTGTGCATTCCTTCTATGACAGTCAAAGTGATATTCATTTGGCTACAAATCCTGTTTATCATAGTAAGACTAAACATATTGATGTAAAATATCATTTTGTAAGACATGCTATTAGTGAAGGTGGAGTAGATTTGAAAAAGGTCCATACTCAAGAAAATTGTGTAGATATATTCACAAAACCAGTATTGTTAGAGAATTTACAATGGTGTGTAGCTTCTCTTGGTTTGAAAAAAAGGTGATAAATAGTCTTGGGCAAAGTATTTGTTATTTTTTTGTCAAGGTGTAGATTGTTAAATGACAACTAAACTAATGTGTTTATGGGAGGTTTCTCATTATGGGTGTTTAGGGGAATTTTCTCATAACGGGAATAACAGATAACGATTTACTCATGTAACTTATTTCATGAAGCATATAGTGCATGGTTGGGATACATAATTTATTGATTTATCTGTGAGGCTGAGGCCCGTCATGTAATCTCTCCTTCTTCATTAATGAGCTTCAATACTTTTCCTGCATCGATGTTTCCCCTCTATGGTTTTACCACATGAAATGCTGGTGTTTTCTATGATGTTGTTCATTGTGTGATTGTGTAATGTGTCTTTGAATTAATAACAAGTTGCTTAGTACTGGATGAATTCAAGGAATGACTTTAATTGAGAATTTAATCAATTTTTGTGCTAGAAACCAATTCTGCGAGAAGTAGAAACTTGTATGTTATTGAAAACATGAAAATAGTGCGTCATAAATTCAATTTCATAGAAAGAATTGATTACGGTATATGAAAATGCCAAATGGCCTTAGCTGTTTTTTCAAATTTTTGTAGCTGTTTTGATAACAAAAGTCTTGCAACATAAAAAAACATAAAGATGCTCATTTTTTCCCTAGAGTTGACAAAAATAGAAGCCTTATGGTGAAAAATAACATGTGTTTGATTATATGCTGCACTCCTTTGACTTCTATCATGGCCTCTCCTGTGAAATGCAACAACCATGAAGTGAGAAAAAGAATACAAGCAACAATGGTTAAAAGCAACAAATTCTTTAGTTGGTTGAGTTGCAAAATGGATTACAAACATTTGTATACAATAGCTGATTCCGCAAATGATTCTGGGGTCAACAAAGATGATTATGGTGCTAGGTCTATAAAGCTTGACTCTGTAGCCTACGAGGGAAAAAGCAATAATTAAGAATAAACAACATTTGATATTTTAGGTCTATTTACATACATAGCTAGCATTCTTTGTTTACGAATATACTGGTGTGTCCATCCTAAACTAATGAGTATGATTCTTGTGTTGAGCTTGGATCTGTTATGCTTTTATGTTTCATGAAGCTAAATAAGTAAGTAACCATCACCATAACAACCTATAACTATGTAAGGTGAATAATACTATTACCTATGTTAAGCACGTGTTAAGCTACAATATTAAAGGCATAATGATAAACAACGTGTGTTGCTGATTTGTATTCTTTCTTGTGTTGAGGGAAGAAGCTATACAATGACATAATGAATGAACCTAGCAACTATAATGCTATTTGTATTCGATTGTATGTCCTACTCTAAACTAGGCAAGAAATTTTATATTATTAGAACCAATTAAAGTATCCATAATCATACTGCTACTTGCAGCAAATTGATTAAGATCTGGTGATTATAATGGTCATAGTTTGTCTAGTGCACTATTTGGTCTACCACTAGACAACATGGTTGCAATCATTGAATGCTAATTCGGAAGGAAGTAATGGTATGTGGATGGAATGCTAATTTGGAAGGAAGTAATGGTATGTGGATGAAGCATGGTAGCTAGAAGCATTGTTTCTATATAAAATATAGAGACTATATATGAGGAAGAAAATAAAAAGATGTAAAAAATACAAGAAATTTCTTACTTTCTTTTCTAACACATACAAGGTATTGGATCATTTCCTTTCCTTCCCAAATACACAAATATAGTAAATAGTACCATCTTTTACACAATTTCAATCATAATACATAAAAAACTTAAAATCTCAACATCTCCAACCATAAATACCACAAGATTTCGAATGTAAATATCAACACCACTCTATTTTTTATCTTTTACACAACTTCAATCATAAATACATAAAAAATTAAAATCTCAACATCTCCAGCCATAAATACCGAAAGATTTGGACTGTAAATATCAACACCACTCTATTTTTTTTTCACACGTGAAAGTGCTGGGCCTTGGGTAACATTCATTCCTCCTCACCGCCCAAGCTACAACAAATGGACAAATCTTATTCTACTCGACTTGTTGTAGTACACGAGGATATATATATATTTTTTATAATTTTCAACCAACGGATCTCCTAAAGCTACAGGGTCCATCATGTTAAAAATAAAAATTCATATGAAGCATTATGTTGAAAGGTAAAATGGTAGCACTGCTTCTAGAGTATACTAAAACAAGTTATATTTTTGTAGAATTAGATGAAAAAAGATATGATCCTATAGAAAAAAAAATATTGATTTACCTTAAAATCACAATGAATAATAAATAGTAAAATTATCTATGAAATTGGAGTGGCTTTGTTTTGGGTGTTTTCAGTGTTCACTCTAATGCACAGAGGCACTGTCCCTATGCACCAAGTGGTATTAGAGTAGGATGAGTTTGTGGTAAGGTGGACCAAAGAGATTTTAGTTTGATCTCATAATTTTGAAGTGGGGAGGTCACAAGAGGAGATCCCAAAACATAATCATAATGATGGTAGATAGAGGAAGAGGTTGTGAAAGACCTACAAGTCGGGGTGTAGAAAATGTGAATGAGCTTGCAATGAGGACATTATTAACCATAACTAATTCCATGGAGGCAATGAAAAGGAATTTTAAATAATACAAAATGTCATAATCATAATTTATGTTATTGATTAATTTTGCTTTTATTTCCTTTGCGACTAATTTTGCTTTTATTTCCATGTAAGTAATCCTTTAAAGCACCATATCAATCAACAACATCAACTATAATGTGTTATAAGTTAGCAAGTTCATCTAGTATTATCCTTTGCAACTGGTTTTGCTTTTATTTCCATGTAAGTAATCCTTTAAATGTGTGCCCCTTCAATTTGCAATCAACCTGAAGTTAATTTTTTATTAAAGCACAATATCAATCAATAACATAAACCATACTGTGTTATAAGTTAACAAGTTCATCTGTATTATCCTTTGCAACAGGTTTTGCTTTTATTTCCATGCAAGCAATCCTTTAAACATGGGCTCCTTCAATTTGCAATCAACTTGAAGTTTATTTTTTATTAAATTTTTATTATAGCACAATATCAATCAACAACATCAACCATAATGTGTTATAAGTTAGCAAGTTCATCTAGTGTTATCCTTCGCAAGAGGTTTTGCTTTCGTTTCCATGTAAGTAATCTTTCTATAACGAATTGGAATGGTATGCAAAACCAACGTTGTGATGGGTATGTGTTACATGTTTTATTAGTCATAAAGCTTTTATTAGTGTAAGCCAATTACAAGAGTTAAACTCAATGTAAAGGTGCAAATCATACTAATAAAAGTAATAATAAGAGATAAGTATGACTCCTTCCTATGGTTGTCTAGAGAACATTGAGGTTATTAGAGAAATCTGGCTAATGAATGCAGTTTAAGCCATGTTAATCATTATGATGATCTTATGCATGTTATGTTTTTCTCTGGGATCATATGCCAAGCTAGATTGAATAGACTAAGCATGCAATACGGTGCCATTTGAGTATCATGCTACTTTCTCCTTTATGTTCCTATATACTGTGTTATATAATGGTGGTCATGACTAGGCCCTTTGGTCCTCCTTTAGGGGTACTATGGCTTAATGGAATTGTTGAATCTCACTGCCCTTTATTGGGGTTTTTAACCTCACGGTTGGTGTACGGGACCCACGAGGGTTCACCAATGGGTCATATGGCCTCATCTCTTATTTACATACTCAGGTGGCCTTTGCTTAAGCAGTGAGACATTCTTCACCACTCACAACCATTTTTGCTACCCTCCTTGCCTCTCAGATTGTGGGTTCCTACTCTCCATGGCCATATTTCCTTAGAGAAAAGGCATCCTCCATGCTAAGCCTTTTCATGCTTTGAGGAGGGAGTTGAGGGATTTTTCACCATTCTAGGGGTTAGATGGGGAATAATGCCCTCCCTCTAGCTCTCTCCAACCTTTCGTTCGAAGTGATTCACTTCTTGAGCATGTTTTGGCACTTGGGGATACAAATACCCAAGGTAGCCTACTTTGAGCCTACTTTAGGTTATATTTTATTATTATTTCCTTTAATTTTAAGTATTTATAATTTCAAATTGACTTATTTTAAGGAATTTAGGCCTCAATATTTTAAAAAGTGACTGTGAGATCATATAAATAAATCTCCTCACTTTCATTTTTATGATAGAACTTATGGGATAATACACTATGCACTTGTTTTACCCTTGCTAGGGATCTTTGGATGGATATTGCACTCATTTTGAGGAAGTTTTTTTAGGTTAAAGCAAGAGTTTTCTGGTAATTCTTTGGTGAATTTCTTTGCTTGGTGATGTTTTGATTTCTTGGATGAACACAAGCACACAAATGTTATGCTTGTCATCTTTTTGTTTGAATGTTGGTGGTTGTGCATGTTAAGTCTTAGTGGTAGCCCTAGTGCTGCACTTTTTCCTAGGATAGACCATTACCTTCCATTCTTGTCACCTTAGCAAACTGAGACATGTCTCCTTGTGAGGATGCCCTAGGTTTTCTCCTTAGTTTTTCTAGGCTAGTCGCTTGACCTAGAAACTCTTCCTCTCTAGGTTAGCCATCCTCCCTAGATGCCCTAGGTTGTGGTAGGGATTTTTCTAAGGTTAGTTTCCCTTGGTTTTCAAACATTATTTCTTTCAAAAACCCATTATAGGGTTATATAGATTGCATTTGCATGAGTAAATTTTCATTCTCATGGTAAAATTATGTTATAATTAGGTCTTCATTTTTATGTCGAAAACCCTAAATTTTTTTTATTATTTTTACACTTTCGGTCCTTCCAAAAATTTCAGCTACCTTCCATACAAATTCTCCCTAGCCTCTAAATCCCTAAAAACCCTAAAGTGAAATTATAGGGAACCCTAAAAATACAAATATTGCAAAAATATCAAAATTTGCCTTAAAAGGTCCTAAAACAGTCCTAATTTTATTCTAAACATACCCTTCTTCCCTTAGCTACCCTTGTTGCTCCCTTCTACCTTGTTTCCACCCTCAGTCCTGTTTCCTTGTTGAGACTTGGGGTTGCTACTTCATATACCTGTTATCATAGTGGCAACCCTGCCATCCTTTGCTGTTGTACTTTAAATTATGTACTTTAACCTACACAGTGATAAGACAATGGGCTAGGATTTGGTAATATATGAATGTTGTACTAATATTACCTAGGATACTGTGTATGTTCAAACATCACTGAAATTGCTGCACCTAGCGAACATACACAGTCTATAAATGACCAATTGTATGCACATTTACTTCAGCCTTTGTTGCTAGTTAGTTAATACATTGTTGGTTAGTTAATGCATGTATTTGTGTGGAATATGAAACATTGTTAAACTTCCTAATGCTGCTATAAATACTTGAGTAAATGACTAAATACATAGTGTTGGTGCATATGATACTTTTACAATTTCAGAACTCTTGTTAGCTAAATGCATGCGTTGGATGTTTTCATAGATGTGGTGTTGTTCATTATTGGTCTCCTCATGGTAAATGTTGCTTACAATTAAGGTATGAGACTATAGTACTTTAATGATAAGGAATGATATATTATGCTTCATGAATTTTTTCATAACAAGTGGTTGGTTGCTAATATGATTAATCCTACCCTACCTAATGGTGACCACCTTTACCACTGAATGCATGCATGTCACAACTATCTATCTTCATGTTCTTACTGTTGTACTGATGTTTTTGGGCTATGATAAATGCCTTAAATACTTGATCAATATTTTGACAGCGCTTGATAAAAAAATTCACAATGCAATATGGACTTTCATGAATGTTGTAACACAAGATAACACTTGATGTATGTCGGAATACACCAAAAACCATTGCAAACATAAGTAAACCCAACTATTACAAAATGAACATAGTAACCTAACATAACCCTTGACATATGTGAGAATGGAACAAAATTCATCCAAATATAACTAAACCGAGCTGCTACAAAAGAATTTAATGAATCACATAATGCAACAAAAATATGGTAAGCAACATTAACATCACGAACATGACCACATAGCAACGTCACAATTCAACTTAAGAGTCACTCACTATCCTAATCCAACCTATCACTTCATAAATTAAATAAATATTGTATTGATTACATTACATTGAATGTCTTAGTGCGACCAAGCACATTAATGAACATAACAATAGTACAACATATTCATGGAGAAATGAGGCAATCCATCATAACCCTCCATGAACATCATCATCCAACATTTCACAAAAACTTTGCAATCCAACATAGGCTTATTGATTGTTACACTATTACAATCTAATAAAATATTTCAAGAACATGGCACATACTTATTAATGTGGTATCATAAAAATAATTAAATCAACAACTTCTTAATTAATATACAGTACTATTTAAAATAAACAATGATATTTTGAATAAAATTACATTACTTTTAGTTAATCATTAATTTATAAATGATTATTATGTTACAACATATTCCCCTAATCATTAATCATTAATAATTAATAATTAATGATCAATAATGAATTATTAATAATTAATAATTAAAATATAACAATATAACAATATAATTTAAAGTCATTAATTAAAAATTACATCGTTAATTATTGAGATAAAATCACTTCAATAACATTGTTTTATTAAGTTAGATTATTGTTTGATTAAGTATCATATTATTAGAGTTATTTAAATGATATTAGTTTTTGGGCATACTTTGAACATGACCTCAGAATCACGTTGTCGCGCAGTGTAGATGATTCTTTAACCTTTGACACATGAACTTAGAATCCCAGGTCAGCCAATTCACATAGAGTCTTGCTCTTCACGCTTCAGAATACTAGGTTAGTCACTTCACATAGAGTCTTGCTCTTCACGCTCCCTCCAAAGTTATTTACTCACAAAGTTATCTCCTAGTGGCCTGTTCACAAAGTTATTGTCCTGTCATACTTCCTTGTGTCTTCACATTACAAAGTTTCTAGCTCAAGCATTCTAACTGCGCGCCAACGTTTATTGTATTTTTATCGTTGTTGTTTGAACTTGCGACCGATTCATCATGGAGCAGACTTTCATCATGATCAAACTCGATTGTGTGCAACGTGGATTGGTTGGCGAAATTATATCTAGGTTTGAGAAGAAGGGATTCGTTTTGAAGGGATTGAATATGGTGGGTGTAGAGAGATCATTTTCAGAGAACCACTATCAGGATTTGTCTTTAAAACCATTTTTTGCTAGGTTGGTTTAGTACATAATTTCTCTCCCTGTTGTAGATATGGTTTGGGAGGGGAAAGGTGTTGTTGCTACTGGTACTAAAATCATTGGACCCACAAATCCTGCAGCTTTTGAACCCGGAACTAGTAAAGGAACTCAACTGTAGAGATTGGAAGGAACGTCATCCATGACAATGATGCAATTGAGAGTTCAAAGAAGGAAATAACGTTATGGTTTCCTGATGGTATGGTAAATTGGCAGAGCATCTTGCATTCTTGGATTTCTGAGTAAATTATGATACAAAACTTTATTTGGTCTCTTATGTTGTTTGAACAAGGGTCTGGGGAAAATCAAAAGGTTAGTTCCTTCCTACACTATTTTTGATATTGTGATACTTATAACTTGGACACATACACAATTGTTTATTGATATTTTTAGACGCTGATAAGTCTGAGATATGCAAATTTTGCAAGGCTATTCTGGGTAGTTTGAGTACCTATGCCGTGAACAATGCATCATGATTTATACCATGTAATAAATACAAGTTAATAGATTTGCATTAGTTTCTACTTATATATAGCGTGTATGTTTATGGAATGTATGATGCTTGAACTTTAAAGCAATACAAATGATTAATTGGATACCTTTCTCTCTCTATATGCTTACAAATATAATATGTGCAAAGAATTTAAGAAAATAGATGTTATGTACATTGAAATACACTTATAAAAAACTTGGTGTGTTATGATATCCTCATTTGTTCTCTGGCTCTGTCGGTGAAGGATTTGAGTATTCTTTCAAAGGTTTCATGACTCCCGTTGAAGGTGCATTTGTGGTCGAAGGATTTGTTGTTGAAAGCACCACGTCCATTGTTCCTATCTACGATGCTCTCCATGTTTACCGCTCTACATGCTTCGACCTCGACTCTTTCAGCTCGATTTGCAGCTTTACCGATGGAAAACAAAGGCCCAGGCTCTGGGTACACTATTCTCAATGCAGGGAATGAAGACCTTAATAAACATATTCACAAGATCTTGGGCTTTGTAGTAGTGGGCGTTGAGGACAACAGGAACATGGCATCTGATGTAAAACATTTGGTTTTAGACATCAGGTTTTTGTCCAATCATAGTAGGTTGTCACGACTCCCAAATAGACGACCAAGACAGATACCTTTAAGGAACTGACGAGAACGATGGAAATTATCAAGGAAGAAGTGCTAAATCTTGCTCAGATGAATCAATGCATCCATTGTCAAGACTGCCCCGTGAAATAACTCAGCGAATGGAAGACATATCAGTCACCCAACTTGTGGTGTTTCCAAGCAAACCAAAATAATCCTTAGTGCTCACTCTATGTTTTTTTTATAATTTTGAACCAGCAGTTTGTTCGTATATACTATTATTTAGTCACAGTTAATATCAGGATTTATTTAGTCGGTTTTAGTGGGACACCAACTCTGATGGTAGCATATGTTGACCTCTTTTTCCAGCTCTCTTCTCCAAGAATTTTACTTGCTATGTACTGGATGGTTATGCACAACCCTTTTTAATATACATATTTTATTGTTTTTGTTAAACAAAAAAAACATCCCTATGAATATGAAGATGACAACTCAATGAATGTTTGGGAAAATATTATAATATTGTCTTGACATTTGTATTGTATTCGTTATAAAGTATTAATAAAATATAGACTTCCCATTTTTATATATGGATATAACAACTTCTTTAAACCTAAAATACAACATCAATGGTTTGATTGAAACGAAATGTAACAAAATATTACCATTCATGTAATTTTTTAAAGCTAAAATTTATTCAATCCAAACCCTAAAGCAAAGAATTATTGTAATTTTAAAAATATATTAAACAATAAAATTGATATACACAAAGTCTTTGTACTTTTATGTTTTATAATTCTATTATATAACTATTCCTCCATTACAACTACGTAAAAAACATACTATATTTTTACGCCGAAGGAGTTTTCCCTATGGAGACGTAGTCTTGGAAGATTCCTCGTCTCCCTGGCCATTCCCACTTCGACAGGTGTCGCGTCGGATTAGCGAATGGATCGTGGACAAGTGTTGTACTGATCAATCATATTTTTTTCTGCATTTTAGTTGGGTCCCCGATTCTGCAATCTCGATTGCCGAACTTCTGTCCCGTAGACCACTGGTGTCCTCTGTGTTACGGCCCTTGCTGCACGTGAATGGATTGATGGATTGATTGGTAGTTGCAGGTCATTCTTTGGAGTTGGTGTTTAGCATTTTTTTTCTTCTGCATTTTATTTGGGTCCCTGATTCTGCAATCTCGATTGGCGAACTTCTGTCCTGTAGACCGTTGGTGTCCTGTGTGTTATGGCTGTTGCTGCACGTGAATGGATTGATTGCTAGTTGCGGGTCATTCATTGGAGTTTCCATTTAGTGTGTTTTTCTGACAGATGGCTTGCGTGTATTCTCTACTCTTCCATCTGTTGTCCTAAACCACCGGTCTTGGTGATTTTTTGTACAAGATTTTATTGTCCTTTCTCGTTGTTCATTTATCTTGATTCGACAAACTCATTGCCGACGATTTTGCGGAGTTTCGGTCCACCATTTTTTGTGGGTTTAGCATACTCTATTTTGGACGCGTTTTCTGTCTTTACGCTCATAATTTGGTTGAGCTTCAGTTTTACTGGTGCTTCATTGAATTGAATACACTTTGCCCATGTCCCTTTATCCACTGGCATTAATGTTTCATCAATGCATTGTTGCTCAATTAATGCAATAAAGCTTGTCATATGATTCAGACATGGGTCAATATCTTCATCTTTGCTAAGCTTCTGACGATCTTCAAAATCTTGTTACAATACTGCGTTTGTTGCATTTGCAGTTACACCGCCTTTGTTTTGCGCATATAAACATACCTTCAGGTAACCACATATTGATTTTGGTGCGCTTCACTTACACTTCACAGTTTGTAGTTTCTTTAAATTTGCAGGTATTCCTTTAGTCTGCCTAATTTTTTTGAATATTCATTTAGTCTGATTATGAGATGGTCAAACACCCTTGCTTTGTTTTCCTGTTATTGCTGGTTTTTCTGATTATTAGTTATTGATGTATTTTGTTTTACAGTTTGCAGTTTCTTTAAATTTGCAGGTATTCCTTTAGTCTGCTTAAATTTTTTGAATATTCATTTAGTCTGATTATGAGATGGTTAAACACCCTTGCTTTGTTTTGCTATTATTGCTGCTTTGACTGAAAGAGAATGACATCATCCTTGCTTTTTTTTAGTTCAACCAAAGAAAGCAAGGGTGTTCCATGAGATGGTCAAACACCCTTGCTTTGTTTTGTTGTTATTGCTGCTTTGTTTGATTATTAGTTATTTATGTATTGCCTCATTTTTTTTTTCCCGGCAATAAAAAAATCGATACATTTTTACTTGAAAGGAACTCAAAAGCCGCAAATGCCAAATTCCTTTGCTTTATACATATAAACACACATGAAGGTAACCACATATTGATTTTGGTGCGCTTCACTCACACTTTACAGTTTCCAATTTCTTTAAATTTGCAGGACACCAGCGGTCCATAGTTATATTACGCTATTTTGTAATCATAAACTGGGCTAAACTAGATTAAATAGTAAACTGGAGTTTTACAATCACGTTCAAAATAGTTGAATCCTGCTGAGGTCACCAACGATTTTTTTTGTATAAATTTCTTAGACAAAAACAATATTCAGGTTTCAGCTTTTTCTCTTGTGGTTTGATTTAAGATTTTTATTGTGTGTTTCCGCAACACGCAACCAACAATTTGTGCAATTGAGAAATGCGGAAAGGGAAAAATAAATTTACCCTATTTTGTATGCCCGCATCCCGCATTTTTGTAATCCTGCATCCCACAATTCCAGGATATTCTGCTTTTGCCTTTGCGCTTTTGGATTTTTACCATGTAGTTTAATTTAACATTTTAGTTTTTTGTTTCCGCAACCCGCAACCCAAAATTTGCGGGATTGCACATTGCCGAAAGGGAAATAAAACTTCACTACTTTGTAATCCTACATCCCACATTTTTGTAATCGCGCATCCCACTATTTTGTAATCCTGGATCCCGCATCCCGCAATTACTTCGCTATTTTGTAATCCCGCATCCCGCAATTACTTCGCTATTTTGTAATCCTGCATCCCACAATTACTTCGCTATTTTGTAATCCCGCATCCCGAATTTTTGTAATCGCGCATCCCACTATTTTGTAATCCCACATCCCGCATCCCGCAATTTGTGCATCCCGCTATTTTTTAATCCTAGATCCCGCATCCCGGAATTGTGGGATGCAGGATGTGGGATGCGGGATGCAAATGGTGAATGAAATATTATTTAGTAATCCCATATCCTGCATCTCGCAATTGTGGGATGCGGGTTGCGGGATAGTGAATTATATATTAATCTATAAACTACGTAATATAATGAAGAAGACTAAAGGAATACAATTAAGAATTAAAATATTTATAGTGAAAAATTGAAAGAGGACACAAATTAATCTATTAATGTTTATTTCNATTTCGACAATACATGAAATATTATTTTGTAATCATGTATCCCGCATCCCGCAATTGTGGGATGCGGGTTGCGGGATAGTGAATGATATATTAATATATAAACTGTCTAATATAATGAAGAAGACTAAAGGAATACAATTAAGAATTAAAATATTAATATTGAAAAATTGAAAGAGGACACAAATTAATCTACTAATGTTTATTTCAAATTTTGAACAACTGCCATAGAATCAATCTCGACAGTACTTGTATCGTGCTCATAGGTAGAGATAAAAAAACATACATCTTGGTACACCCCAAATCTCAATATTCCCCCTTGGTGTAAGTTCAATCAGAAAAAATTTGTGTCATATCTGTAGTTTTTTTTTGTCATTCGATCACATGAATATGTGACGTTGCGATTTTTTTTTTGTTCTTGCCCTGTTTCATTTCACAGGAAAAAAAAACTGTCACGATATGGAGAGTATGCTAATTGAAGATTCTATTTCACTCTTGTTGCATGGTGCTGTCAACATTTTCCCGCTGGTACAAGTCTCCTCGTTAAACCAAGTGAACTCACTGAACTCGTCATCTATTCGGTTCCGAATTTCTATCTCAGACGGGCTTCACAAGCATGAGATATTACTTCCAACTATATATAGTAGTCTTGTAGAAACCGTACAACTCAAAGAAGGATCTATAATTAAACTTACCAAGTGTACATCGAACATTGTACATAGTGTAGCGTATGTTTAATTTCCATTTTGTCTTTGTCCACTTAATCATTTTCACACTGTTCATGCATCCAAGGTTTTTATATCCTATTCAACTCTAACATTCTTCTTCTCACAGGACTATCGCATTGCTTGCACTCGAAGTTGTCATAGTGGATGCAACAATCATTGGACATCCTACACCTTACCACTTACCTGTACCTTCTCCCTCGCAGAGTTGTTCCTTTGTTCCAGTGAATCCTAGCTCAGCAGATGAAAACCCTGCCTTGGCTGCATCAACTATTCCATTCACATCACTAACCTCTTCTAACAAAGTTTGGAACATTCAAGGTCGAGTTATTGCCAAGACAAAGCTACATGAATATGGAAACCAACGAGGGTCTAGAAAAATATTTGGATTTGACATTGTTAATGTTTCACACGATGAAATACATATATCTGCATTCAATGAATTTGCACTCTCTTTGTATGACCAAATACATATAGGAATATTGTACATAGTATCAAATGGCACAGTGAAAGCATCCAATCCAATTTTCAACCATTTGAAAAGCCATAATGAGATTTTCCTAGGTTCCTCCTCAACCATTCAACCATGCTTAAATGAATACCCCTTAATACCTTTTTTTGCTTTAACTTTAAAAATATTTAGGAGATACAAAGTATACCTGTCAATTCCATGGTGGACCTTGTTGGCCTTGTCATTTCAGTTTCTCCAACATCTACAGTACGAAAACGAGATGGTGTTGAGACTGTTAGGCGCACTATTGGACTCCGTGACATGTCAGGCTATAGTATTGACATAACACTTTGGGGAGAGCATTGCTAAATTGAAAGATCTGAACTTGCCAACCTCCATGGTTTACCTACGCCTCTAGTTGTAGCAATCAAAGGTGGTCGTGTTATAGATTTTAATGGAAAAATTGTTGGAACTATTTCCAACACTACTGTTTTTATAAACCCAGAAATTGAACAAACTTCAGTTCTCCAAAACTAGTTTCATGAAAATGGATTTCGCTTAGCATCACCATCATTGAGCCGAAAGTTCAATGCCTCTCACTCTGGTTCTCGTAAAGTCACTACCATCAATGACCTGCAAACTCTTCAATCATCTGAAAAAGTTGTTTGGTACTCTCTTGTAGCAACCATCACAAATGTTAACATGGATGACTTTTATTTCCTTGCATGCCCTCTTTTTGTTGATGGAATACAATGCATGAAAAATATTGTTCACAAAGTTGGAGACATTTGGCATTGTGCTAAATGTGATGGAGAGTTTCTTGAATGTGACTAGCGATATATACTAAAGGTTGACTTGGAAGATGTTACTAGATCCATTCATGGTGTGATTACATTTGATGATGCTGCAAACTAACTCATGGGAATTTTTGCAAAAGATCCGTGTCTTCTCTCAACTGAAACAACATCACTTGATGAAATAGTGCAGAGGATATGCAATACAAAATTACTTCTTACTCTTTTAGTTAAAACATATACCTTCTGTGGAGTTGCACGCCTAAAATTTGTAATTGTCATGGCTGAAAACACGAACGACAATTTCATACGGACACATAAATATATACATTTTTTCAACTTGATACTTAACCATTCTTCATTGTTTATAATGAATGCTTTCAATTCTCAATTTTAACTGGTTGTTTCATTGTTCAACATAGCAGGGTATTTTTTAAACTCTCTTATAGCACCACTTTCTTGCAGTCTCATACTTCCAATGTACAAGCTATCACTTACCATTTCTTATGCAAATTGGTGAAAAAACCTATATGGCAGTTTTTAAATACAATACTATTTTTCTATCTTGTTTTTTATAAAATGGACAACTTTGTTCTCTTGTTTCTGGGCACAACTTTTGATTACTCTGCACATAACAATAATTATAGTTCCGTTTTTTTCATATATATTTTTTCACACTACACTTTGTTCTTCTATATTACCGTTTTCTTACAATTATCAAGTTACAACTTGAAAAAAAAAATTTACTCCAGTTATATTATTTTAAGCTACATTCTCACTTCTCCATATGCAATGAATTAACATTTGTTTTTTTATCTTCTGCTTTATATCCACATAGTTTCCAGTTAATACATATACAAAATGTGTCGTTGCCAACAATCAAAGATACTAGGTGTTTAACAAGTTTACAATTATCTTGTAGGAGTTATGCCAAATCATGACAAGGAACAAGCCAATGCACGAAGAAGAGTTTTATATGCACAAAATAGAGATAAAAACAACAAGAAACAATGTCTTCTTTACAGGGCTGCTCGTATGCGTGTGGATATGTGTTATTCAAATTCTCCTGCAGAACCTCTCGACTCAGCTTCACTTCCATCTACTGTACCAAATCCATTGAACAACCACCTCAATGATGCACATCAACGATTTCGTAAAAAAATGGACCAACTAGCTGATATGCATGTCTACTCGATTTGCAAAGAATGTTACCCTGGTATTGTAACAAAAAGTTCCATGAAGCATACACTTATTCACGTTGTATTCTAGAATGAAAAGGGCATCACTTTTCATTTGAAAACAATATGGATCCGAGCAACCAACCAACTGTCCTTGCAGTACTTACACAAGTTGAAGAGATGCTCATTATTCGTGCTAACCCCATATTGCAAGTGACACATGCTTGTGGTGGTTAATATACATACATTGCCACATACCTACCGCATTTAGTATCAGAACTTGAAATCCTCGTTGTTCAGAAATGCAATTCTACAAACAAACCATATGAACTGTTTGTTAGTCGAACACATGTTCTTGCTGCCCTTCAATTCAAAATGGAAAATGACCCATACTACAAGGATGTACAAATAAACCCAATTGTATTAGCTTCTTTTCCTCTTATTTCAGCAGACATGTCACCTTTGATTCCGCATCTTAATAGCAATGCTACATTATCTCATCAGCAAAGCTTGTCCTATATAGATCAACCACCAAATTCATTTGAACCCTATGAATTGCAATCCTCGTCATTTATTTCAACACAAACTAATGCTAGAACTGAGGTTGAATAAATTAGACAGTTGTTACACATACCAAATATCCCACTACCACCTTCCATTGATTGCCCTTCTATAGAAATGTCCCCTATCAATGAGTACAACACAGGAGGCCTTCTTTCCATGGCTTTTACAACTTTGTTTCCCACATGTACAACAATGTTATTACAACCACACATTCATCAAATTGATATGCACACATATGCACTTCACCTTATTCGCTATCATGACAACAGATTTGCCCAACTTCCTCGCTTCCGATACTACATATACAATCTAATTATGCGTCATCGAAGTAATAGTACTGCCTCTGTTTTTGTCAAAAAAAATCTTGAAGATACACTACCTCCCACAGTACATGAGCTTGTCAACCAATTGCAAGACATGCCGAATGATAAAATTGGTGAGTGGGTCACAAGATTTGGGTCTTCATTACGTGGAACACGTTCATATTGGAACAAAAGTAGAGCTGAATTGACAAATATGATCAATCAACAAGGTACACCAACATTCTTCTTCACCCTTAGTGCAGCTGACACAAAATGGCCAGATTTGCATACTCTAATGCTTGCTAAACATCCTAATGGTTCAACTCAAGCTTATCAATGGAAGGTTCACAACATCATATCAAATCCACAAATTACATCACGATACATGCACAATAGATTCAAGACATTTCTTGAAGAGGTGCTTCAAAAAGGTTTTCATATAACCGATTATTGGTGCAGGTATTATACCATCTATTCCTTCATATTTTTCTCTATGTATTATTTACTTTATACAATTTATTTCTAATATATGCTTTTTCCTCCCATGTAGATATGAATGGAAACATAGAGGATCATGGTTTTATTTGGTTGGCAAATGCACCAAATATGGACATGTTAGATTGGGAAGATGATGTTGCAGTTGAAGCTGCAAATTTTTTTTGACACACATGTGACAGCTTGGAATCCTCGTAAATCCCAGTTGTCCACATCCGAATCACACCATTCTACTACAAATGATCCATGCAATCTTGCATCACCATCGATATTTGCATCAAACTACTGAGTTGACTATGAAGAACTTGTCAATTTTGTTCAAAGGCACACCAAATGTTTAGACTCAACTTTCCCTCGCAAAAAAGGAACACATGTTCAATGTCGCTATGGTTTTCCATATGAGCTGCAAGCTACTTCTTCGTAATTCATTGATCCAAATGGACAGAAAACCTACAATCCTGCAAGAAATGATCCTCTTCTAAATATTCACAAACCTACCATGCTTTCAATATGGAGGGCTAATGTTGATTGCCAAACTGTTCTTTGTAAACATGCTATTCTCAAATACATTTCAAAGAATGCATCAAAAGTAGAGCCAAAATCAGAAACCTACCATGCCATTCTCTCTCGCCTTGCACATGCTGCACCAAGTGACAACTCCATTCTTCAGCCAACCAAACAATTTCTTGCACAAACAGTTGTAGAAAGAGACATTAGTGCACAAGAGACATGTCACATGCTGTAAAAACTTACTCTTGTGCTTTGTATCCGTCACTTCTTTTCCCTAAACATGAGCCAAATTGTCTTCCTCCGTGTTTCTAATGACACTAATAACACCCCTGCAACGCCCCCCTTCATTTTTTCTTACATGCAAAGACCCATTGCTCTTGAACATCTAACTCTGCTTGAAGCTGCTCGTTGTTGATCTTTCTCGCCGAACAGGAAAAAAAATCCATGGAAACAAAACTCGCGTGACAAGATTTTTAGAGTCTATCCACATTTCACTTCCATTCCTCCCTCTGATTCTTCATCTTTTGAACCTTTTTGTTGGAGTGAACTTCTTCTATACAAACCTTTTCGGTCTATCCCTCATGATATTGGAACCACAACTTCTGAAATTATTTCTCATTGGCATCATATTAAAGGCACATATGTTGTGTGGCATATTGAACGTGTAGAAGAAGAACCATCTACACCTCTATCTGATGGTTCAAACTTTGATGCTATTACGTTTCCATTGCCCCATACCATGGATGAATGGGAACTTCTCTCTCAAATGAGACCAGGCAATAACATCCAAGTTAATGACCTTGCAATGCTTGGCCATCGTGAATTTGACAAAAATCACAATTGGTCACATAAAAATATATGCACCTATTTGCATGAGACAACAACATCATTCATTGAGCTCAATCGCTTGTCCATTGAACTACATGAAGATATCCCATCCTTCTCCAATTCGCCTAATTCCTTGTCTCCCACACAACACATAGCCTTTGATCTTATCATGTCCCATTTTAGAAACACTGCATATGATGAACCACTAAAATTGGTGATTCAAGGTACTGCAGGAACCGAAAAATCTTACCTCATATCTTGCTTCAAATTTTCACTTCAAACTGCATCTGAACAAAATTCCTGCCCACTTCTTCTCCTTGCTCCAACTGGTGTTGTTGCTTTTAACATACACGCATTTACAATACATTCTACTCTTCGAATACCCATTGGTGAAATGCACCCTCTTGAAGGCCAATCCCTTTCAAAACTTCAAGAAGAACTTCACCATATTCGCTATATTCTCATAGATGAAATGAGCTTTATTGGTCCAAAAATGTCGACTCAAATTGATGCACGCTTACGTCAGGATTTCCCCTTGCAATGTACAATCTCATTTGGTGGTTGTTCCATAATTCTTCTTAGTGACTTTGGACAATTACCTCCTGTAAAAGACATTGTCACATACCCCAATTTTGTAAATTCATGTTAATTGTTTTATTATATTCCTGAGACATTATGTTAAAAATTAATGCTAAGTAGGAACTGATGACTCAGCAGAGTCAACAAAAGTGGAATGCAATTCAGAATATTTTATTATTAATAAATAAATTGTGGAGACAACAGCATGGGAGAGCTATTCAAAAGAGGTTACTGGTCAAACTGGTGGATGGAACTAGGTGGAGAGAAAAAGACAAGTGGCAGCATCCTCAAACACTTCCTAAGTTGCAGGTGGCAACTTCCCTATATATGGGGTCATGATTCCCCAAGAAAGTGGGATCATAGCAGGTGGCTCATTAAATGACAACTAACCCAAAAAGACCTAGGCAATATTTTAAAAGTACTCAATGAAGAGAGCTGAGGCTGCTCAGATATTTTTCCAGAGAGAATTCATTCAGGTGAATGTTATTCAGGAAATTCATTGAGGAAAGAGGGAAAAACAGTAAGGAATTTGTCTGAGAGGATTGCTGCAGTAACTTGATTTATTACAGCTTTTTAGCTGGGAGAACTTACTGATAAGTTCTGAGTTAGTACTGAGTTTGAAGACTGGTGTTTGACTTTGCTGCACCTAGTTCCAGCCAGTGAGACCAGAGCAAGCTCGGGGGTCCTGAGGAGTCGCTGTCTGAGCGCTCTCCAGGAGTTGGTAGGGAGGAACGGCCTCCCATTGCTGTTGTTGTCCCAGTTCAAACAGGTTCTGTCACTTATCTATTTATGTTTAATGAGTATGAATGGACGAATGTTATGCTTGTATTATTTGACAGAAGAATTAGCTGGTTAGTGATGTAATTGTTCTAATTTATCAGTAGTTGAATCTGTTGATGAAAAATAAAGACCTACTGTGTTTTTCCACATCTGGCCTACCAGACCATACTCCAGCACAGAGGTAGAAATTATAGAAAGATGTATGATGAGATTATAATTTAGACAATTGTTTCTTTACATATCATCAGAAGGAATGTTTGTTTTTACTGGTAGCTGTTCATGCTTATAGATAAAACTAGTTTTGTATAGTAATCGTTTCAGTAGTCTTATTATCGAAGCAGATAGATTAAGGTTACCTTAGTTCATTCTACTGTATTGAAAACATTACTATTTCTTCCTTCTAATTTAAAAATAATTTAACTAATTATGTCCAAATAACAGTATTGAATGTAGAAGTAAATAAATGTAGATTTAACTCTATAATCAAGCAAACTAGTTAGAATTGATGTATTACATTAATGTTATCTTTTCCTTTACTTTTCCTTTCCTTTATTAAACCAATTTCAAACGTTATTTAGAATGGTAACCCTATCTTTTATGGACTATAAATGCATGCTACTATATATATGGTTATATAAGATAGATCATAAGAAGTGTTATTCGATTTATTTTTATTTTCATAACTAATATTCTAACTTAACAGACAAATTAAATAGTATCATAACTCTTTAAGTAACCGCATATCAATACAAGAAGTAAAACTGCATAATGCTATCTTCTATATGCTATCAAATAAACAAAGGTATACATATGGAGAATCTAATACTCCAATAAAGACAGGATCATTATTTTGTATTAGTAAGTATTATCGTTATAATAATATTATACTTTTATATTATCCAACATAGAGATATTAATCTTTTAAACTTAAGGAATGCCAATATTGTTAAAATTACAATCCTGAGTTAAATATACTCTGTTCTACAGGATAACTTGACATTTCTTAGAAACTTTGTTAAAATAAATTAAAAGCAAAATATAAGAACCTATATAGCTTAAGGGTATAAACCCTATATATCACTTAACAAGTTATATATAACAAGTAAATCAAGGTATAACCCAGGTACATAACCCTGACAGTAACTTTATAAAAGGATTTATCAATAGTAAAATAACTCAGTTGCATAATTTAAAACAAAGGTAAATAACGGAACAGTAGATTGCTCGAACATCGAGCTTAACCAATATGGTAATAACCAGTTATTTACTCACAGTTACAAATAGAGTTTATATTTTTTTAACACAAAATAAATTAAGAAACTGTATTGGTTCTCAAACTGTAAAAAAATTAGGATTTAACCCTATAAATTCCAGCTTATGCAAATAAAATAATAACTAAGAGATAAGACAATATTTTCACCTACGGTCGTTTTATAAATCAACAATATAGGATGTTATAAGCCTATATTTTGTTTATTCCTATACAGAGCATAAATTTAAAATGTATGCGGTAAACAAACCAAAAGATACAGGAAAACATTATAATAAGTTATATTATAGAACTCTGGGTGAAAACCCTGATTATTCAAGAGTACAGTTAAAGAAAACAAGAAGTCGACGTCGTAACCTCATCCACAGACAGGCTTACAGCCAGTACTTCTTCATATTTACAGTATTTTAAAACATAGAAGGAAACTAATAATTACAACAGCGGCCTAAGCCTTAACACCCTCACTAAGCCTAGGGGTTTCTCCCACTGTTTCTTTTAACCAGCAGTTTATAAGATCAAACCAAGGCCGTAAGGGTTTCGGGATTCTTGAAGCCAACCCACGAAGGTTCCAACATAAACCATAAGGAGAACAAGCCATGGTGTAACCTGGATTACCAGGAATTGCAGCCTGATGCCCAAGTCTTTACACCCAAGGCTGCGTACGTTGGAGATTGAAGAACGTGTAAGCAAAAAGAATAAACCTCATCATTAGAATGCTGTAACCTGCAATAAAAACCTACAGTTAAGAACAAACTGTTAAGCAAAGATGGAAGTTCTTTATTTTTTTTCTTACCTGTTCTTATGAGGAGGCACAACCGCTGGTAACCACGTCACAAATAACAGCACAAGGAGTTAACACTACTGTAAGGAGGGAAAAAGGAAGAATAACTCTCAACCTTGCACGGAATGCAAATACAGTAGGTCCAACCATCGAAGCTACGGAGGGAGGCATTAGCACTGGCAAGGGTTCGGTTCAGTATGGCAGAGAAAGGAATAATGGAGGAGCGAACGACTAAACGGAAATAGCAACGTGTGGAACGAGCCACTATCAGAGGACAAGCCAGAGTATATTTTGCAGAAGAGAGGCAACGCAGAGGGCACCGTCGCAGAGCAACCAGCGTCGAAGGAGATGGAGATAATGAAAGGTAGGGTTAACAAACAGCTCTTTTATCCATGCAGTGTATGGCTGTGGCATTGCCACGATAGCTGCTAAATTTACCAAGGCAAAGTGGGTTTTGTTATATAGTTCAACCAACAACTCGATGGAGGAATGATTTTCCCAATCATTCGTATGATCAAAGATTATCCAAAGTCTTTGTGCAAGATTCTTCAACCTACGCTGCATGCAAATGATTTTATTCATTATTCTCCACCTTACTTTAATAATCATGGAAATCATAGTAAATCTTTAACGACTCCTTAATATTTATAAAGCTCGGTGGTTGGAAAGTGTTTTGATTGGAAATCATAACCTTTGTATCATAGCATTTACATTGGAGGGTCGTTTGTGATTGATAGTATTAAAGAAATTACCTTGGTGCATTTCTAATGTAAACCTTCCCTCTATATTATAAGGTGCCCTAATTCCTAAAGAAAGTAAAAAGGGTAAAAGCATAAAGACCATAGAATGTTAATAATGCAAACTAGGTAATCTTTGGAGTCACATTTATTGTTTTACCTTTGACCTTAAAATCATCCCTTGTTTTAAGGTAATAACTTTTCATTAGTGTAAAAATCACCCTTGAAACGGTTAGTCTTATGTTTAATTCCAAGCTCAAAGGCTATGATAAGTGTTATAGAACTATTCAATGATTTCTAGCTTTTATAAGCTAAATTCCTTTATTTGCTAGCATAGTTTAAAAGTTCATAAAGGAAGGCATGAAGGTAGAAAGCTAGGTATAATCTCCTTTCTACTTGTAATCTCTCAAATGATTTATTTACAAAGATTAAAATAGCAACTGTAGTACAAAGTTACTAAAAGACAAGAAAGTAGTATTTACCATGTGGAGACGATGTTTTTACTTAAAGTGATATCCTCAATAATAAGTGAGGACTTGGCAAGGATAGGCCATATCTTTGCAGTAATACAGGAAACCCCTTATCAGTTTTCACTGGACTTGTAATGCTTTGTTCACGTTTGGATTCTTACTATAGATTTCATAACTCTATCTCTCTTACTCTGATTTTAAAGAGTTAATAAGATACTTTTGTATAAATCACAACTGTAATAGAATAGAGAAGGTGAATGATCAACAGGAACATAAATTACTTCTGCTAGAAAGGAACCGGTTTAAATATACCTTAACATAAGTTGACATGGATTATTCTCTTACTTTCTTTCGAGCTTTTTCTCTTACGACGAACTTATAGTAAATACTTTAGAATTTCGAAATGCAGTGCCACAACCTCTTACCTGTATATCTGTAAGAAAAGTGAAAACCGTTGCATTAGCTCGAAAGCTAAGTAAGCCCAGTTTTGCATGACAGTTTCACCTTATGGTCACAAGAGGAACAAAAGTCAGTAAACTGAAAGATCTGTTCTATAACTAAACATAACCAATTGATGAATTCAATAGCAAGCTGTTAACATATAACTAATTAATGTTAGTTAAACTGCTTTACGTTAATGTTGTGTAAATTTAAAAAAATTTAAATTTTTTTGGAAAATTTGGGGTTTTGACATGTGGTATCAGAGCATGGTTCAAACACTCGGCCTTGATGTGGCCCAACTGGTCTCCACAGAACAGTAAAAAAATAATGTACTAACCTGTATTTTTGTTTTATGTAAAAAGCAGAAAATTTCTTTTTCTGAATCTAACATGCAGGTATGGAGAAGTTAGGAGAATATGCTGAGGAGGAGTCTCCAAACACTGAGACAAGACAGATGTCTAAAGAGCCTGTGTTAGAAGAGATAACTGCTCACTCTTCAGAGGTGATACAGACTATAAAGAATTTAAAGACTGAAATGGAATCAGTCAAGAAGGATAACGAGAGGATATTAAAGACTCAGGAGGAGTTAAACCAAATCTTGATAGAAAAATTCCAAACAGAAGGGAGGAGTAAAAGATCTGAATATGAGGAAGCTAGTCATCAAAAAGGATCTAAAAAGATGAAACTGGCTAAGGCTAAAAGTAGCTCATCATCTGAAGGGCTCAGGGAACAACAAAGCTACTACACTACTAGTGACAGTAGTGAGGCTGAGTTGTATAACATAAACAAAAAGTACAGGCCATATGAAGAGATTCGCGGGGAGTTCAAAAAAATAAAGCCCCCAACTTTCAACGGAGAGACTGAAAAAGGGGAAGAGGTAGAGTCCTGGTTATCTGGGATGAGGAAATATTTTCAGATATACAACTATTCAAATCAGCTGAAGGCGAGAATGGCCATCTATAATCTTTCTGGAAACGAAGATATATGGTGGCAAGATCTGAAAAGAGTCAAGGGGATCAAAGAAAAAGAAGTTAATTGGAGTACCTTTAAAAGGTACTTCAAGAAGAAATTTCTGTCCGAACTGTTAGCACTCAGAATGTACCCAGGTTGTGAAAAGGTAGATCCCGAGGTAATAGCAAAAACCACTTTAGAATGTATTTCTGACCTAATACAATCAGAGA